>JASCZW010000778.1:0-188289 GCA_034211315.2 Aedes japonicus | reverse complement strand
CAAACACAATGTTAACGTAATCAACGGTTTTACACGCATGTTAACACATGCGCCCTTTTAAAAAAATAGTCTTGAGCCAACCAAATGTTCAAACATGCGGAAAAACATAAAGTTTCATACCAAAATCATGTGCAAATTTTCATCCAAAAGCGGAGAGGGCCAAGTTAGTCGTTAGCTCATTTGGTAAGAATTACTCCTCACACTTTCAACTTTCACTTCACGCGCGGCGTCATCGTCATCCTTCATCGTCGTGATGCCAGCCCCGAAAGAGGCTACACTGCAAACGATCTCTCGCTTTCCATCCCTGATCTGAAATTTCATCTCTTAAGTGGTTTGTCTCTGTACACTAGCTATTCCACTCAGCACCATCACCGTCATTCGCCACCGACCTCGCCTACTGTGGCGAGAATGTAAAGATCCGACACCTCTGGCAAAAATTGATATTCTACAGGAGCACAGCTTCCAGCTTCTATCGAATGAGCAAATGGCTACCACTGCTGGTTTTCCTGCTCACCGTACGATGCTCATATTCTGGAACATTTTTTCCTACATCTGTGAACCAACCGTGTAGAAGGGTCATTTTTTTACTTAAAGTGTAGATAAACGAGGTATTCCCAACTTCTTATTCCAGCATATGTGAGGAGAAAATCGGAAGTGGCTGTCCGGTGAAATTTGACCCACAATCGGACATATGGAAAGTATTTCCATCACCTGTTCATAGACGTTGTCTGTCATCATTTAGGGTTGCGCCAGTTTGTGTTAAGCTTCTACTTATCGAATCTATTTCAAAATAATAAGCTATTTCGTATTGACAACTAATTCTTCGACCGCTTTTTTTTTCATTTTCTCCCAGGGCATCGAAATGGAATCGTACGGCAACAACATCACCCGCCACTGGATGCCAGCGAACAACTGCCGCAACATTCACACCAACATGGTCACCGAGCCGATTCAGGACGGTGAACCGAACATGATTGACATGCCGGCAATGGACGATCACGAATCGACCAACATGATCGACACGGATCTGAAAGCCAAAGTGACGCCCCGTCCCGGTGGCAGCACCCACTCGCAGGGAGGAAACCGACCTACTTCGAGCAATGCCAATGGCCGGGACACTACGCAGCTGGTGTGGACGACGCTACTGGCCACAACGGTTCTGGTGGCCGCAAGCAGAATCGTAATCAGATTAATTTAATTAAAATGCGACCCCCACTGATCCCGCTTTCCTTCAACTCGGTTCAGTTCTCGTAGATATCGCACAAAAGGGATAATTTCAAATGAGAGAAATAATTAAATCCACAACAAGAGAAACCCAATACGCGAGTATTGGCCGTTAATTTCGAAATTAGAAAAGTTGAAAATCTGATATCGTGCAAAAAAGAGTTAAATTGTAATTTGTTTTCAATTTTATCACGCTTTCGTAGCAATGAATTTCAACCGAGTGATGAATGAAGGGGCATAATGACGATTTGTAAAAAAGCTGCTTCAAAACAAAAATGCAAAACAAATATCGAGAAAGCAATAATTGTACCAAGAGCCATCGGGTGCGGATGTGAAATCCTGGTGAAACGAAAAATAATTTGTTGTAGAAACGTGATTTGGATGTAATGAAAGTCGGTATCCATCCTGTTACAATGTAGGAAATGTGGATCATTTTGTATCATGTAAATATCTGAACGTTGGTGGATGTTTTCCGAATTGAATAATCATTTTATATCGAGCCGTGCCGAGGGCGGAATCGTGCGTAGGCTATTTATGGTATGATTTTACTTGCTCGTTCCGAAAGAGTTCTAGCTGAGTAGGGAATTTGTATCATAGTGTATATAGGAATAGATTTGATCGAAACAAACCGCTGACTCATCCGATGACAAATGCAAAACAAAACGCTGATTGAACGAAAGGCAACCATTCCAATCCAACAGTCTTTGATTAAATGAAAAAAAAAGACCCTTCGAGCATACGTAGATATTCAATAGATAAATCAATTGTCACTTACTAACAAGTAATAACCGTCGTACCGAAACTTTTGAATTAGTAGGCAAGCCAAAACGAATTAAACCAAAATCAACAGAATCAAATCAACCAACAAGCAAGGTAGCGAAAATAAGCACAGAAACAGACAGTACTACTCGCAAATCACGCTGATTCGTGTAAAAAAATGTATCTATCAAATAAAGCTATTGAACAGAATACTAAGAGTTTTCGTGTATATTATTTTTTAGATGACACTAGCTATTGATGAATGGAAATTGTATAGAAACATGATGTACAATCGTGGAAACGCAATTTTGCGATTTGAATATATATTTGCGTACCATATCCACCTCTTCCAGAACCTGTCCAACATCACCCGAACATGGTTCCAGTTCAACCGAATCGCTGATTTTTCGTCCTGTGGTGCTTCTGCTGGTTGGCACACACCGTTGGAGCTAAGGAGCAGGAATTGGTTCGGCATAAGTGCTTTATCCTCTGCTGCATATAGTGCACTGTGGTCCAGGGCAAAAAATTAGGAGGAATAAATTATAAACTCAAAGAATATAAGAGATAGCGTATTGATGTCTTCTGAACAAATTTTAGTTGCCGCGTTGTTAGCAAAAATGTCCTATACGCCTAATTTCACCAATAAAGTAATTCTCTATCAAACTTTTTTTTTGATAGATAGAAATACAAAATGTTCTACAAAGTTATAGAACAACAAAAGCATTCAAACTTTGTGGAAGGTTATATTTGTCTATATCTTCTATTTTTTGAGATATAGCGCTTTTAAAGAAACAAAAGCCAAAAATCAGAATTTCTGTCATATTTTGCAAAAATATCTATTTTTCAGGCCTACTATATTCAAAGTGATTGTAGTTCAAATAAAAATACACATTTGCTCCCAAGACATCATACTCGTACAACTTTTCTGTGAAAAGTTATCATCATTTTTGTTGTTTCATAAGCCATATATTCAAGCGTAACATTTCAAAAAGGCGCAAGTAAAACCGATAGCTATATATACCATTAACTATATCTCAAAGTACAATTAAGTAAAATTTAGGAATGGTCTTTTTTGATTTTGCTTAATATCAGAACGTTGAAAATATCATTTTTTATGCCGTAAAAAGACTGTTTCCCAATATTTCCCTCGTCAACTTAGCGTGTACCATAAAAAAAAGTTTTTCTGTCTTAACTTTCTCATTTAAATTTTAATTGTTAAGTTGTGTTCAAACGAGTTGTAGAACTTTTGAAAGCGCGTGTTTTGATATATTAACTTTGCCGCTAGCTTTAAACAATGGCAGCCCTAAGTTTGCACCTTTAAACTGAATAAATGATCCATTAAAAATTGAAATTCATTCCATAAAAAACGTATTCATGACCCATTAAACTCTGGTCAATATCCATAATCAAATGGATATGATCCATAAAATGTATCAATGTGATCCGTAATTTATATAAAATTTAGCAATAAAATGTCAAAAATGTACCGTTATATATCTAGGGTATGATCAATAGAATTGTACGGATTACCCATAAACATATAGCAAATGTTCCATAAAAGGTTCAATAGCATTCCTTAAAGTTGTAAAATTGATCCTTAGAATGTAACGTTTGTGAACTTAAACATATACACATGATCAATAAATTATTGATCCAATCGTCAATGATCCATGATAGTTTTGAAAAATTAACCAAAAGCTTCTAAATATGGCCCATAGGAAATAAACTTTGGGTATTAAAAATAATATGTAGGATCCATAAATTATGCCAGAATTATTACAATGTTGGGTTTATATTTTTTTAAATTTTGGCTACGGGGAAATCGATACTTGACTGCGCTACTACTCGGATCTATTATGTCCGTTTCTTTAGCTATGCGTCTCAAATATTGCTATTAAAGAAGGATTGCTTTTTAGAAGATTTTCAATTTTTGGGAGAGCTGATTTACTTTCGCGATTTCACGTTCTTTTACGACCGCAACTGCTACACATGTTTCCCAATAAATTTGTTAAAGAGAACTCGTGCATGTAAAGAACTAGGAAAGATTTTCCAATATTAATCTCATCACTTTGCAATTCATCCTACTTGAAATTAAACAATGGACAGGTGACAGGATTAGTTAGTAATGTTTGTTGTTGTTATTAAAAGTAAGCAAACATTATTAGAAAACGAAACCGATCCTTCAACTGCCAAATTGTTTGATCTATCGTAGGATGAATAAAGGAACAATGACATTAATATGGGGACAGTTACTCTACATGTCAAATTTAAGGCTTGATCAAACTGTTATTTAATTTTTTTTTTATAAAATTACGCCGGGCAAACGCTTGCCGTCCAACTCGCTATCGCTCGTCGGACCTAACTATAAAAAACATCCTCCGTTTGCATTATACCGGGCAATTCTTGAATCAGTCGTTAACTTGAAGACGATATCGGAAACATCGACCGCTTTCTACTTCCTTAGTTCTTCAATCCTCAACTGTTCAGCAGGCAACATTGATATTTCTAGTACTTGGAGTACAGCATCGTGGCTACTATGTCACATTGTACAATATAGTGTGTCTAACTGAGAAACTGTTTGATTTTTTTTTTTCTGAAAACCAATGTTTGGAAAAATTGCAGTTGAGAAAATTTTCTATAAGAATAATTTGCTACGGTTCATTTATATGAGTTTATAGATTATTATTCATTGTTATATGGATCATAGACAAATTATTTATGGAACATTTTCAATAATTTACGAATCATGTGTACGTATTTTAGTGCACAAATGTTACATTCTGTGGATCAATATTACAACTTTAAGGAATGATATTGAACCTTTTATGGAACATTCGCTATATGTTTATGGGTAATCCGTACAATTTTACTGATCAGACCCTAGATATATAACGGTACATTTTTGACATTTTATTGCTAAATTTTATATAAATTATGGATCACATTGATAAATTTTATGGATCATAAACATTTTATTATGGATATTGACCAGAGTTTTATGGGTCATGAAAGCGATTTTTGTGGAACGATTTTAAGTTTTTAATGTATCGTTTATTAGTTTTTATATGCAAAAGTATGTTTGCCTTAAACAATCAATAGTTATTGAATTTTTTCTTCTAAAACCATCCCAGATTCAAATGTAATTTTCTCAAGATACAGAAATAACATATTTCTTGTTTACACATATGTTAAACAATATAAATTGACCTTTCAAATGACGTCTTGATTGTTTTTTGTGTTTGCCCCAATCATAAAAAACAACATTTGAAAAGGGCGTATTTTTTTTAGAAAAACTTCAATAACTATTAATTGATTGAAGCTAGCGGCAAAGTTTGCATACCAAAATACGCGTCTTTAAAATCACTAAAACTCTTCCAAACACAACTCAACGGTGGGAATTGAAATAAAAAAGGAAGGGCAAAAAAAAACATTTTTTTTTGGTACACCCTAAGTTGATTAGGGAAAATTGCTCTAAATTGGTAAATTTTTAGGCTACAAAAAAATTTATATATGAAAATTCCTTGAAATTTTCTGCGCTACATTTTTGCTGAAAAGTATAAACGTCTATTTCTGCAAACAAAAAAGTTAGTTTTTGTATTTCCGTGAAAATGAGGACCACCCTAATTTCAATCAATTTAAAAAATGGACCTTGATGATACAAACCATGTTGTAGAACATCACTTTGCTGTAAAGTTTCAAGTTTAGGCGCTGGGAGCATGTTCCCTCGTAAATTCATGATCTGGACCATAGTGCATTGCATAAAATGTAATGAGGGGTCTTAAGGGAAAGGTGCGGGCTTTCAGCGATGAAAAAGAAATTGAATAAAGTAAATATGCCGAAACATAATCCGTTTGTATTAGTTCATTCCCAGAAAATTTCAAGAAAATCCGACTTAAAATAAATTTTTGGCGAACACTTGTGTCTGGTGCATTTTTTTAGAGTACTGCCTTATTGAGAAAAATCCCAATCTTTCTGTGCAAAATTTGGCTCGCAAAGTTCAGAAGTTAAAATCATAAGTACACCAGACACAAGTGAAGCAGAGGCAAAGAATGAAGGTATGAAAAGTGAAAAAGTTTTCTGACCCTGACTAAAGGGTGTATTCGATAAAAATGGCACACAGAAAATCTTCTGTAACTTTTGAATCGTATGAGTAAAAAACTTAGAAATTTGAGTAGATCTTATCCATAGTGTATTATTAACATCTGCCAAGTTTCATAGTTATACATTCAGTAGTTCCAGTCATGTCGTCGAAACAAGAAATTGTCCGTGAGAAAATGTTGTGCACTCACAATCAAAATCCAGGGGCGTCCCACCGGTGGATTGCTAAAAGGCTTGGAATTGCAAATACAACTGTGTCTCGTGTAATAAGAACCTTCAAGGAGCGTCTGAGTGTCCAAAGGAAGGAAGGGAGTGGTCGTAAAAGTGGTCCAATGGACAGTAAAATGGCCAGGAAAGTCGTACAACAATTCAAGATCCGTCCAAACATGTCAATTCGAGATGTCGCTAAAAAGTCTAAGATGTCAGTCGGTTTTATGCAGAAAACCATGAAGCGTGCTGGGTTACATGTTTACAAAGTGCAGAAAGCCCAAAACCGGAATGAAAAACAAAACATCACTGCGAAAACCAGCGCCCGGGAACTTTACACGAAGCTGCTCACCAAATCCGGTTGCATCGTGATGGATGACGAAACATACGTCAAGGCCGACTTCCGTCAACTTCCTGGGCAAGAATACTTCGTTGCCAAGTCGAAGTTCGATGTTCCGGAGGATGTTCGAAAGAAGAAACTATCGAAATTTGCAAAGAAGTTTCTAATCTGGCAGGCGATTTGGGGATGTGGTGAAATAAGTGCTCCCTTCATCACTTCCGGAACAATAAACGGTGCGATTTACACGGAAGAGTGCCTTAAGAAGCGTCTCTTGCCATTCATTAAGAAGCACAAAAGATCAACTCTGTTTTGGCCTGATCTAGCATCCTGCCACTACGCTCGAAACGTATTGGAGTGGTACCGAGCCAAAGGAGTCAATTTTGCGCCAAAGGATATGAACCCACCAAATTCACCGGAACTTCGTCCAATTGAAAAATTCTGGGCAATTATGAAAACGAAACTTTGCAAACATCCCGAAACTATAAAAACAGAGCTAGAATTGAAGAAAATTTGGGTAAAAACAACAAAAACACTGGGAAAATCGGTTGTACAAAATTTGATGGGTGGAGTGAAAAGGAAGGTGCGGGCATTCGGGATGGGAGACGAATTTGAATAAAACAAATGTTGTAAATCAAAACTCATTAGTAGTTCTTCATTCCCTGAAAATTTCAAGAAAATCCGATAATCAGTTTAATTTTGATGAGTATATATGTGTGTGCCATTTTTATCGAATACACCCTTTACAAGCAAAATTTCACTGCAAACAGTCGTGCTAAGGAGCTTGATACCAAGTTTTCTTGTAGCGTAAAGGACAAGGAAGGGGTCCAAATTTTAGAAGAAGTATTTGATTCGACAGGCCTTTTGTAGTTGTGGTCGAAAATCTAAAAGTTTCATCTCTGCCGGCACTGTCAATAAGGATGTGTACAAGAAAGAAAGTCTATAAAAGCGGTTTCTACCGTTTATCAGAAGCCATGGCTCTCCAGCTCTGTTTTGGCCGTATAAGGCACAAGAGGTCAAATACGAGTCAAAAACAGCCAATCCACCCAACTGTCCAGATCGTCACCCAATAGAGAAAAACTAGGCTCTACTTAAGCGGAAACTCTTCAACACTAAGAAAAAAGCAAATGGTAACGATAATGTGAAGAGAATCGTCACGGCGGTCGTATCTGAGGATACCGTACGGAACCTGATGGCGGGTGTACCACAGAAAGTTCGAGAATTTTACTGAAACAAGGATTCACATCTTAATCAACTGTTTTAATGTAGACATTACTCTATTATTGTGAAATAAACAATCGGTTTTGTTGAATTATGTGCAATTTTTTTTAATGCTACTATTTTGTTGCCCGAAATTTAACGTGGGCAGGCTTTATCTTTCGAGGACTCATGGACAGGACCGAGAGTTATTGACGAGTGTCTTCAAGAAAATTCGTTCGGCCTTGTGTAGATAGGCAATGCCATAAGCAAATTATATCTCAACGTTCGCTATTGATTTTAAAGTTAACTGCATGAAATTAAACATATCGACCATTGAACAAATAATATATCCACAGGTCATCCATAACAATAGTAAACAATTTCCCACAAGCAAAACTTTAATTGCCCGGAGCATCGAGCTGGTCTTACTGTACCAGTAACAACATGTAAACAACCATCATTGTTCCAAACTGCCAATCGATAATTACTGGCGAACCAATTTAATTAGCCATATACCTCCGATTCCGGCCAGCAATCAACACCGGAGTTAGTTTATTGGAAAAAACATTGATCCACTGAAGTCCGACGAAGAAACAATCCATCCAGTTTCAACCGCAGTTCATTAGTACAAAATAATATCAATAAAAATGTTAATTATTTCAACCCCAATTACCGTAAATGGCAAAAAAAATTAGAACAGATCGCAAAATCATTGCAAACATATTTCAATCAAACATGATTGTTTCCGGGTTACGAACGACAGCCATCATGCGATTAGACAATAAGTGAAAAAACCCACCGGATTTAAAAAAAATCGGAAATAAAATAACCTGCCCGAACATGATTAATTAAAATTTCATACGCTTGATGGCAAACAAATAATTAGTTTGAAATGTAAACGACCGCTTCCGCAACGCATAAATTATTGCCGCATGAAGGCAGTGAATGACATTTGAAAAAAAAACATGTGGATCGAATTATTGTAATCAGTTCTTTAGCTCCACTCCCTCCCCTCCCAACCGAGCAAGCCGCCGATTGTCATCGGTTGTGTGCAGTTTGTTCTTGAAACAAATATTGTACGAACAAAAGCAGGCAAACAAAAAAAATGGAATAATCTAACCATAAAACAAGCAATATGCTACAGCGATTAGCGATAAATTGAGTTTTGGCCTTTTATCACCCGCACCGGCAGCGTGGGCGGAGATTAATCAGATAATAAAATATACAATTATCCGCCCTCCATTAGCCTAGTTTGCAGTTTTTGATTAGGATTGCGTTCAGTGGGGAAGTGGGGCGCGGGAACCACACCGGAAGGAAATTACAGAAATAGCAGCCGGATAAATGGCTGTGGGTGTGTGGGTGAACTATTAAAATCCTGCCGTTTCAGTATCATTACCAGCCGCATTCAGAATAAGGGAATGTGCCTATCCAGGCATATTAACAACTCTCCTAACGAAGAGCGTAAAATTTGATGTTTATTATTGATGGTGGCATAAAACGTTGACTGTCGATGGATTTTGGAAGTCAATTTAGCAAATGAGAAAATGTGGAGGAATAATCGTTGGGTTTTCTCATACACACAGGCAGGACATATAGCTAAGAGATGGAAAAAGAGTTCTAAACCTTAATGTGATACTTCTAGGAGTCCATAAACCGCCGCTATTATGACAGATTTGCGTCTCTACTTCGCATATTAGACAGTGAAAATTGTCAACAACCAAAACCATTCGGTACCGAAACTTTGAACCGCTCGTGCAACAACTGCTGCAACATTTTACTTTATAGTTCGGCATGCGAAATTTGTGATTTTTTCTTACATTACATTTAACATCCCTAAAAAAATCAAAGTGACAACACTAGTCATATATGATGGCGGCCATTTGTGGATTCTTTTCACTATCACCCTAAGGACATAAATTTGAGCACACAAACATCATCCATAATGAGCGCTACCAACGATCGTGAAACACTTAGTGCTCCTAGTTCCTATAGGCTTATAGTTAGAGGCTGAATTTCTTTTAGGAGATTATCTGAATACTACTTGAGTTATTAGTGCTTCTTTTGTTTCTTCAAAATTTCTGAAGTGTTTGCTTATCGAATATTGGTGTATAGCCGCTGCTCAAAATCAAGTTTTCCAATTAACTTTGAGTGAATTGTGACAGGGAATACCAATGGCTGCATGTCAGATAATAATAAGATAATGAGACTACACTCCGTGTCATAACTATAGAACCAGTCATTTTATTGAGGTTTTTGAGTAATAAAAGAGAATACATATTAGATATGAAGTGCAAAGTATTGGATATAGTCTTTATCTATGTTTATAAAAATGTTTTTATATCTTGGATTGTTCTGGTAAGTTAATCAATAATGTCAACAACAAAATTGTGATGCATAACTGTTGTTCCCGCCACGCCTAGTGACCCAACGAGCCCCAACGCTCCTACAGCTAACGCTAACGATAAATTAGGTCCACACCCAGCCAGTGGACAGAGGATCGTCAAGCGTACAAAAGGTCACAAAAAGGGGGAACGATGATTGAAACGAGCGACAAATGGTAAACAAACCGGCCATTGTCCGAATTGAAGTGCGATCATTGAGCTGTTTTATTAAATTCTTACAATCTACACGGTGTTCAATAAGTTCGGATACACTTTCAAAATTTGTTAAAAAAATGAAAACATGTTTTTTTATTTTTTGGATTTATGTTATTGAAAGCTATGTTTACAAGGAACGTTTACAACATTTCTCTTGGAATGACCCCCCCTTTGTACTCCTTAACGAGCTTCAAACGTTTCTCGAACGCGTCGCAGGCGGCACGCACGGACTGCATGGGCATTTCGTCCCAGATTTTGAGAATTACCGTCTTGAAATGATCCAAAGTGCTGACCTTGTATTCGTTCAGCTTCGCCATCATATAGGACCAAACAAAAAAGTCGAGAGGATTCAAGTCCGGGGAGCTGGGAGGCCACAAAGTTTTGTCCAGAAAGTCGGTTAAATTGTCCCGACACCAGGCTTGAACCACATTTGCCGTATGGGCTGGTGCACCGTCCTGCTGGAACACGTAGTGCTCATCGCCGTAGAGGCTTCGGAGACTGGGGGTAACAACCTTTTCCAAAACCTCAGTTTTGTAGTACGCCGCGTTGATTTTGACGTTTTTTTCAATAAACACCAAGGGTAGCTTACCACGTTTGCATACTGCCCCCCAAACCATCACCGACGCGGCACTTTGGAACCGAGGGATGTTTATATTGGATTCAGGAATGCTGTCCCTCGATGGCGCCCACACCCGGTCATTTTGCACATTGTGCGGCTGAAAAAACAAACTCCTGACCAGCGTGCCGAGAGAGGATCCTCTTAGCTCGATCCAACCGCTTTTTGCTGGTAGCCTCCGAAACGCCATGGACCTTACGTTTTTTGTAAGGCCTGAAACCAAGGTCCTTGGTGAGTATGGTGTGAGCGGTTCCAATGGAAACGTTGAGATCTGCAGCCGTTTTCCGGATTGAGCGGTTCTTTTTGCGCCGAATTCGCTCCCTCACGATCTTGATGACCCGTGGCGTCCTCGCTGTACGCGGCCGACCGGATCTCGCACGGTCATTGGTCGAGGACGTCTCCCGGTATCGCCTGATGGTCGTGTAGACAAAGTTCCGCTTGACCCCATGCGATTTCAGCAGCCGGAATATATCGCCGGGTCGCTCACCGTTCAAAAAACGCTTAATTACGAAGTCCCGATACTCTTTCATCGCGCGTAACAAACGAACAACTACTAACAGAATGTCAACACCGCGCACATTCGGTAGCGTATGAATGAAGCTAAAGCTGACACCAATACCAATGCAGAATATGTACATGGCGCATACCTACGCAATGATGAAAACTTGTATTCGAACTTATTGAACACCGTGTATAGTATATTACTCCTATCATAATCACACATTTATCAGTTAAAACCTACTTTCTACTTGTGATTCCAGTAGATTTAAATTTACAAATATCTAAATCTACTTAGCCTTAGGTGAGAACATGAAAATACCTATTCTATCATATACTAAAGTGATTTATAAAAACTAGCGACCTACACCTTAAGATCGCAACGCATTGCCAAGCGACCAGCATACCAGTACTAATAAAAAGCTAAGGTGAGTAGCATAATCCCTATATGCTTATTTTCACTATATACTAAATATATAATTATTGATTGAATCGGTTAGGCAACTCAATTGAACAACCAAGTAACTATGTCCGCAAAGACTGTAGAAAATTGCGATAACGAATCATTAAATGTAAGGCATGTTAGTTATGTTAACCTAAATTTAAGATATTCACCCCGTTATATCCTATTTACAGGAATTTTGTAATTCTGCATTCTTCAAAATAAAATTAACAAAATTAACGATTCGTTTCATCGCCCAACAACAACTATAGAACCAAACGTAAAATTATTTTTCTCCAAAAAGTTTACATCGATTTTGAATTGATTTCTCTGTCCTAAATCAGTCTAAAAACATATTCGGCATACTTTCATCCAGGCGGCGACATGTAGATACTTGTAACTCGTTTCACGCTGATGAGATCGCTCCTTTGAGCTCTTGGATACTCCTGTACTGCTTGTTGTCTCCATACACTGTACGTACCATCAGCCCCACAAGTTTTCGATCGGATTCTGATCTGGAGAACAAGCTGGCAACAGCATAACTTATGGATTTTATGTTCAGAAAACTACGCCATGGTCACTCGGTTTTTATGAACTGATGCGTTATCTTGTTTTGCTGCAAGAATGGTACCAAATGGGTTTGATCTGGGCATCTTGGGCATCTCGATGTACTCCTGGCTGTTCATTTTGTTGACGGAAAAGCAATCTGCACCACTCCGATATTCAGAGAAGTAACGTGGCTCTTTCCGTAAATCTCTCCCGTAAGAAAAGATTCCATCTGGTCCATCGAGTTTAAATTTCTTCTCATCAGAATAGATACATAACCTGAACCATTAAATAATGTAAAAAAATTGTCAATCATGAATCAACATGATTATACACCTTGCTCCAATCTCTACGCATGTTAGCACGGGCGAAATCAAGTCAGTTTGCTCTACGACAGGGCGAAAGTTGTGGTGCTTGCTTCAGTTTTTGTCGCAGAATGTTTGGAGAGTCTTATAAAGTTCGGTACACTGTTAAACGTGAAACATTAAGCATAAGATCAACCTTTTGTTGGTTCAACTTTTGAGTTAGTTGCTTGCAGCGTTGATTATTCTGCGTTGACATCTTTGGGAACGTCCATTAATTACGTCACGCAAAAATTGCCTTTTTATAACCCCTCCCCCCCCCCCTTGTCACGTTTTTTGTATGGACCTTCAAATTTTTTTGTATGGATCGTCACGTTTCCTCAAACCCCCCTCCCCCCCAACTGCGGGACGTAATTAATGGACCTTCCCTTTTTGATAACTTTTTCTTGCGTCCAGCTTTCTTATTTTTTCCATGTCCATCAAGATTTTTCAAAAAATTCAAAACAACGATATTAGATCTGTTCAAACGACGAGCGGTTTCGTGAATACTGATAAAACAATCACAGCCAAAATCTTTCCTTTTCCTGCTCTGACAAATACGTCCCACGTGACATTTTAGAGCTTATACAAAACACATCATAACACGTTAAATGGTCAAAGAAAACTAGCAATGGGCGATATCGATCCGTTTTTTACTGAATTGATTTTTTTTTTTTTGGGCTCTACTAATCGATATTTTGAATCGATCCTATACTGTTCGATTTTTGACTGAATCGATTTTTTAGTGGGAGAATCAAATTTTAAACTCTGCACGCTAAGATAAGAATACGGAAAAGTAAAAAATACCGAAAACTGCACAAAAGTGCGCATACTGAAATTAGTGGTAAACATGGATTGCCGAAATTTCGGTATTGTTGGAAAGCAGGATGTTAAAAATTATTATTTCTTTTAAGTTTCTTTTTACCGAAAGTTCTTGCAGCCCAATGAGAGAATTTTAAACCAAATATAAGCAAAATCTAACAATAAAATTTGCAAATCCACTTTACTAAAATAAAAGGTAAAATGAAACGTTTTCCTTCGGTAAATTTTAACGATACTTTAGGTTTTGCTACCAAAATCTAAAGTATCGGTAAAATGAAAACCTTATTTTCGGTAATCTTATCTTAGCGTGTAGGATTATCTTTCACGAAATAGGTAGTCACTATACTCAATAAGTGATTGCAACATGTTAACAAGTTATTACAAGCTGCCAGACCTATTCTGAACGACATTGATCAATTGCAAGAATCGCCCTCACCTAGCACTAGGTACACCTTAAACATGGACATTTCTCGCTCCCGCTTTTTCGCTAAGCTGTTTTCGTGTTGTGCACCAGCACGTTCGGTGTATTTTTACCTGTCACTGTAATTCCGGTTTTATTTACTATATTTTGATTGCGTTTAAAAAGAATGGTTGAGAAAAGTGATAAGAGGCATAAGCCGCTTAGGGTAAGTCGCTTAGCACTTTTGACAGTTGAGCTTAGAGAAGTAAGAAACCAGCAACCTTGCCAATATGCATTGCGTGGTTGCCAGGCTCAGCAGAAAATGACAATTTGAGTTGTCAACACATCGGCACCTTCCCAGAACATTGGAACGCTTATAGACACACTAAAAAAAATTACACAGAAGAAAAGTGTGCTGAGCGATCCACCCCTTGGTATAAGCTAAGATCTAAGTGCATGGCACGCCTGACATTCATGTGTTCGCTGGATAAGGCCCTATGGTCTCTCACAAAGCTGTTTCCTATAGAACAATAAAACAAAAAATCAAACATGAAATTTGCTCTCTGGAAATGCAAAAAATTACCTAAAATTTGCTTTGACAAATTATAAATTGTAATTTTATAAATTACAAATCGATTTTCCTCGAATCGATTCTTCCGCAGTCAATTTGTTTTTTTTTTTTTCGATTCTGCAGAATCGATTTTTTTGTGTGTAAAATGCCCATTGTTAAAGAAAGCTGAGCTACAGTTGAAGCGAATGGCATTATTCAGGTATTGATTCTATAGTTGTGAAACGGCATTTTTTTTTTAAATATATTCGAACCAAGATATTGTATTTCAAAACCATTCAATAGCGTTCAATGTGACCCTGATACTTTTCATTTGGTGGTTGTAGCGCTTCAATTCAGTTGAGTTGTTCTGAGAAACATACCTTATTTCGTCACATATATACACAAACATAGACAAACATACACACCCACACGTACAAAAAGACAGGAATTTCTTCATCTAAGCGAGCTGAGTCGAATGGTATGTAATCTATAGTTCTAACTATAGCTGTAACTGTATTTTTTTCCAGCTATAAAAAGCTACAGTATTTACTCAGCCATGATGATTGAATTTTCTGGAAGGTCAAAAGATATAATGCAATAATCTGGGAGGTTCTAGATTGTCCAAACTGTTTTTGAGTTCAGATTTCAGGGTCTACAATTGTAGTTGTTTTTTTTTTAAGCACAAAGTATGCATGTATGTAACATGGTTGAAAACATATCATAACTTTGTACAACCGAAAAAGCAACAGTTGCAATTCAAGATCCTAAGTTTAGTACTCCAAGACAGATTGGATGACTTAGAATCTCCCAGATTATCTCTTTATGTTGGTTGCCCTTCTTTAACACCCAACGAACATAGTTGAATACATATCGTACAAATGGAAAGCTACAGGTTCAATTAGAGATTCTAAGTTATGAACTAATGAAAAGTCTGGTATGAGCTAGAAAATCTCAGAACTCAGGTCGACCTTCTAAAACATCCATTGAACATGGTTAAATACATATCGTAAATTTACCTAGCCGTATAACTATAGTTACAACTGTAGCTCCCAAGTTCTGAGCTCCAGGACTGTTTAGATGACAAAGAACAACTCAGATTATCTCAAAATATATGTTGACCTCCCTGAGGACTCATTGAACATGGTTGAACATATTGTAGATTAATACAGCTGACAAAGCTACCGTTACTATTATATGTATGTACTAAGTTCTGAACTCCAGGACAGTTTGATTGACCTGGAACATCCCAGATTATCTCATAGTGTCCGTTGATCTTCCAAAAGTTTCAATGAACTTAATTGAATACATATAGCTAATTTATATAGCTATAAAAGCTACAGTTACAACTGTAGATCCTAAGTCATGAACTCAAGAATACGTTGGATGGCCTAGAACCTAGAATAGATTATCTCAAAATATCTGTTGACCCTCCAAATGATTCAGTGAACATGTTTGAATACATGTTGTAACTTTGTACAGCCAAAAAAGCTACAATTACAACTGTAGATCCTAAGTTCTGTACTCTGTACAGCTAGGACGACCAAGAACTTCCCAGATTATCTCATAATATCTGTTGATCTTTCAGAAAACTAGATGAACATGGTTGAATAGATATCGCTACTTCGTATGTACGGAAAAGCCTTAGGTACAACTTTAGATGCTAAGTTCCAAACTTCTTCATGTTCAAGATATTCTGGGTTGAAAATCAGGCCATAAACGCATGTATTTTTTTCATGTTGCTGATAAAGCAATGTTGTTATCGGTAGTGTGTTGCAAAAGCCTTTTTTTGCCACTGTTACATGAGAATAAGGTCCTTGCTAAATATGTGCGAATCATACACCATATTTTTATTGCTGGAAAATGTGCTGTAATTTCAGCAATGTTTACAGTAAAACTTAGATTGCTGAACCACCAGCAAAACTGATATTTAAAACAGGGATAGCTCTTATGCTGAGCTTTCAGTAAAATACTTGCATTTTGCTGGATAAACCAGCAGCAGATAAAAAAAGAAAAAATTTCGGCAATATATAGTTTTGCTGAAAATACAGCACCATTTACAGTGTTTTCTTTTTGATTTGATAATAAAGACACACGTTTTTGGTTTCTTATCATTTATTAAACTAAACTTTTTATTTATTTTAGTTTAACCATTTTGCCTCCACGCCGTTCTTCCAATTTATGATTTTCTTCGATTCGTAAAGCCTCCACAACTGTTTGTAGTTTCGCATACATAGGAAATTCAAAATTCTAAACTTTATTACCAAAATTCATACGATCCATAAAAATTTAGGCATGTTATTACGTTTGAAGTTAACCAGACAAAACAGTTTGCTGGTCTTCAGTGAATATTAGTTACTAATCAGTAAAAAAAATTGCTGATTTTCGGTAAAAAATATTGGATTCCACAAAATGTCAAAAATAATGCTGGTTAACAGCATAAATGTGAATGCTGAAAGATATTCAGTAAATATCGATGCTGATTTCCAGTTATTTGTTTTAAAATATGCTGGTTTATCAGCAACAAGTATTTTGCTGTCTGTTTTCAGCAAAAATTATTGCTGGAATCAGTAAAGATTATTTGGTGTGCTCAACATTTTCTCACAGCAACTTGTCTCTTTCCCATCACCGATACAACATTTTGTTGTTTTCCTTCGTGTTTTGTTGTAATACATTCAAGTTACAACATATCATTGTTGCAGAGTGAGAGAATATCGGGTGTCTCGAATAAAAAATTCTCATAGATTTACAATTGAATATATTGTAACCTTACAATAGAATCTCTAGTATGTACAATAAATAGTATTGCTCACAACAATAAGATGACAATAAGAGTTATTGTTTCCACAATAGAATCTAATGTAAATTGAGACATCGACAATGGAAAAGGCGGGTTGTAATGTATCTTAACTGTAGAAAAAATCATTATTTTCCGAACAAATTTGAGTCAATTAGTATTAATAGTATTGTTTGTCAATTGTTGAAAATCCTAGCATATAGAGTGAAGTGTAATTCTATTTCAATGACAATATGCATTTTTCATTTATATGATTCATGAACAATAAGATTCAAGGTCGGAAATAGATTTTAATGAAACCTAGAGAGTTTGAGCTGTTTAATGGCATACCTGTAACTAGAAATGAGAAGAATAACTAGTATTTTCCATTTAATTCCAACTACCTTTGCTTATCTTGACAGATACGCGTATTTCGTCTTCAATGTGCAGACTTCTTCAGTGTCTTAGTCGAGTTACTAATACGAATATTTGACACACTGAGAATGATTACTGTTGCATCAGTCGAGAAAAACATGCCTAATATACCCTTTCAATTGACATCACTTATCACGTGTGTTTAGTCCCGTGAAGCGTATGAAATTTGCAATAATATATTGTGGCAAATTTCCATACGATACTTCGACGAACTCCTCTCAATTTGTCCGTTCAGCGTACTCAACTCAACTCTACTCTACTCTACTCTACTCTACCCTGCTCTATTCTACTCTTCTCTACTCTTCTCTGTGTTAAATGTTTCTGTCGTTTGAGGCCAAGAGACCAATATTTAAAAATTTAGAACTGCCTGCTCAAGAATTAATCTAATACTCTCTTGGAAAACACGTAAATTTTATTTCTATCTTCAAATGGCATTTGAATCTGAATTTTATTAAGTTTGTGTTTAGATGATTTAAGAATCCCTACCGAATTCCAGACTATTATGAATTTTCTTTCCTTAGATATAGTATTTTGAAAACTGTCCCGGATGAAAAACCATCCTATATCAATGCATAATATTTGTAACAATATTTATTTTCGTTAACTAAGTCATGGCCACCGAAGTAATAAAAATTGAATCATTCACGCAACGTGCATGTAATTATCTGCATCAAGAAGTAAATTTTCCATCATCACGAACACTATCAACAAATAACCGTATAGCAACGAAAAATTAGACCCCTCGCATCTTCGACAACATGCAATAACGAACACAGATTTCAACCACCTTGATTTACCCCTTCTTTAAGCAGGGGGCCACAACAACCATTCATTCCGGAAGTAATCCCAGCCAACCATTAATTTCATTTGAGCATGTCTGCCGGGGGAATACAGCTGCGCTGGCTTTAACTTGGCTGCGTGGTGCGTTCGGCGTGGCACGACGACGACGACTCCAGCCCCAGCTGCACTAGTGCTGCTCGAACCGCACTAAATCACCCGCAGTAGCGGCCTCTTTGTTGTATTCGCGCTTTTTCCATCCGTCTCCCGGAATCGCGACAGCACATCCCGTTCGTATCTACTGGCCGCGCTCACGCAGTGGGGAGAGCGTCTGTGCTGGTTTTTGCGTGGACTGTGGCCGGCATCAGCGATAATGTTGCATGAAATTGAACTTAAACGACGATATGCAGCGTGCGGGGCTCCAAACGTCTGGACTGGCTTCCCCCGTTTGCGACTCAAACCACTGACTGGGACTAGGGATTAAACAATAAGATTTAACTACCAGCGGGAGGCAAGCGCTTCGGCACGGCCTGGTGCGGCACATCTTGAAGTACCAACCGATAGCGCTCAGTTGCCAGTTAATCCATTCGAATCGGCAGACGTTGTCGATCTTGCACACGTGCGCACGCTGAGCGCACGTGGATGTGCTTCAAGGATTCGCTGGGCGTGTCCCGGGACTCATTCCGTCCGTTGCCCAAAAATCAAATGCACTCGCATGACAGGATGGAAGCACGTGTCGGCATTAATCGCCTTTATTATTTTTCTTCTGCAGCTCTGCGCTTTTTCGGAAATGCCAGTTGGCACTCTGCTGGTCGAACAGGAATGCCGATCATCGTGGCACCGGTAACAATAAAACAACGTATCGCACCGAGCTGTGTGCGTGTGGTTCCGAAAAAATATGCCTCCCTTGTTATGCGGATGCAAAGAGAAGCTTGCATAAATCTGAAAATACCTGATCACTATTGCGCCGCGGCGGATGAATGGCACTCTAACTTTGACGCAGGTGGGGGTCTAGATTCTCACGACGCTGGGATTGCCGCCTGCCGATGCTCTCGGTAGGGCGCAAAGCGCGCAGATAAATCCATCTGCATGCTGCTAGGCTCTTGGATGGGCCAAATTTTCTGGGTGGAAATCGGCGACCGAGTAGGACCGACAGCCGTTCGCCAAAGCATTAGACAATTTCCAATATGTTCACGGACTCCACTTGAGCTCGGGATATTTTTCGCAGACCATCATCTTTAACTTCCGGTGCCTTCAGCAATCTCATACAGGCTGTAACTTGACAATACTGCATCGCCCTTCTGCGGATTGTCGATAATGGCCTAAACTCCAGACATTACTTTTTGAAGGAAATGATCTTCTGGAATTCCATCCCTTACCATTTTCTATCGGAGAGAGAATATCTGCGTGCCGCTGCAGCAGCTTCTTTTGTTCCAATCACTCGATCCTTCTTTTGTCTTTCTGCTAATCCGTCAGACGTGCTTGCAAGGTACTGGTGCGGATCTATCGCTCGCCCTGAGTGCGTCGAGAAATCCGCCGCATTCGCTCCTCTATGCGCTGCACCATCATTGCGCCTAATTGGCCAGAAACAAAATGAATTCACATACAATTTAGCTGCCTCAAGCTGAAACAGACTCAAGTTGACAAAAGCGTGTTCCTATTGAATTCATCTTCTCATCTCATCCAGCTGATTTTCCATGTCTTACAGGGCAATGTCGGTATGAAAATGGGCAACCTACGTACCAGCTGAATCAGCTGGATTGGCTCGTGATCAGGCCAACTTTTATGAGATAACTCATCATTTTCTGGCGGCGAAGATTAACCACAGATAAAAATCCATATCACCCCAGCGAGAGCTTTAAAACGCTCAACCACTGGGGCAAATGTTAAAACACCTGATACAACTACACAAAACTCCAGCTAAACAAACGACACAAAAATAAATAACGATGTTCTCAAGAGAGAAAGCAGCGTGCGTGACCACGCCCACTGATACTGGTTGCCGTCGGCTGGTCACTTGCAGAATGCAAGCGATAATTTATCATCATTTGCTTTGCGTTTTGAACTGCAGTCTTTGATGAATGAAAACTTGATCACAACTGCGGCGGGATTGATTTATAGGTAAGTATGATTCATGATGTATGACATATTTATGTGCCACCACTCCATTGCAGCGCGACGGAAACTGGCGTCTCGACAGCAATGGGCTCTTACCTCTCTATTAGACTTGATCAAGCTTTAATAACCACTCGATTATCTAATCATACAATTGCATTTGTTAAAGGCCAAAGACGGGTTGGGTGGACCGATAGGCAAACATCACTTATCCATCTCCACAAGGACAGAAAGAATATTTTTCCAACAACAAGATTGAATACTGGTCATAAGAGCGAATATGATGACGTTTCAATGGGCGGAAGACATTCGTCCGTAACCCATATCGAAGTTAACTTAACTCTTCTCATTCAGAGTGCTTTCATCAGGCCCTGAAGCGAAATATTTATTTATCATCTACATAAATTTATACAATGTTAAATAAATATTTCATGGGAATGAGAGGGACCATTAGGGCCCTGATTGAAGCACTCTGAATGGGAAGAGTGGGATTGCCAACTCCCCATTGCTAAAAGTTTTTGGACAGGCTCTTCTTTCCGCCCATTGGAGCATCATCATAGCTCGCTCTTGTGACCAATTATTCAATCTTGTTGTTGGAAAAATATTCTTTCTGTCCTTGTGGAATGGATAAGTGATGTTGCCTATCGATCCACCCAACCCGTCTTTGGCCTTTCATGCAATTGCATGATTAGGATAATCAGTGGTTATTAAAGCTTGATCAAGTCTAATAGAGAGTAGAGCCCATTGCTGTCGGACATAGTTTCCGTGCTACAATGGGTGGTAGTACATAAATATGTCATACATCATGAATCATACCTATAAATCAATCCCACCGCAGTTGTGATCAAGTTTTCATTCATCAAAACTGCAGTTCAAGCAAAGCAATGATGATAAATTATCACTTGCATTCTGCAAGTGACCAGCCATTTTGCACCGCATTGTGGGGCGTGGTCACGCACGCTGCTTTCTCCCCTGAGAATGTCGTTATTTATTTTTGTATTTTTATGTTTAGCTGTAGTTTTGTGTAGTTTATCTGTGTGTTTTTGTAATTCCCTCAGTGGTTGAGCGTTGAAAGCTCTCACTAGGGAGATATGGATGTTTTATCGGTTGTTCATCTTTGCCGAAAAATGATGAGTTATCTCATAAAGTTACCCGATCACGAGCCAATCCAGCTGATTCAGCTGGTACATAGGTTGTCTATTTTCAGACCGACATTGCCCTGTAAGACATGAATATCAGTTGGAAGAGATAAGAAAATCAATTCAATAAAACACACTTTTAGTCAACTTGCGTCTGTTTCAGTTTGGGAGCACTAAATTTTACATGAATTCATTTGTTTCTAACCATGAGGACCAAATGATGGTGTAACGCATAGAGGAGCGAATGCGGCGGATTTCGACACACTCAGGGCGAGCGTAGATCCGTACCAGTACAGCAAGCCGTTTGACGGATTAACAGAAAAACAAAAGAAGGATCGAGTGATTGGAACAAAGAAGTTGCTGCAGCGGCACGCAGATATTCTCTTCTCCGATAAAAAATGGTAAGGAATGGAATTTCAGAAAATTATTTCCTTCAAAATAATGTCTAAGTTTAAACCATTATCGATAATCCGCAGAAGGGCGATGCTATATTAAGTTATATGCTATATGAGATTGCTGAAGGTAACAAATTCGAGCTGCTGGTCTGCGAAAAATATCCCGAGCTCAAAATGGAGTCCGTGAACATATTGGAAATTGTCTAATGCTTTGGCAAACGGCTGTCGGTCCTACACAGTCGTCAATTTCCACCCAGAAAATTTTAACCCATCCAAAGCCTAGCAGCATGTAGATGTGATTTATCTTTGCCTGTTCACCCTATTCCAAAGCATCAACAACGGCAATCACAGCATCGTGAGGAATCTAGACCCCCACCTGCGTCGTTAGAGTGCCATTCATCCGCCGCAGCCCAATAGTGTCATTATTTCAAATTTATGCATACTTCTCCAGCATCCACATAACAAGGAAACATATTTTTCAGAAACACACGCACATGCTTGGGCGATACATTGTTTTATTGTTACCGTGCCACGATGATCGGCATTCCTGCTCCGACTGAAAGAGTGCCAATAACATTTCCGAAAAAAGCGCAAACTTTGCAAAAATAATAAAACGATTAATGCCGACACGTGCTTCCATTCTGTCATACGTGAGTGCATTTGATTTTTGGGCAACGGACGGAATGAATCCCGGGACACGCCCAGCGAATCCCTGAAGCACATCCACGTGCACTCAGCGTGCGCACGTGTGCAAGATCGACACGTCTCCCGATTCCACGTGGATTAATTTGGATAACGAGCGCTGCTATCGGTTGGTACTTTAAGATGTGCCATCAGGCCGTGCCGAAGCGCTGCCTCCCACTGGTAGTTAAATCTTATTATTTAATCCCTAATCCCAGTCAGTGGTTTGAGTAGCAAACGGGGGGAAAAGTCGCAGTCTAGACGTTTGGAGCCTCCACGCTGCATATCATCGTTTAAGTTCAATTTCATGCAACATTTCGCTGATGCCGGCCACAGTCCACGCAAAAACCAGCACAGACGCCTCCCCACCGCGTGAGCTCGGCCAAAGATACGAACGGGATATGCAATGCGATTCCGGGAAACGGAGGAAAAGGCGAATACAACAAAGAGGCCACTACTACGGGTGATTTAGTGCAATTCGAGTAGCACTAGTGTAGTTGGGGCTTGGAGTCGTCGTCGTCGTGCCACACCGAACGCACCACACAGCCAAGTTAAAGCCAGCACAGCTGTATTTGGTAGACATGTTCAAATGAAATTAATGGTTGGCTGGGATTACCCGGAATGAATGGTTGTTGTGGCCCCCTGCTTAAAGAAGGGGTAAATCAAGGTGGTTGAAATCTGTGTTCGTTATTGCATGTTGTCGAAGATGCGAGGGGTCTAATTTTTCGTTGCTATACGGTTATTTGTTGATAGTGTTCGTGATGATGGAAAATTTACTTCTTGATGCAGATAATTACATGCACGTTGCGTGAATGATTCAATTTTTATCACCGAACATGACTTAGTTAACGAAAATAAATATTGTTACAAATATTATGCATTGATATAGGATGGTTTTTCATCCGGGACAGTTTTCAAAATACTATATCTAAGGAAAGAAAATTCATAATAGTCTGGAATTCGGTAGGGATTCTTAAATCATCTAAACACAAACTTAATAAAATTCAGATTCAAATGCCATTTGAAGATAAAAATAAAATTTAAGTGTTTTCCAAGAGAGTATTAGATTAACTCTTGAGCAGGCAGTTCAAAATTTTTAAATATTGGTCTCTTGGCCTCAAACGACATAAACATCTAACACAGAGAAGAGTAGAGAAGAGTAGAATAGAGTAGGGTAGAGTACACCCAAAATGAAAAAGCAACATTGTAATGCAATTTCGCATGATTTGGTTTCATTTCTCGTAATGGATCGTAACTTGGAGAAAAAATGCAACATTGGTCGTGGGCAAAAAAGCAACACATCAATTCGATTAGAAAAAAATCAATGTGTGCGTGAGGTTGTGCAGTTGATTAGTAGTAGTAAATTCAATGGGACACAAAAAAAAAGATCACAATTTGCTACTGAGATTCGAACCGCACACCGTCAGCATGATGGCTCTGCATTGTAACCATCCAGTCACCATAACAAGTTGAGGTGAACGGTATAAAAGCCCTACAGTTGCTTCGGTTGTCGAGGCACTCAATGTTACAACAATGAAGCAAATTTCGGTCGCACACACTTACATGGCTTCGTTTATTTCATAAAACACATGGTGACTTGATGAGAGGGAGATGCGAATGTGATGACGAGTGAAAATAAAAATAGAACACTTGACAGCGGAGTAGCAACAGTGGCAAATGGCGTAGCGGCGTTCTGTGCCATTGTCTCACCCATATTGAGAAGTTGTTGACGGTTGAACAAAAACCCAACGGTTGCTGCGACTGTCGAGGCACTAGGTACACAACGATAACCACTTGCACACACTTGCATGGCTTTGTTTATACCATAAAAAGCTTTGTGGATCATGATGGGCAATATTGCCATTTCAGAATCATGCGGATTTCTCAAGATATGATTGCAAAAACTGCAATTGCATTTTTTGCTACAAATTCAACTTTTGGGTGTAGTTATTCTTCTCATTTCTAGTTACAGGTATGCCATTAAACAGCTCAAACTCTCTAGGATTCATTAAAATCTATTTCCGACCTTGAATCTTATTGTTCATGAATCATATAAATGAAAAATGCATATTGTCATTAAAATAGAATTACACTTCACTCTATATGCTAGGATTTTCAACAATTGACAAACAATACAATTAATACTAATTGACTCAAATTTGTTCGGAAAATAATGATTTTTTCTACAGTTAAGATACATTACAACCCGCCTTTTCCATTGTCAATGTCTCAATTTACATTAGATTCTATTGTGGAAACAATAACTCTTATTGTCATCTTATTGTTGTGAACAATACTATTTATTGTACATACTAGAGATTCTATTGTAAGGTTACAATATATTCAATTGTAAATCTATGAGAATTTTTTATTCGAGACACCCGATATTCTCTCACTCTGCAACAATGATATGTTGTAACTTGAATGTATTACAACAAAACACGAAGGAAAACAACAAAATGTTGTATCGGTGATGGGAAAGAGACAAGTTGCTGTGAGAAAATGTTGAGCACACCAAATAATCTTTACTGATTCCAGCAATAATTTTTGCTGAAAACAGACAGCAAAACACTTGTTGCTGATAAACCAGCATATTTTAAAACAAATAACTGAAAATCAGCATCGATATTTACTGAATATCTTTCAGCATTCACATTTATGCTGTTAACCAGCATTATTTTTGACATTTTGTGGAATCCAATATTTTTTACCGAAAATCAGCAATTTTTTTTACTGATTAGTAACTAATATTCACTGAAGACCAGCAAACTGTTTTGTCTGGTTAACTTCAAACGTAATAACATGCCTAAATTTTTATGGATCGTATGAATTTTGGTAATAAAGTTTAGAATTTTGAATTTCCTATGTATGCGAAACTACAAACAGTTAAGGAGGCTTTACGAATCGAAGAAAATCTTAAATTGGAAGAACGGCGTGGAGGCAAAATGGTTAAACTAAAATAAATAAAAAGTTTAGTTTAATAAATGATAAGAAACCAAAAACGTGTGTCTTTATTATCAAATCCAAAAGAAAACACTGTAAATGGTGCTGTATTTTCAGCAAAACTATATATTGCCGAAATTTTTTCTTTATTTATCTGCTGCTGGTTTATCCAGCAAAATGCAAGCATTTTACTGAAAGCTCAGCATAAGAGCTATCCCTGTTTTAAATATCAGTTTTGCTGGTGGTTCAGCAATCTAAGTTTTGCTGTAAACATTGCTGAAATTACAGCACATTTTCCAGCAATAAAAATATGGTGTATGATTCGCACATATTTAGCAAGGACCTTATTCTCATGTAACAGTGGCAAAAAAGGCTTTTGCAACACACTACCGATAACAACATTGCTTTATCAGCAACATGAAAAAATACATGCGTTTATGGCCTGATTTTCAACCCAGAATATCTTGAACATGAAGAAGTTTGGAACTTAGCATCTAAAGTTGTACCTAAGGCTTTTCCGTACATACGAAGTAGCGATATCTATTCAACCATGTTCATCTAGGTTTCTGAAAGATCAACAGATATTATGAGATAATCTGGGAAGTTCTTGGTCGTCCTAGCTGTACAGAGTACAGAACTTAGGATCTACAGTTGTAATTGTAGCTTTTTTGGCTGTACAAAGTTACAACATGTATTCAAACATGTTCACTGAATCATTTGGAGGGTCAACAGATATTTTGAGATAATCTATTCTAGGTTCTAGGCCATCCAACGTATTCTTGAGTTCATGACTTAGGATCTACAGTTGTAACTGTAGCTTTTATAGCTATATAAATTAGCTATATGTATTCAATTAAGTTCATTGAAACTTTTGGAAGATCAACGGACACTATGAGATAATCTGGGATGTTCCAGGTCAATCAAACTGTCCTGGAGTTCAGAACTTAGTACATACATATAATAGTAACGGTAGCTTTGTCAGCTGTATTAATCTACAAAATGTTCAACCATGTTCATTGAGTCCTCAGGGAGGTCAACATATATTTTGAGATAATCTGAGTTGTTCTTTGTCATCTAAACAGTCCTGGAGCTCAGAACTTGGAAGCTACAGTTGTAACTATAGTTATACGGCTAGGTAAATTTACGATATGTATTTAACCATGTTCAATGGATGTTTTAGAAGGTCGACCTGAATTCTGAGATTTTCTGGCTCATACCAGACTGTTCATTAGTTCATAACCTAGAATCTCTAATTGAACCTGTAGCTTTCCATATGTACGATATGTATTCAACTATGTTCGTTGGGTGTTAAAGAAGGGCAACGAACATAAAGAGATAATCTGGGAGATTCTAAGTCATCCAATCTGTCTTGGAGTACTAAACTTAGGATCTTTAATTGCAACTGTTGCTTTTTCGGTTGTACAAAGTTATGATATGTTTTCAACCATGTTACATACATGCATACTTTGTGCTTAAAAAAAAACAACTACAATTGTAGACCCTGAAATCTGAACTCAGAAACAGTTTGGACAATCTAGAACCTCCCAGATTATTGCATTATATCTTTTGACCTTCCAGAAAATTCAATCATCATGGCTGAGTAAATACTGTAGCTTTTTATAGCTGGAAAAAAATACAGTTACAGCTATAGTTAGAACTATAGATTACATACCATTCGACTCAGCTCGCTTAGATGAAGAAATTCCTGTCTTTTTGTACGTGTGGGTGTGTATGTTTGTCTATGTTTGTGTATATATGTGACGAAATAAGGTATGTTTCTCAGAACAACTCAACTGAATTGAAGCGCTACAACCACCAAATGAAAAGTATCAGGGTCACATTGAACGCTATTGAATGGTTTTGAAATACAATATCTTGGTTCGAATATATTTAAAAAAAAAATGCCGTTTCACAACTATAGAATCAATACCTGAATAATGCCATTCGCTTCAACTGTAGCTCAGCTTTCTTTAACAATGGGCATTTTACACACCAAAAAATCGATTCTGCAGAATCGATTCCCAAAATGAAAAAAAAAAAAAACAAATTGACTGCGGAAGAATCGATTCGAGGAAAATCGATTTGTAATTTATAAAATTACAATTTATAATTTGTCAAAGCAAATTTTAGGTAATTTTTTGCATTTCCAGAGAGCAAATTTCATGTTTGATTTTTTGTTTTATTGTTCTATAGGAAGCTTTGTGAGAGACCATAGGGCCTTATCCAGCGAACACATGAATGTCAGGCGTGCCATGCACTTAGATTTTAGCTTATACCAAGGGGTGGATCGCTCAGCACACTTTTCTTCTGTGTATTTTTTTTAGTGTGTCTATAAGCGTTCCAATGTTCTGGGAAGGTGCCGATGTGTTGACAACTCAAATTGTCATTTTCTGCTGAGCCTGGCAACCACGCAATGCATATTGGCAAGGTTGCTGGTTTCTTACTTCTCTAAGCTCAACTGTCAAAAGTGCTAAGCGACTTACCCTAAGCGGCTTATGCCTCTTATCACTTTTCTCAACCATTCTTTTTAAACGCAATCAAAATATAGTAAATAAAACCGGAATTACAGTGACAGGTAAAAATACACCGAACGTGCTGGTGCACAACACGAAAACAGCTTAGCGAAAAAAGCGGGAGCGAGAAATGTCCATGTTTAAGGTGTACCTAGTGCTAGGTGAGGGCGATTCTTGAAATTGATCAATGTCGTTCAGAATAGGTCTGGCAGCTTGTAATAACTTGTTAACATGTTGCAATCACTTATTGAGTATAGTGACTACCTATTTCGTGAAAGATAATCCTACACGCTAAGATAAGATTACCGAAAATAAGGTTTTCATTTTACCGATACTTTAGATTTTGGTAGCAAAACCTAAAGTATCGTTAAAATTTACCGAAGGAAAACGTTTCATTTTACCTTTTATTTTAGTAAAGTGGATTTGCAAATTTTATCGTTAGATTTTGCTTATATTTGGTTTAAAATTCTCTCATTGGGCTGCAAGAACTTTCGGTAAAAAGAAACTTAAAAGAAATAATAATTTTTAACATCCTGCTTTCCAACAATACCGAAATTTCGGCAATCCATGTTTACCACTAATTTCAGTATGCGCACTTTTGTGCGGTTTTCGGTATTTTTTACTTTTCCGTATTCTTATCTTAGCGTGCAGAGTTTAAAATTTAATTCTCCCACTAAAAAATCGATTCAGTCAAAAATCGAACAGTATAGGATCGATTCAAAATATCGATTAGTAGAGCCCAAAAAAAAAATCAATTCAGTAAAAAACGGATCGATATCGCCCATTGCTAGTTTTCTTTGACCATTTAACGTGTTATGATGTGTTTTGTATAAGCTCTAAAATGTCACGTGGGACGTATTTGTCAGAGCAGGAAAAGGAAAGATTTTGGCTGTGATTGTTTTATCAGTATTCACGAAACCGCTCGTCGTTTGAACAGATCTAATATCGTTGTTTTGAATTTTTTCTTCTTGAAAAATCTTGATGGACATGGAAAAAATAAGAAAGCTGGACGCAAGAAAAAGTTATCAAAAAGGGAAGGTCCATTAATTACGTCACGCAGTAGGGTGGAGGGGGGTTTGAGGAAACGTGACGATCCATACAAAAAAATTTGAAGGTCCATACAAAAAACGTGACAAGGGGGGGGGGGGGGGTTATAAAAAGGCAATTTTTGCGTGACGTAATTAATGGACGTTCCCAAAGATGTCAACTCAAAAGTTGAACCAACAAAAGGTTGATCTTATGCTTAATGTTTCACGTTTAACAGTGTACCGAACTTTATAAGACTCTCCAAACATTCTGCGACAAAAACTGAAGCAAGCACCACAACTTTCGCCCTGTCGTAGAGCAAACTGACTTGATTTCGCCCGTGCTAACATGCGTAGAGTTGGAGCAAGGTGTATAATCATGTTGATTCATGATTGACAATTTTTTTACATTATTTAATGGTTCAGGTTATGTATCTATTCTGATGAGAAGAAATTTAAACTCGATGGACCAGATGGAATCTTTTCTTACGGGAGAGATTTACGGAAAGAGCCACGTTACTTCTCTGAATATCGGAGTGGTGCAGATTGCTTTTCCGTCAACAAAAATGAACAGCCAGGAGTACATCGAGATGCCCAAGATGCCCAGATCAAACCCATTTGGTACCATTCTTGCAGCAAAACAAGATAACGCATCAGTTCATAAAAACCGAGTGACCATGGCGTAGTTTTCTGAACATAAAATCCATAAGTTATGCTGTTGCCAGCTTGTTCTCCAGATCAGAATCCGATCGAAAACTTGTGGGGCTGATGGTACGTACAGTGTATGGAGACAACAAGCAGTACAGGAGTATCCAAGAGCTCAAAGGAGCGATCTCATCAGCGTGAAACGAGTTACAAGTATCTACATGTCGCCGCCTGGATGAAAGTATGCCGAATATGTTTTTTAGACTGATTTAGGACAGAGAAATCAATTCAAAATCGATGTAAACTTTTTGGAGAAAAATAATTTTACGTTTGGTTCTATAGTTGTTGTTGGGCGATGAAACGAATCGTTAATTTTGTTAATTTTATTTTGAAGAATGCAGAATTACAAAATTCCTGTAAATAGGATATAACGGGGTGAATATCTTAAATTTAGGTTAACATAACTAACATGCCTTACATTTAATGATTCGTTATCGCAATTTTCTACAGTCTTTGCGGACATAGTTACTTGGTTGTTCAATTGAGTTGCCTAACCGATTCAATCAATAATTATATATTTAGTATATAGTGAAAATAAGCATATAGGGATTATGCTACTCACCTTAGCTTTTTATTAGTACTGGTATGCTGGTCGCTTGGCAATGCGTTGCGATCTTAAGGTGTAGGTCGCTAGTTTTTATAAATCACTTTAGTATATGATAGAATAGGTATTTTCATGTTCTCACCTAAGGCTAAGTAGATTTAGATATTTGTAGTTTTAAATCTACTGGAATCACAAGTAGAAAGTAGGTTTAAACTGATAAATGTGTGATTATGATAGGAGTAATATACTATAGATTGTAAGAATTTAATAAAACAGCTCAATGATCGCACTTCAATTCGGACAATGGCCGGTTTGTTTACCATTTGTCGCTCGTTTCAATCATCGTTCCCCCTTTTTGTGACCTTTTGTACGCTTGACGATCCTCTGTCCACTGGCTGGGTGTGGACCTAATTTATCGTTAGCGTTAGCTGTAGGAGCGTTGGGGCTCGTTGGGTCACTAGGCGTGGCGGGAACAACAGTTATGCATCACAATTTTTTTGTTGACATTATTGATTAACTTACCAGAACAATCCAAGATATAAAAACATTTTTATAAACATAGATAAAGACTATATCCAATACTTTGCACTTCATATCTAATATGTATTCTCTTTTATTACTCAAAAAGCTCAATAAAATGACTGGTTCTATAGTTATGACACGGAGTGTAGTCTCATTATCTGACATGCAGCCATTGGTATTCCCTGTCACAATTCACTCAAAGTTAATTGGAAAACTTGATTTTGAGCAGCGGCTATACACCAATATTCGATAAGCAAACACTTCAGAAATTTTGAAGAAACAAAAGAAGCCCTAATAACTCAAGTAGTATTCAGATAATCTCCTAAAAGAAATTCAGCATCTAACTATAAGCCTATAGGAACTAGGAGCACTAAGTGTTTCACGATCGTTGGTAGCGCTCATTATGGATGATGTTTGTGTGCTCAAATTTATGTCCTTAGGGTGATAGTGAAAAGAATCCACAAATGGCCGCCATCATATATGACTAGTGTTGTCACTTTGATTTTTTTAGGGATGTTAAATGTAATGTAAGAAAAAATCACAAATTTCGCATGCCGAACTATAAAGTAAAATGTTGCAGCAGTTGTTGCACGAGCGGTTCAAAGTTTCGGTACCGAATGGTTTTGGTTGTTGACAATTTTCACTGTCTAATATGCGAAGTAGAGACGCAAATCTGTCATAATAGCGGCGGTTTATGGACTCCTAGAAGTATCACATCAAGGTTTAGAACTCTTTTTCCATCTCTTAGCTATATGTCCTGCCTGTGTGTATGAGAAAACCCAACGATTATTCCTCCACATTTTCTCATTTGCTAAATTGACTTCCAAAATCCATCGACAGTCAACGTTTTATGCCACCATCAATAATAAACATCATATTTTACGCTCTTCGTTAGGAGAGTTGTTAATATGCCTGGATAGGCACATTCCCTTATTCTGAATGCGGCTGGTAATGATACTGAAACGGCAGGATTTTAATAGTTCACCCACACACCCACAGCCATTTATCCGGCTGCTATTTCTGTAATTTCCTTCCGGTGTGGTTCCCGTGCCCCACTTCCCCACTGAACGCAATTCTAATCAAAAACTGCAAACTAGGCTAATGGAGGGCGGATAATTGTATATTTTATTATCTGATTAATCTCCGCCCACGCTGCCGGTGCGGGTGATAAAAGGCCAAAACTCAATTTATCGCTAATCGCTGTAGCATATTGCTTGTTTTATGGTTAGATTATTCCATTTTTTTGTTTGCCTGCTTTTGTTCATAAAATATTTGTTTCAAGAACAAACTGCACACAACCGATGACAATTGGCGGCTTGCTGCGTTGGGAGGGGAGGGAGTGGAGCTAAAGAACTGATTACAATAATTCGATCCACATGTTTTTTTTTTTCAAATGTCATTCACCTGCCTTCATGCGGCAATAATTTATGCGTTGCGGAAGCGGTCGTTTACATTTCAAACTAATTATTTGTTTGCCATCAAGCGTATGAAATTTTAATTAATCATGTTCGGGCAGGTTATTTTATTTCCGATTTTTTTTAAATCCGACGGGTTTTTTCACTTATTGTCTAATCGCATGATGGCTGTCGTTCGTAACCCGGAAACAATCATGTTTGATTGAAATATGTTTGCAATGATTTTGCGATCTGTTCTAATTTTTTTGCCATTTACGGTAATTGGGGTTGAAATAATTAACATTTTTATTGATATTATTTTGTACTAATGAACTGCGGTTGAAACTGGATGGATTGTTTCTTCGTCGGACTGCAGTGGATCAATGTTTTTCCCAATAAACTAACTCCAGTGTTGATTGTTGGCCGGAATCGGAGGTATATGGCTAATTAAATTGGTTCACCAGTAATTATCGATTGGCAGTTTGGAACAATGATTGTTGTTTGCATGTTGTTACTGGTAAAGTAAGACCAGCTCGGTGCTCCGGGCAATTAAAGTTTTGCTTGTGGGAAATTGTTTACTATTGTTATGGATGACCTGTGGATATGTTATTTGTTCAATGGTCGATATGTTTAATTTCATGCAGTTAACTTTAGAATCAATAGCGAACGTTGAGATATAATTTGCTTATTGCATTGCCTGTCTACACAATGCCGAACGAAGTTTCTTGAAGACACTCGTCAATAACTTTCGGTCCTGTCCATGAGTCCTCGAAAAATTAAGCCTGCCCACGTTAAATTTCGGGCAACAAAATAGTAGCATCAAAAAAATTGCACATAATTCAACAAAACCGATTGTTTATTTCACAATAAAAGAGTTATATCTACATTAGAAACAGTTGATTAAGATTTTAATCCTTCTTTCAGTAAAATTCTCAAACTTTCTGTGGTACACCCGCCATCAGGCAGCGTACGGTATCCTCAGATACGACCGCCGTGACGATTCTCTGTCTTCTCTTCACATTATCGTTACTATTTGCTTTTTTCTTAGTTTCGAAGAGTTTTCGCTTAACTAGAGCCCAGTTTTTCTCTATTGGGCGACGTTCTGGACAGTTGGGTGGATTGGCTGTTTTTGGCTCGTATTTGACCTCTTGTGCCTTATACCATTCCAGGGAGGATTTCGCAAAGTGACAAGAGGCCAAATCTGGCCAAAACAGAGCTATATATAACGCGTTCTCAGAATAGATCTTGAAGGAGCGTTGAAATTGAGCTTTGCCAAGAGTTCGGAGCAGTCAATGTTATGTCCAAGCAGGTCAAACACGAAAAGTTGTTGTAGATTTCTCCGCCTACTTCGTAGAGTTGGTAGATTGATGAGTGCGCAGCAATGTTCATAAGGCGGCAGTAGGAATTGATTTCGCCAAGGAAGCGTTCGGAGTGCATATCTAACGAAACTTTTTTGTACTCGTTCTATGCGATCAATCTGAACGGCATGATATGGGGCCCAAACTGTAACCCCGTACCGTATTCTAGTAAGCTACGAACAAGAGATATATATAATGCCTTCAGACAATACACGTCGGTGAATTTTCTGGTGTTACGTTTGATAAGTCCTAGTACAGCGAAGGCTTTTGCTATAGCAGATGAGATGTGTTCAGCAAAACGCAACTTGGAATCAAGCGTTATTCCGAAGTCCTTGATTAGCGAGACTCGTTCTACCGTGGCAGTGTGCATTGAGTATTCGAAGACTGTTGGTGTGCGTATCCGAGTGAACGAGATTACATTGCATTTCTTAACGTTCACCTCCATTCCAATTCTTGCGCACCAATCCAAGACATTGTCAACGTCCATCTGCAATGCACAGCAGTTCACCAGGGATGTTATGACTCGAACAATTTTTAGGTCATCTGCGTACATTATTTTGAAAGACTTCAATTCATTGCAGAGATCATTCACAAACAGCACGAAGAGAAGTGGCCCGAGATGGCTACCTTGAGGAACGCCTGATGTGATAACAAATGGAACCAAAAGTGTCGCACCTAGTCGCACAGATGCACTACGGTTTGTCAGGTACGAGCAGATCCAATTAGTCAACCAAACTGGAAAACTAATTCGTCTTAGTTTTTCCACTACCAGATTATGCGGGACTCTGTCAAATGCTTTCGAAAAGTCAATGTAAACCGCATCGATCTGTTGACGTTTTTCAATTATGTCGATCAGCTTTGAAACATAGCTCATTAAATTCGTAGTGGTTGATCGCTTTCTGACAAATCCATGCTAGTCAGCAGTGATAATATGCTGAATTGCAGGGTAAAGAACATCTAAGAGCATGCTTTCAAAAACCTTCGGAAGGCAGCTCAGAATGGAAATTCCTCTGTAATTCTTGACATCGTGCACGTTGCCCGATTTGTGGATTGGCGTTATCAGAGCCTCTTTCCATTTCACAGGAAACACACTTTCAACAATGGAACGATTGAAAAGCAGAGAAGCTGGTTGAGCCAATGAAGCAGAGCACTTCTTAATAAAGATCGGCTGTAGTCCGTCTGATCCTGGTCCCTTAGAACTGTCGATACCACGCAGTTTTGTGTACACATCATGTTGCGTAAATGAAGTCATAGGCAGATTTAGGTCGAACGAATGCAGACTACTCAAGTATGATTCTGACAATGGTGCTGATCTATTGCTAAGCACACTTTGGAAGAATGAAGAAAAAGATTTGCAGAGTCAATCGGTGTCGTTGAGGTATTATCTTCGTAGCTAACCAGCGGAGAATTCCACGAGATGACGTTCGATTACGTAGATAAGTCCAGAACTGCTTTGGGTCGTCCTTCATGTTGCTCTCAAGCCGGTGAATGTATGATTGAAAACATGACGTGTTCAGAGCGTGGAATTGGGATTCCAAACCGCGCACTAAAGCTTTATGCTCTTCAGTTTTAATCCGAAAATATCGTTTACGAGCTTTTTCGTAGCCTAATACGAAGATTTCGCAATTCCCCGTTCCACCATGGCTGTTTATTGTCGGGCCGACGTGTACGCTTCCTCAATGGTACGATAAAATCGGGTCACAGCATCGTCTAAGGTGCCTAATGTTAAAATACCGTTCCAATCGGTTTGTGAGATTTCAGCATCAAGTTCGTCATAATCGCATTGGTTAAAGTCGTAGAAGATCTCAACGTTGGTATTGCCCGATGAGATGTGTAAAGCATCAATGGACAAAACAAACGGCTTATGATGACGGTCCACTTTCATTAAAGGCAAGGGCGGTTCTAGTATTTCACAAACACTGGAGTTACTCACAAACGCTAGATCAAGCAACCTCTCATTCTCGTTCAGCAAGTGATTCATTTGCGACAAGCCGGAAAGCAATAATGTTTTCAACTAGCGATAACTCTTGTTCCGACGAAGCATTGATTGGTATAAAGCATCCCACGTCGTCATCGAAACTCCAGCGAATGTGTGGTAAGTTGTAGTCGCCAACAATTACAACACTATCCCTGGTACTTGCCTGTGTGTACAACTCATTGACACACGCTGCATGCTGTTCATACAGAGCAGGTTCACTGTTAGGAGGCAGATAGATCGCACACACAAAAGCGAAGCGGCCCCGTCAGTAACACGAACCATTAACTGCTCAAGTCGACGGGCTTCACTAACGTCCACAATATTGCTCTGAAGGGCCTTTTTGATACCTATTAAAACACCCCCACCGCGGTGGAGGTGACTAGAGGACGGATTGCGATCACAACGATGGATCACGTATTCGTCGGTTAGCTCAGCATTTAGCACATTGACGTTTAGCCATGTTTCAGTGAATACCACAACGTCGTAATCACAAGCAGAAAGAGCCGCAAAAAGTTCGTTCGTTTTGGTACGCAGACCTCTTACGTTCTGGTAATAAACCGTAAGCGAGGATTTAGGTTGATGGCGCTTTCCATCTATGGCACAATCGGGTCCTCCAAGTGCCGTCGTAGAGCAGATAGGCAGGCTACTGGAATCAATCGGTAAAAGAGAGGTAGCTGAAGGGTGAGCACTAGGTACTGTACCCATGGTCAAATGAGCACGAGTATTAGTGGAGGGTGGCGGTGTGATTAATTCGACGGTAATGCTCCCGGATCGGCATTCAGCGTGGGTTTCCAAAAATGTCGCGCGCTCGAGTCGTTGTCCATGAATTCACGAAATTCAACACCTTGAGGCCAAGTGGAAGACTCCATTGCCTTAGACTTAAGGTCCGGACTGACACCTACCTTGAACGATACGAACGATAATGTGGATACAGGCCGGCCCTTGGGGATGAGTGATTTGGCCACTACGTCGTCCGTTTGCAAACATTCCTTAGGAAGGTTGTGAATGTCCGCTTCACAAACTTTGGGTGAGATTTTTGTGAGGTATATCCAAAATTTGCTATCCGTCCTTTCTGTTACGCCCTGGGATGCTCCATTAGCTGACAGCCTGCTACCACGAAATATTTTTGTTGGACGTGCGGGTCGCTCCGGGTCTTCGTCACGTGTTCGCTTCGGTGTCGATCGATTGTTAAACTGAAAACGACGTGGTAAAGGTGATAAAACCGCAGGAGAGAGCTTATTGAATCCCCCTTGGATCTCCAGTCTCAGTTCGGCGATCAAACTGTCCTTTATCTCCGTCTTCAATTCCTGAACCACTTTTTGGTAAACATCGTTCAGTTCAATTGTTGCCGCATTCATCGACGTTAGTGTGTTCTTGAAACGTGCGTTTCCCATGATATCACGACATCCTTTGCACATCCAGAAAATAGCGGGATTCCCGTTGATTTCTTTGTATAGAGAATCTGTTATTTTGGCGCAGCTAAAGTGAAAACTTGCTTTGCAGAAACCACTGCAAACAACTTCCGTAGCATCCATGGCTACAGCGCAGCTATTACAGATTTCCATTTCGCGCTTAGGAAGTGAGCAAAATAGTAACGTGTGGACGTCTGCAGTCTATGATCCACTTACAACAGCGGTACCGCAGCAGAAAAAAATACAGGAAAACTAGCAACACTGGCTGCGATAAACCGATAAGGTAGATCTAGATCACTTTCTCTGTCAGTTTGAGAATCCCACGCACACTGACGCACAGCTTGTCCGGTGATTGAAACGAACGATGTTATTGTTTACCTTACAGCTGATCGATGTTGAGGATTGCTAAGCGGTCAACGATACGAGCAGATGATTACTGATGTCCGGCGGTCGTATGTGGAGTTTTCTTGTTCGGATCGTGTAATGAAAACAGCGGCAGGAAATAGGATTTTATTTGCTTGCGTGATGAGTACAGTTTCGATAGGAATTATGATAAATCGTGTCGATAATCGATGCAATACACAGCAGTATGTGGCTGGCTGGATGCAGATTAGGAAGCAACAGTGGTGACGTGGTATGTGCGTATTTGGTGGGATGCAACAGTACAGGCGGAGAGCGGCGAGGTGGGAGTTATATTGGTGGGCAATGGCGGCGGGCTTTTCTCGAACCACTCTAAAGCTAGCTCGATAATTTGCACAGAAATTGTCCTACCTGACTGTTTAATTGGAATAATTTTGGATGGTGGTGAAGCGTTAGGCGGCAGCGATGACGATGGAGCGGCTTAGGACACTATGGTCCAGATCACGAGGAAACATGCTCCCAGCGCCTAAACTTGAAACTTTACAGCAAAGTGATGTTCTACAACATGGTTTGTATCATCAAGGTTCATTATTTTAAATTGATTAAAATTAGGGTGGTCCTCATTTTCACGGAAATACAAAACCTAACTTTTTTGTTTGCAGAAATAGACGTTTACACTTTTCAGCAAAAATGTAGCGCAGAAAATTTCATGGAATTTTCATATATAAATTTTTTTGTAACCTAAAAATTTACCGATTTAGAGCAATTTTCCCTCATCAACTTAGGGTGTACCATAAAAAAATGTTTTTTTTTGCCCTTCCTTTTTTATTTCAATTCCCACCGTTGAGTTGTGTTTCGACGAGTTTTTGTGATTTTAATCTAAAAAAAATACGCCCTTTTCAAATGCTGATTTTTATGATTGAGGCAAACACAAAAAAAAGTCAAGACGTCATTTGAAAGGCCAATTTATATTGTTTAACATATGTGAAAACAAGAAATATGTTATTTCTGTATCTTGAGAAAATTACATTTGAATCTGGGATGGTTTTAGAAGAAAAACTTCAATAACTATTGATTGGTTAAAGCTAGCGGCAAAGTTAATATATCAAAACACGCGCTTTTAAAAGTTCTACAACTCGTTTGAACACAACTTAACGATTTAAATTTAAATAAGAAAGTTAAGACAGAAAAACTTTTTTTTATGGTACACGCTAAGTTGACGAGGGAAATATTGGGAAACAGTCTTTTTACGGCATAAAAAATGATATTTTCAACGTTCTGCTATTAAGCAAAATCAAAAAAGACCATTTAAAAAATTTTACTTTATTGTACTTTGAGATATAGTTAATGGTATATATAGCTATCGGTTTTACTTGCGCCTTTTTGAAATGTTACGCTTGAATATATGGCTTATGAAACAACAAAAATGATGATAACTTTTCACAGAAAAGTTGTACGAGTATGATGTCTTGGGAGCAAATGTGTATTTTTATGTGAACTACAATCACTTTGAATATAGTAGGCCTGAAAAATAGATATTTTTGCAAAATATGACAGAAATTCTGATTTTTGGCTTTTGTTTCTTTAAAAGCGCTATATCTCAAAAAATAGAAGATATAGACAAATATAACTTTCCACAAAGTTTGAATGCTTTTGTTGTTCCATAACTTTATAGAACATTTTGTATTTCTATCTATCAAAAAAAAAAAGTTTGATAGAGAATTACTTTATTGGTGAAATTAGGCGTATAGGACATTTTTGCTAACAACGCGGCATAAGCTTACTAAAATTTGTTCAGAAGACATCAATACGCTATCTCTTATATTCTTTGAGTTTTTAATTTATTCCACCTAATTTTTCGCCCTGGACCACAGTGCACTATATGCAGCAGAGGATGAAGCACTTACGCCGAACCACTTCCTGCTCCTTAGCTCCAACGGTGTGTGCCAACCAGCAGAAGCACCACAGGACGAAAAATCAGCGATTCGGTTGAACTGGAACCATGTTCGGGTGATGTTGGACAGGTTCTGGAAGAGGTGGATATGGTACGCAAATATATATTCAAATCGCAAAATTGTGTTTCCACCATTGTACATCGTGCTTCTATACAATTTCCATTCATCAATAGCTAGTGTCATCTAAAAAAAAATACACGGACACTGTTAGTATTCTGTTCAATAGCTTTATTTGATAGATACATTTTTTTACACGAATCAGCGTGATTTGCGAGTAGTACTGTCTGTTTCTGTGCTTATTTTCGCTACCTTGCTTGTTGGTTGATTTGATTCTGTTGATTTTGGTTTAATTCGTTTTGGCTTGCCTACTAATTCAAAAGTTTCGGTACGACGGTTATTACTTGTTAGTAAGTGACAATTGATTTATCTATTGAATATCTACGTATGCTCGAAGGGTTTTTTTTTGTTTCATTTAATCAAAGACTGTTGGATTGGAATGGTTGCCTTTCGTTCAATCAGCGTTTTGTTTTGCATTTGTCATCGGATGAGTCAGCGGTTTGTTTCGATCAAATCTATTCCTATATACACTATGATACAAATTCCTTACTCAGCTAGAACTCTTTGGTAACGAGCAAGTAAAATCATACCATAAATAGCCTACGCACGATTCCGCCCTCGACACGGCTCGATATAAAATGATTATTCAATTCGGAAAACATCCACCAACGTTCAGATATTTACATGATACAAAATGATCCACATTTCCTACATTGTAACAGGATGGATACCGACTTTCATTACATCCAAATCACGTTTCTACAACAAATTATTTTTCGTTTCACCAGGATTTCACATCCGCACCCGATGGCTCTTTATACAATTATTGCTTTCTCGATATTTGTTTTGCATTTTTGTTTTGAAGCAGCTTTTTTACAAATCGTCATTATGCCCCCTTCATTCATCACTCGGTTGAAATTCATTGCTACGAAAGTGTGATAAAATTGAAAACAAATTACAATTTAACTCTTTTTTTTGCACGATATCAGATTTTCAACTTTTCTAATTTCGAAAGCAACGGCCAATACTCGCGTATTGGGTTTCTCTTGTTGTGGATTTAATTATTTCTCTCATTTTGAAATTATCCCTTTTGTGCGATATCTACGAAACTGAACCGAGTTGGAAGGAAAGCGGGAGGTCAGTGGGGGGTCGCATTTTAATTAAATTAATCTGATTACGATTCTGCTTGTGGCCGCCAGAACCGTTGTGGCCAGTAGCGTCGTCCACACCAGCTGCGTAGCGTCCCGGCCATTGGCACTGCTCGAAGTGGGCCGGTTTCCTCCCTGCGAGTGGGTGCTGCCACCGGGACGGGGCGTCACTTTGGCTTTCAGATCCGTGTCGATCATGTTGGTCGATTCGTGATCGTCCATTGCCGGCATGTCAATCATGTTCGGTTCACCGTCCTGAATCGGTTCGGTGACCATGTTGGTGTGAATGTTGCGGCAGTTGTTCGCTGGCAGCCAGTGGCGGGTGATGTTGTTGCCGTACGATTCCATTTCGATGCCCTGGGAGAAAATGAGAAAAAGCGGTCCAAGAATTAGTTGTCAATACGAAATAACTTATTATTTTGAAATAGATTCGATAAGTAGAAGCTTAACACAAACTGGCGCAACCCTAAATGATGACAGACAACGTCTATGAACAGGTGATGGAAATACTTTCCATATGTCCGATTGTGGGTCAAATTTCACCGGACAGCCACTTCCGATTTTCTCCTTACATATGCTGGAATAAGAAGTTTGGAATACCTCGTTTATCTACACTTTAAGTAAAAAAATGACCCTTCTACACGGTTGGTTCACAGATGTAGGAAAAAAATGTTCCAGAATATGAGCATCGTTCGGCGAACAGGAAACCAGCAGTGGTAGCCATTTGCTCATTCGATAGAAGCTGGAAGCTGTGCTCCTGTAGAATATCAATTTTTGCCAGAGGTGTCGTGGGATCTTACATTCTGCCACAGTAGACGAGGTCGGTGGCGAATGACGGTGATGGTGCTGAGTGGAATAGCTAGTGTACAGAGACAAACCACTTAAGAGATGAAATTTCAGACCGGGGATGGAAAGCGAGAGATCGTTTGCAGTGTAGCCTCTTCGGGGCCGGCATCACGACGATGAAGGATGACGATGACGCCGCGCGTGAAGTGAAAGTTAAAAAGTGTGAGGAGTAATTCCCTACCAAATGAGCTAACGACTCAACTTGGCCCTCTCCGCTTTTGGATGAAAATTTGCACATGATTTTGGTATGAAACTTTATGTTTTTCCGCATGTTTGAACATTTGGTTGGCTCAAGACTATTTTGTTAAAAGGGCGCATGTGTTAACATGCGCGTAAAACCGTTGATTACGTTAACATTGTATTTGAGAATTTGAGAATGTGGAGAATTTGGACATAAGAGCATTGATTGCAAAAACTGTGATACATGCTCTCGGTGTAGTCAAAACCACAAGACATCGGAGTGTACGTCAACTGTTTTGAAATGTGTTAATTGTTTGAAAATAAATAAAGAACGTAAACTTAACTTGGACGTAAACCATGCCGCATTTAGCTCTCAATGTTTGGTGTACAAGAGACTTTTTGAACAAAAGAAAAGCAGCTTGCGTTTCAATAAATAGCAACCGAGTTCCAGGCAGAATGGTAATCAATTTTATTTTTTGTATTTCAATATTGCGGGGTTGTCTACGAACTACGTAGCATTACGTCAGATTGTAGAAGAAAAACGTCCACTTTTGGTTTTGTTAGCAGAAACTCACATTGTTGAAATTGAAGCCTTTGATCAATATTGTATTCCGGGATATAATGTTGCTGCTTGTTTATCACATTCTGGACATACTGGCGGTGTTGCTATTTATGTCAAAGAATCAGTTCAATTCAATCTTCGCCACAACGAAATGGTTGATGGTAACTGGTTCTTGGGCATAACAGTTGTACGTGGCATGATGATGGGTAACTATGGTGTTTTATATCACTCTCCCAGTTCTAGTGACCAGCGTTTTATTGAAATTTTAGAGAACTGGCTTGAGGTATTTCTTGATTCGAGTAAATTAAATATAATTGCTGGTGATTCCAGCATAAATTGGCGTGATAATAATAATTCGAATCATTTGAAGCATTTAGCTAACTTTTTCAATTTGAGATAAACGGTAGATGAATATACGCGAATTTCCAGGCACAGTAGAACTTTGATAGATCATGTTTATTCTAACTTTGATTCTGTTTGCTCAGTTGTCGATACTGATTTGAAAATAACCGATCATGAGACAGTAGGTATTAACGTAATTGAGAATAACTTGAATAATAGCGATGATTTTGTGAAATTGAAGTGCTGGAGGAAATATTCAAAACAGGCTGTTCAGAGAAGCGTGGATTTTCCAATCGCGAGCGGTAGTTTAGATGAGTCTGCAGCTGTTCTTACTAATACCATGAAAACGTGTACAAATAAGCTAGTTGAACAAAATTTTGTTTACATTAATTGTAATGTTATGTATTCTCCGTGCGAGGAGTAACGATTATGATGTAGAAGGAGATGTTCGCTCATCACCATGAGGCACCAAGAGTGAACAACAATGTTTTTGGCTAGAATGAAAGATGTGAAGAGAAAGTGTTGAAAGGTCCGTCAGAGTGCGGCAGGTAGGAAAATTAACAGATGTTTTTGAAAATTGAGCGAAAGGGCATGTATCCAATGGTACTCATGGACGTCAATCTTTGCCTAACATCCCACTGCGGGGTAGGTTGTAGCGACGGAACAAGTCCGCCACTTCAACAGGCAAAAATTGACGTCCATGGTTCGAGTACCATTGGATACATGCCCTTTCGCTCAATTTTCAAAAACATCTGTTAATTTTCCTACCTGCCGCACTCTGACGGACCTTTCAACACTTTCTCTTCACATCTTTCATTCTAGCCAAAAACATTGTTGTTCACTCTTGGTGCCTCATGGTGATGAGCGAACATCTCCTTCTACATCAAAAATTTGTTTCTTTGAAGAACTCGAACAGCTGGTACAATTTGGATCTTTTACGTCTTAAACGCAAGAGGGATAAATTGCACAAAAAGTTTTGTAGATCTAATAGTGATAATCATTGGAATAAGTACAAAATCGCGCGGAATAAATATTCACAATCCATTAAAAAAACTCGTTGTGAATATATACAGAGGAAAATTGATCAACATCAAAACAACAGCAGAGAGTTATGGAAAATTTTGAAATCATTATTGAAACCTAGCAATTGCAGACCGCGATCCATAACTTTTGACGGCACAATAGAACAGTCTGAACAAGCAATTGCATCTAAGTTTAATGATTATTTCATCAATAGTGTTTCATTGATCAATCAATCTATTGAAATGGTTGATGAACCTGATGAAATAAAGCAGCCAGTTAATAGTAATTGTAGATTTGAAGGTTTTCACCCCATCACAATAGATGAACTTAAAAATATTTGCTTTTCATTAGGAAAATCGGCTGGAGTAGATAATGTTAATGCTAGAGTTATTCAAGATTGCTTTCATATCATTGGTCACAGTTTACTGGACCTTATTAATGAATCATTGCAAACTGGGCACGTGCCTGAAGTGTGGAAAGAATCGTTGGTTGTTCCGATTCAAAAGGTTGCTGGGACGATTAAAGCCGAAGAGTTTCGTCCTATCAACATGCTGCACACATTAGAGAAAATTTTAGAACTTGTTGTAAAAGGCCAGTTGCTGGAATATTTAAATAGTAATTCTTTGTTGATACCGGAACAATCTGGCTACCGGAAAGGCCATTCTTGTGAAACCGCGTTGAATTTAGTATTAGCAAAATGTAAAGATAACTTAGAGAGTAAACAAACAATTTTTGCTGTTTTTTTGGATCTGAAACGCGCTTTTGAAACAATTTCTAGGCCCTTGTTGTTGAAAGCATTAAAGCGCTTTGGAATTTCGAGTACTGCATACAGATGGTTTGAAAGCTATTTGTCTGACAGAACTCAAAGGACTGTTTTTAATGATTCTGTTTCTAGTCCCGTGGGGAATAACCTTGGTGTGCCCCAGGGAAGTGTATTAGGGCCCCTTTTGTTTATTATGTATATTAATGACATGCGACGTGTTTTACGATTTTGTGACATTAATCTGTTTGCAGATGACACTGTGTTGTTCATTGCAGCTAAGGATTTAAATGAAGCTGTTACCCATTTGAACGAAGATTTGCGTTTTCTAAGTAGATGGTTGAAATGTAAACAATTAAAATTGAATATAAGTAAAACTAAATTTATGGTAATTTCACAGAATCGAGTAAATGAGAATGTCTCAGTTACGATTGATGATGAGGCAATTGATCGCGTTCGGGAGATTAAATATCTTGGCGTGATTATTGATGACAAGCTAAAGTTCAACGCTCACATTGACAATGTCATCAAGAAAATTGCCAAGAAGTATGGAATTCTATGCCGATTAAAAAATGATTTAACTACTTGCAGTAAAATACAGCTATACAAATCAATCATCTCCCCTCATTTAGAGTTTTGCCCTTCCATTTTATTCTTGGCCAACCAAACACAAATATTGAGGTGAGGTTACAGCGATTGCAGAATAAAATAATGCGCTTGATTATAAGATGTAACAGATTCACTTCCTCGACCTTTATGTTAGACGCTTTACAATGGCTATCAGTGAAGCAAAGAATTGTATATTTAACTATGGTGTTCATTTTTAAAGTAGTTAATGGTTTGCTTCCTCGATATTTGTGTGATCGAATTGAAAGAGGAAGTGATTTTCATAGATATAATACTAGAAACGCGGATGAAATAAGAACACCGAATTTCTTGACATGTGCTTCACAAAACTCATTATATTTTAAAGGAATAAATGTTTTCAATTCGATGCCAAGACACATTAAACGTGCACCAACACTTTCAGAATTTAAAAGACTATGTATTTCACACGTTAAAACTGTATTTTGAGCAGCAAGCGTAAACATTTTTTTTTTCAAATATTTATGAAGATTGTACCTGACGATGTTTTACTATTATAAAACGGATTATTTTGTGTGGACCATTTCTTGTACATTTATGTTGCTTTTTTGTAAAAATGAAGAATGTATCTGACGAAGTTCTTTACAAACGGATTATAATGAGTAGGCTATTTTATTTTTAAATTTTATTTTTTCACATTTAAAATACTACAATACTCACTATTTTGTTCGTCACAATGATGATGATGGAAATTTGTATAATGTTGTATTCGTTAAAAAAAAAATTATAAAGAAAGTAGTCTACAATTGTTTGAGCCTCGCGCGCGGTATACAGATATGATGGACTTCTTTTTGAATTCGTAAAAAAAAATTGGCCTTTGATGCTATAGATGGTACTATGAAATAGTAGCGAGTTGTCTGGCTGAATGTCGGGGAATTCTTCGTCAATTCTTTTGTGGTTGAAAGTAAAAGTTTGACTAATGCCGGTCGAGGATTTTTTCGGTTTGGAAATTTTCTCGATCTCTCTGATTGAGGATATCCTTGGTCAGCCCAAAACTAAGGTGGCGGTTCCATTAGTGTTGGAACCTCTGACTCTGTAGCGGGCAAGATCGGATATTGGCTTGCCTTTTGATAATTTCCTTTTACTGGATTCTGTGATCTGAATTGCAACAGAATTTCCTGATCGCTGGGAATACTTGCGAACTTTTGTGGTTAACATCAAAGCTTTTCATAATTATGCCGCTGTGAAGCAAATGGATACTTTTGAAGAAATTTATATCTGTAGATGAAATCAGTTCGTTTTTTTTTGCATAACTGGTTTGAATTGTTACCAAATTAATTATCTTAGAGATAAAATCGTCTAGCTCAAACCTTTGTAGGGGTAAGGGCGGGACCATCATCATCATCATCTAGAAGAAGTTGTAGATAATCAATGAAGTTCAAAAAAAAAAAAAATTACAACCACACGCTGAAATATTTTTATTCATTTTTCAAAAATATTCAAATGGTGCGCCTATCCTTGCAGTCTTAGACGCGACGGCAAAATTAAGTTTATGAAAAACATCAAATCTCCAGTATTCGTAGTCAGAATTGATCTAGGTTGCATTTTGCCACATACAACAGCAGAGCAGATGTTCCGAGGTTTCATGTTTCATGTTATAGTACGCTGTGTTGTTGTTTAAAAAAATCGATTTTACGAACTTGCATAGTAAATTATGGTTGGAAATGTTCCAAAAACTAGCCCTAAGAATATCAGGTTTTTAAAAATCGTTCATTTTGACGGCTATCTACTTGAAGTTTCGTTAGGGATGTATGTTTTTAGTATGGAGAAAGTCCTATTTTCAATTTTTATTGAAAAAGTAATTTTAAAGTTGAATTTATGTGTCATCTTGAAAACATGTGGCACTTTTTTATAAAGCATTTTAAACAAACTATGCTCATTTTTTATTCGTTTATTTTCCACGGGCAATTTCCTCACAACGTGGTGACATCCATCGATGCCAGGAAGATGACTTCACCACCTGGACCCTACATATCGTACTCAGCAACACATGAGTCGGGACCAACGGTTTTACTTCCCTTCCCCAAGGAAAACGTGACCAGATGGGATTGAACCCAGATTGGGATTGAACCCAGATCCACTGCGGTGCCAAGTAGCAGTCACGCTTACCACTACACCACTGGCACCGGCCAAACCATACTTAGTTTAAGTTTGAAATACGAAAGTTATTCAATTTAAGAATGATTTCATACTTTTAAAAGTGGAACCACTGTCTGAAAAAGGGTGGTGGCACCCGGCTACAGCAACTTCACCCATCCGGGTGGAGGCTCAAGTAGCTAATTGATTCGGGATTCAGCGCTAGCTGGCATGCAAATTGTTTGTATTAATTGGTTCTTGGAATATCTCAAGATCTTTACCAAATTAAAGTTACTGTCTTCAGTAAAGTTGTTCAGAAGATTAAAGTTGATGGACAGTAGTCTGGAATTGCATATCTTATACAAGCTGTACATCGAGATCTTGGCCATCTAGGGCGATGCCGTCTTCGACAAAGTTTTTCAAGTAGCCACCTGAAGGCCGTTAGTTGATGCCTGATGTCATTGTTGAATCCAAGATGGCGGTTTTCTGATTTTGAAAAAAACTGTGAAAACTGTCGAAAACTCAGCAAAATGAACGGCGTCTGTCTGACGCCGTTTTGGAATGGAAAGATGGCGGATTCTGTTGCATTGATAAATAGAAATACGGTCAAATACCCTTCGCCATGGATAATTTTGAATAAGGAACGACCAATTAGGGTTGGATAAAGATGATTAATGCCATTTTCAGGGTGGCCACACAATCTTAATATAAAAATTTCCGCATTTTTCCCGAATTTTTCACGCATTTTTTGCATTATTTTCCCGATATCTATATATATATATCTATATAATAAAAATGAGTTGGGGTTTCCTTTGTCACGATTTAACTCGCGAGCGGAAGGACCGATCGGCGTGAAATTTTGTATGCAGAGATTTTTGGAGCCGGAGAAGGTTCTTATGATGGTTTGAGACCCCTCCCTTCACTGGAAAGGGGGGGCTCCCATACAAATGGAACACATTTTTCTGCATAACTCGAGAACTGATCAAGCAAAAGAACCCAAATTTAGCATGCGGAAGTTTTTGGAGACAAAAAATGTTTCTATGGTAGTTTGAGACCCTCTCCTCTCTCAAAAGGGAGGCTCCCATACAAATGAAACAGAAGTTTCTGCATATATCAAGAACTAATCAAGCAAATGGAACCAAATTTGGCATGTGGGGTTTTCTGGTGGCGAAAAATGTTTCTATGGTAGTTTGAGACCCCTCCCTCTCCTAGAAGGGGTGCTGTCATACAAATGAAACTGAAATTTCTTCATAACTCTAGATCTAATAAAGCAAATTGAACCAAATTTGGATTGTGGGGATTGTAAAGGCAATAAATGTTTCTACGGTAGTTCGAGACCCCTCCTCTCTCTCTCTCTCGGTAGGGAGGGCGGGGCTCTCATACTAATGAAACACAAATTTCTGCATAACTCGAGAACTAATCAAGCATATGGAACCAAATTTGGCATGTGGGAGGTTTTTGGAGGCACAAAATGTTTCTATGGAAGTTTGTGACTCCTCCGCCATCTGAAAAGGGGAGGGAGGGGGGCTTCTATACAAAAACAACACAAATTTCTGCCCAACTCGAGAACTAACCAAGTAAATGGAATCAAATTTGGCATATGGAGGTTTTCGAAGGCAAAAATTACTTATTGTGGTTTGAGACTCCTCCCTTACTGAAAGAGGGGGCTCCCATACAAATGAAATACAATATTCTGTATAACTCGAGAACAAATCAAGCAAATGGAACCAAATTCGGCATGTGGAGGTTTTTGAAGGAGAAAAATGTTTCTTTGATGATTTGAGACCCCTCCCTTTCTGAAATGAGGGAGATCCCATACAAGTAAAATGCAAATAATTGCATAACTCGAGAACTAATCAAGAAAATGGAACAAAATTTGGCATATGAAGGTTTTTGATGGAAAAACTGTTTCTAAGACTTTTCCGCCTTCTAAAGAGAAGGGGGGGCTCTCAAACAAATGAAACAGAACTTTCTGCATAACTCGAGAACTAATAAAGCATATGGAATAAAATTTAACTGGATTTTTTTAAGAGACATATTCATATGGTTGTTAAGACCCTTCTGCTCTCTGAATGGGGAGAAGGGGCTCCTTTAGAAATGAAACGCAAATTTCTGATTAACTCGAGTACTAATTAAGTAAATGGAACTAAATTTGACAGATGAAGGTTTTTGAAGAAGAGAAATGTTTCTATGGTGGTTTGAGACCCCTCTGCCCTCGGAAAGGGGGGGCTCCCATACGACGCAAATTTCTGCATAATTTAGAACTATTCAAGTAGATGAAACCACATTTGGCATGTGGGGGTTATTGGACGCAGGAATTTTATATATGTTAAAATGAATTTCTGTCTGACTGTCTGTCTGACCGATCGGAGTGAAAACATGTATACAGGGGATTTTTGGGGCTGGGGAAGGTTCTTATGATAGTTTGAGACCGCTTCCCTCTTTTGGAAGGGGGGACGGGCTCCCATACAAATGAAACACACATTTCTGCATAACTTGAGAACTAATCTAGCAAAATGTAACCAAAATTGGGATGCAGTGTTTTTTGAATGCAAGAAATGTTTCTATGGTGAATTCAAACACAAATTTCGTTCAAACCTGAGAATTATCTAGGTAACTAAGCCACAAACTGTGTATTGTCTGGGTAAGAAAGATGTTCTGTTAGAAGTTTGAACCCTTTCTTGGTTAAAAAACAAACTCATTAAAAAAAAAAACGTCTGGTCTATGTAATGTTCATTCCTTTAGTTGCAGGCGTAGCAACGCTCGCACCGGGATCAGCTAGTATATATATATAAATAAGTTGGGGTTTCCTTTGTCACGATTTAACTCGCGAGCGGAAGGTTCGATCAGCGTGTATTTGTATGCAGAAATTTTTGGGGCCAGAGAACAATCTTATGATGGTTTGAGACCCCTCCCTGCACTGGAAAGGGGGGCTCCCATACAAATGAAACACAAATTTCTACACAACTCGAGAACTAATCAAGCAAAAGAAACCAAATTTAGCATGTGTGAGTTTTTGAAGGCGAAAAAGGTTTTTATGGTAGCTTGAGAACCCTCCCCGTCATAAAAGGGGGGGCTCCCATACAAATAAAACAATATTCTGCATAACTCGGGAAATAATCAAGCAAACGGAACGAAATTTAGCATGTGGTGGTTTTTTAAGACAAAAAATGTTTCTATGTTGGTTTGAGACCCCTTCTCATCCTAAAGGGGGGTAGTTCTCCGATACAAATGAAATACACTATTCTGCATGACTCGAGAACTAATCAAGCCAATGAAAACAAATTTAGTATGTGATGGTTTTTGAAGACAAAAAATTGGTCTATGTTGATTTGAGACCCCTCCCTTTTCTGAAAGGGGGAGAACCTATTCAAATGAAACGCAAATCCTTGCATAACTCGAGAACTAATAAGAGAAATGGAACCTAATTTCGCATGTGGAAATTTTTGAAGGAGGGAAATGTTTCTATGGTGATTTGAGACTCTTCCGTCATATGAGGAGAAAGGGGAAGGGGGAGGGGGGTGCTCTCAAACAAATGGAACCCAAATTTCTGAATAACTCGAGAACTAATCAAGCAAATGGAACCAAATTTGGAATGGACGAGTTTTTTAAGGCATGAAATGTTTTTATGGTGGTTCAAAGCCCCTCCTCCCTCTAAAAAAGGGGGCTCTCATACAAATGAAACAAATTTCAACCAAACATGAAACTATGCCTACTGCTTTTGAAATTTGTATTCAGTGGTTCTTGGATCCGGGAAAGCATCTTATAGTTTGAGACCCCTCCCACCTCGAGCAAGGGGGGATCTCATGTATATGAAAAACAAATTCCTGCATAACAGGAGAACTAATCAAGCAAATAGAAAAAAATTGATATGGGTGAGTTTTTGAAGGCAAGAAATGTTTTTGTGATAATTTAAGACCTCTTCTCACTCTGAATAGGGGGGCTAACATACATACGATACACAAATTTAAACCAAACATGAGAACTATCCCTACCGCTATGCAAATTTGTATGCAGGGGCTGTTGGGTCCGGGAAAGGATCTTATTATAGTTCGACACCCCTCCCGTCTTTAGAAAGGGGGGCTCCCATGCAAATGCAAAACTTTTTTCTGCATAACTCAAGAACTAATCAAACAAATGGAACCAAATATGGCATGTGGAGGTTTTGTAGGCAAGAAATGTTTCTACGGTGGTTTGAGACCCCAAGCAAAAGAAACCAAATTTAGCATGTGTGAGGTTTTAAAGGCAAGAAAGGTTTCTATGATGGTTTCAGATTCCTCTTCGCCCTGAAAGGGGGGGCTCCTATACAAATGAAATACAATATTCTTTATAACTCGAGAACTAATCAAGCAAATTGAACCAAATCTGGCATGTGGAGGTTTTTGTAGATGAATACTGTTTCAATGCTAATTTGAGACCCCTCCCTTTTCTGAAGCGGGGGGGGGGGGCTCCCATACAAATGAAACACAAATTTATGCATAACTCGATAACTAATCAAGAAAATGGAACCAAATTTGGCATATGGAGGTTTTTGAAGGAGAGAAATGTTTCTATGATGATTTGAAACCCATCCGCCTTCTTAAAGTGGAGGGAGGGATCTCCCATATAAATAAAACACAATTTTTTGCATAACTCGAGAACTAATCCAGCAAATGGAACCAAATTTGGCATATGGAGGTTTTTGAAGGATAGAAATGTTTTTATGGTCATTGAGACTCTTCCGCCTTCTAAGGGAGGGAAGGGGGGGGGGTCTCTCGCATATAAATGAAACACAAATTTCTACATAACTCTAGAACTAATAAAGCAAATGGAATCAAATTTGGCATGTGGAATTTTTTGAAGGTCAGACATATTTCTATGGTGGTTTGAGACCCCTTTGCTCTCATACAAACGAAACGCAATTTTCTGCATAACTCGAGAACTATTCAAGTAAATGAAACCACATTTGGCATGTGGGGGTTATTGGAAACATTTTTATTGGAAACATTTTTATTTATACTAAAATGGATTTCTGTCTGACTGTCTGTCTGACAGTCTGTCTGACTGTCTGTCTGACCGATCGGAGTGAAAATATGTATGCAGGTATTTTTGGGGCGGGGGAAGGTTCTTATGATTGTTTGATACCGTTTCCCCCTTCCGGCTCGCATACAAGTGAAACACAAATTTCTGCATAGCTTGAGAACTAATCAAGCAAATGGAATCAAAAATGGTATGCGGGTTTTTTTTAATGCAAGAATGGGGGTGAATTCAAACACAAATTTCAACCAATCCTGAGAATTATCCAGGTAACTAAGCCACAAACTGTGTATTGTCTGGGTAAGAAGAATGTTCTGATAGAAGTTTGAACTCCTTATTACTCAAAAAAAAAAAAACTCATTAAAAAAAGCGTCAGTTCTATGTAATGTTCATTCATTTAGTTGCAGGCGTAGCAACGCTCGCACCGGGATCAGCTAGTTGGATTAATAAATATTTTTGAAGTTTATGAAGTTTTTTTTTCTTCAAATAGTAGCCCCGGGCTTCTTGCGTATTGCATAATCTGCTTTGGTCTCTCATATTGCTATCGAGAATACTTAGCTTTATATAGGTCATTGATCTTTCAAGTTTCTAGAAGAATAAATATCGAAGCAAAATAGTGAAGCGATCAAGTTTCTCGAGTACAACGTGCGTTGCGTGAATTGTATCAAAGATTTCGTGTTCTCAATGTTGTTGACAGTTCGTAGATAAATCTCTGAGTTCCCATACTTTTTTTCTAGTTTGGTTCATCATCAGACACTTTCCATTTTTTGAAACTCCGCATTTTTATTCGACAGGATGAGCTAATTTTTAACAAATGTAATCAAATTTGGCAGCTCCTTCTTGGAATGACCAATCAGTTCTAGTTAAAATTTGTCCAAATTATGTGCTTTTGCATACAATTAATGCAGATGACGTAACGCGTCAAAGAAAATGTTAATGGAGATTTGTTTAGTAGCTTCAAAAAATCACAGTAAAAAGATCATAAGTCGTTGCGGAATGCCAAAACGTCTTTGTCGGAAATTTAAGTAAAGTCTGTCGCTTTCTTAATTGCCGGTTTAGAGGCAAAACCAATTTCCACATTAAGGGTTAGTAGGAGATTCTACTTCAAATGACGATTTAGCTTTGACTGTCAGACGCTCGAGCTTAACAATTTTCTCCATAGCGACTCTTACAAGTTTCATGAAAGTTCTTTGAATCTCTAGGAAGATCCGCAAACCATTAAAAGGCTTCATGAATTTCTGGACAGTGCTCTAAATTTATGGGTAGTTCTCTACTTTTCTGGAACTTGAACTTTCGGGAAGTACCATGAAATTCTGGGAAGTTCCCTGAACAACTAGAGTAGTTCTATGAACTTCTGAGAAATACCCAAACAAATCTGATAAGTTTTCTGCACCTCTGGGAACCTCCCTAAATTTCTAGATAGTTGCCTGAACTTTCCTGAAGACCCCTTAAATTTTGGAAAGTTGTGAAGCTCCCTGAATTTATGGAAAATTTCCTGAATTTCTAGGAAACAATCTGAATTTCAGGGAAGTTGCCTGAACTTGTAGAAAGAACCCTTATTTTCTAAGAAGTTCCCTGATTTTTTGGGATGTTCCCTTAACATCAGGGAGAATAGCAAAACCTCGAGTAGGTTTCCAGAATTTCTATGAAGTATACCGAGCTTTTGGTAAGTTCCCCATTCTTTATAAAGTTCACTGGATTTATACGATTTTTTTAATCTTTCACCTCTTTCGGTGCTGGGGACGCAAATACTGGGCCCTAAGTCTTCAGGATAGATTCGCAAAACAATCCTCAAGGTCACCAAGCTAGCTGCGAAACCGTACGCCAACATCCGTTAATCCGCAGTGTAGCTTTGTAACAGACTCAGGTCAACATTCTCAGCTACATCGCAACAACTACAAAAAGCCATCAGTTGACTCTAGTTGTACGAAGTGCATGCCACAGCTAACGATGTTGAGGACAGTCAATTATTTGAACGCCTTCCAGTTGACAACCGGGCCATCCATATAGCAATGAGCTATCTTCTTCAGCAATGCTGGATTAGCAGAAAAACACTGTTTCATTTCGTTAATAAGAGTCGGGTAAACGACAAAACCTTTACTCTAATCATTTGAAAAGGTGTAGTATAGTTTCACTACTATGACAAAAAGTCCCGATGACTTTTGAAATTCCCGACTTTTCCCGCATATTTCCCGATGATGTCGGATTCCCGCATTTTCCCGCATTTCCCGATTTTCCCGTGTCTGTGGCCACCCTGCATTTAAGGGTCCAAAATATTGTCTTCTGTTTCGTCAAGAGTGAGATATGCTGCCAAAAAACTCGCAATATCGACATTTTTGGATCGGAAACGGAATGCAGAGGATGGAAATCGAGATGGAATTCATCTTTAATTTCAAAATATTGGTATATCCGAGAAAGTAAAATAATCCCGAAGATTTTAGGAAGTATCCCAGCAAAAACAAACTTGTATATGATAGCGGATAAAAGTACAAAGTGGAGGCAATATACGAACATGGATATCGCCATGCATATATACGTTCATACATATTGCCTCCACTTTGCACTCTTATGCGCTATCGTATATGATCCTGTGTTTGCTGGGATAACGTGTCTTGGATATATTCGGAACAATGGATTATTACTGATAAAGGGCAAACACGAATTTATAACAACAATTACAACTGGCTGTAATTTTTTCCCCACTGCACAGAAATTAATCAAATCAAATTGCATAGTTCTTCTTTTGAGTGTGTTTTGTTGCGTTCAAGACGGAAGTGAGTCAAGCGTAGATGCGTGTAAAAAAATTGTACGCTGATATGCAATATATGTAGATGTCCAATCGTCCTTTTGGAAAAATATGCTGCAAATCTGTAATTTAACCATCTCCAGAGTACTTAAAATGTTCAACGACCGATTGGCTTTCGATCACAAGCGCGAAGTAGAGAAGCAACCGATTGTAGCATTTAGAAAGACGGAGGGAAAATTTTAGGGCAATTCATCTGAAATCTCAGCATTTCAACACGTGTGTGGCCAAAATGGTCGGCGTTGCGCAGAGCTTAAAAATATGATATTCAATTCTCAAATTGCAACTGACTGAGTCAAAATATTAGTCATCACGCACTGTTCCTAGCGTACATGAAGTAAACACAAATTTGCCTTCATGAATCTCTTTTGCAAGATGAGTCAACTTGTTTTGTGTTGCTTTACTTTGATCATTCATTCGTTCCAGAAAGCAGTGAATGTACGTAAGCGTAAACAACTCATTCAATTTCAACGTTCTACCGTGAAGACGAAAGAACAGTCATTCATTTGGAGAATCAATGAAGTGGAAAAAAACAAAACTTCTCGAATCGATCCTGCAAATGCCTTTTCTGGAACAAATGCCCCACAAACTCTGTAGCGATTTCGGCCATTTGGCCTTTTGGCTTCGTTTGCCTTCAGCCATGTTCGGAAATACTTGAAATCCTGTGGCAAAAAAAAAAAAATCACTCACAAACGCGAAAATGAATGACTGGTTACAAGAACATTCAGTCAAGCAACCAAAATCTCTTGAGGCTTGAATAGCCGTGTACTTTGCTGTGGTGTGCATGAGTTGTGTAGAACACGAGGACAACGGAATGACTGAGCATAGCGAAATAGTAAACACGAATATATTACGTGACTGATATAACGATATGAAGAGAGCGAAAATTGTACCTACTGAATATTTTTTTTACTCATCGTTCACGACGGGTGTCAATTTTGTCGAGCTCTGGCATTGCGCAGAGTTTCGTCCCAAAAATCAGGGAGCTGGATTACATGCACCCAATGGAAGTTTCCCAAATCGCGATGAATAACAGCAAACTGTTGCCAAGACTCGTGCTAAGAAGATCTACACGGAAATGTTAACCAGATACAGTTGTTGTGAAATGGATGGCGAAACACAAGTCAAAGCTGACCTCCAACGAATGCCAGGAGAGGAGTTTTACACAGGAAAAGATAAATTCAAAGTGGATGACCATTTCAACAAGAAAAAAAGTTAAAATTCGCATCAGAAAACTTCATATTGGCAGTTGTGGAAAGAGAAGTAAAGTTCCATCACATCAGGCACCATAAATGGTGAAATTTTCAAGACTTATTAACTCCAAAAACAAATATTGCCATTTTTTTAGCAACATAATGAAACACTACTATTAACTAGTAGCCGGATTCTAAGAGTGTGTTGTAAAGGCTATGAGATAAATTCGGTGCCTTTTTCCCCAAGGACATGAATCCCTTGAACTGCCCTGATCTACATCCAGTTCTAATTTGATGAAGTGGAAACACAGAAAGACCAAAAATAAAGTAAACGATGCAAATGACATGCGTAGAAAGTGAAGAAAAAATACGAAAAAGATACCAGCAAAGACTGTAAAATCTCCTATGGATTGCAGGAAGCGAAAGTGTAGAGAATTCTACCAAATTTAAGTGAACTGAGTTAAATGCATGTTTAAAAATACTCTGCAAATTTGATTTTCATCCGATAAGTACATGAGATTTTATAGCAATTCAGCTGTATTGCATTAATTTCGTGTTCACCCTTTAGATAAACTTCAGAAAGAATATTGGAACCAGTTAATTCACTGAAAGTTAATTTTAGTTTATATTACTAAATCAGAGGTAATAATCACAAATCCATTCGTTGTTTTCTGCAACGAAACTGATTTGTACTTTTTATGAAGATACATTCATAAATAATGACACACGTGCAACTGTCAAACGCACGAAGTTTTTGTTGACACAGAATCGTTTAATGAATTTATCAAAAATACAAGAAAAGGATGCTTCTTAATATAAAACAACAAAACATTCAGTGTCCATTTTTTTATTTTAACCCGGAAAATTGAATAAAACAAAATCGAATTTGCAATTAAATAACGTCAAGTTATGGATTTTTTTTTGTTATTTTTTTTTATTTTTGGGTATAATTTATATGCAAAAAATGTATGGGAAAACATGGGATCTATCATACGTTCTTACAACTCATTGTTCGTATGGTCCGGTCTTCGAAACGTTAATCAATGTGGTTAAAAATTTATCTAGATATGGTTTTAGTAAAGTTTACTGAACCATTCTCATTATTATTTTCACTGGACGATAAACCTTCTTTCATGAAGTCGGTTTTTGCATGTTTTACTTCCCTTTTCTGTTGATCTTGGCATAGATTTTCAAGAGCAAGATTAATTCAAGTATATTTAATGGTATAATGATAGGTACTATATAATGGACCAAAAGCTTAACAACACTCATTTTATCAACTAATATTTGAATCGATAACAGGAAAATTGTAAATTTGAAGCAGTGGTGGATATACTTATGTTACATACTGTACCTCCAGATGGTGTTGCTTTGTAGCTGCACCTTTCCCGGCTGAGCTAAGGAGGGATCAAGACAATGCCGTACACGAAGAAGACGTGGAGCTTGACATCTCCAGACAACCACAAATCGTATAACAGTGTTCAAAGAGTATCGTATATTCCTATATTTTAAGTAAACATCGCAATTAATTGTGGCTTTTATCGTGTTATGTATTCGTTAAATCGTAAAAAGTGCAAATTTTCGACTTATATACTATGTGTCATTTATTCATCGTACTGCGTTACAAACAAAATCGGATAAACATCGCTAAGCCTTTTAAATCGAATATGTTATTACAAATTCATTCGCATACGCTATCAAATCAATTTGTTAATAAAACAATGGAATTTGCGCGTATATGGTCTCCAACTTTGCACGTATAAGCCATATTTTTGCATTCTATACGATTTGTTTATTTACATATATGTTTGTGTATCATAAAGACAACTTTCAATATACGTGCATTTTAGTTGTCTGGGTCGTGAACGACGAAAATATTGTGAGCATCGTTTTGTACCCCAAAACTTTGTTTCACCATGGTGGAACCACGTTTTTAACTGTCAAAAAAAAAAAAATACTTCATCAGTTTTGGACCCACAACAGATTGATGTGTATGACGAATCTGAAAATTGTGTTTCAAATGAAACAGGTTTATCGGTAATAGATCAAGTAATTGCTTGGGCAAAAGAAAACGGAGTTCAGTTAAAATGACAGTTCCGGCTTGGAGAAGTACGTGGGAATTCTCTATAGAAAATAATTGATTCACTGATTGTTAATGTTTGATTTTTATCTAGGGAAGCGGTACCTATATTGAGCTCACACAAGTTATTCACAATTTATTCATCCATTTACCGTTAATCTTTTAACAACACACAAAATATTCGATTCTGATAATTTTCTTCCAATTTAATACGGAAAAGTTGAAACTGCTATGTACCTATATTAATAATATGACGAAAAACATTAATCCCATCTGTGTACATATGTTAATCGTACTGATATTAATCAAGAAAATAATACAAACAAATTAACGCTCTTCACTACTACACCAAAAAGGAAGTAGATCATTTGACAGCACTTCACGTGTGTTGGGTGGCATGCATATAACCAAGACTATATGAAAGGGTTTGTTTGTTATTCTCCCATGAGAATATTGACAACAAGACTCACCCCAACGCTGGGCATAGAATGCTCTATGAATGATTGAACACGCACACTAACGTTGATGTGTATGCTATACAGCATGTGAGCAGTGCAACGTCAAGCGATTACGTCGATTGTAAACACGGTTCAGAATAGGTACAAGCGTATTTATATTATTGTGAAAATTAATCCCATAGTTTTCAAGTATTTTATCACGTATTCGTAGATTCTAGTGTGGCTAGTGTAATAAGTGAAGTGTGATTTTTATGGTTTGTGCAATTACGCACCGAAAATGTGTAAGGATATAGTGCAATTAAAGAGAAAACTTGGAGTCTGGCTCGAGTATATTCCCTAGTACGGTTAGATCAATACGACGAATTTGTAGTTCAAAGGTAAGCAATTGTGTTGAAAATTTGATTGCTCATTATTTTTACGAAATTTAAGTCTCCGAAACGTTTTTGTAGCTTTTAATTATATTCAAGACCTAATTTTATTTGCCAGGATTATATATTCTTGGTTACTGCGTCCATTTATTGGAGAAATTAAACATCTTTTTACGTTTGAAGTTGGATGGCTGCAGAATGTGATGGATATATGTGCTATGGTGAGAATAGGTTCCGCTTCCCTATCTTGCCTTATGCATATCACTACTCATGAATTAGTTTTTTTTTCTTAAATAAGTTGGAATTTACTGAACGTAAGCGTTTGAGTTAATTTCTCATGCTTTGTTACTGGATGAATGAATTTGTTTTTATGTACTCATTGAATGTAGTCAGTTGTAATCATCATAGCAAAGATACAGCCTCATATGACGCTTTATGGTTTTAGGTAGCATTTTTTTACATAACAGCATGTTAGATCATTATTTGAAATGATAAATCATGTTTAAGTTATGATCGTTAATGATTCAGCGGGTAAAAAATAGGCACTGAGAAATCGTCCACACTGCTACAGTCCGATTCATTCAACTGCCAGTTTTACTCAATTCTGTTTTCTACGAATAGAATGAAAGCAGAATAGTAATGAACAGAATCGGAATAACTCACACGTGTTGCGGCTCACTTCTGATGGTTGATGCGTATAAGTGAGAAATGACTGCAAAGGGAACCGATTTTTCCATGCTTTCTGCCTACACCTCCTACCCCCAATTTGTTGAAGTATGAACATTAAATAAAAATATAAGTAATATATAAAATTATATATTTGTTTGAAATCATGAATTTTATATACACTGTGGATAATCGAGTTTCAATATACTAAAAAGCCCCTCATTTAGCCTCCCTCCCATGCCCACTTCTTCTAGTTTTGTCCAATATTGGTAAAATAGACATATAATACTAAATTATTTCAAATTTCTTCATAAAAACTTTAAAAAAATCGTCAAGAATAATATTCTAGATATTCGAGTCAGATAACCCAGTCTCCAGATAATCTTGTCCGATCTGTACATTTTTTTACAAAGCTCCAGTGGTCTTCAACTTTTTCTTAGACTGAATTTTATTACAATACATCCATTTACTCTTAACCTGTTGAGTTATGATGTTTGAATATTACACATGTAATACCTCATACGTCCTTTTGTGAAATTACTCGTATATGTTTGTGATCAAGCAAAAAGCATGATTTTCCATACCGAAACCATGTGCAAAGTTTCATTCTCATCTGAGAGGGTCTAATCTTCTATTATGATTTTGTTTTTTGATTCATTTCACCTGGAAGTACACTGAGGCGCTGTGGGAGCTGCTCGCTGTAGTGATGATACGACTAGCAAGACAACCGGAAGATTGGACAAATTAAATCCGATGGTTTGATATTTGAGCTCGCCCGGAGCGATAGTGCGGTTGGTTGCATCCAACTCGGTGGTGGTTCCGTCGGATGCTGGATGGATATTTTGTTTTTTTTTCGTGCATCAACAAAGTCAACAAATTGGATCTTGCCGCACAACATGACGCTGGAGCTAATGAGAGTGGTGCAAGGGTGACCTGTTTTGCGATCGTATCGATTTACTTCGAGTTACAAATTCTACTTTGTTCAACTTTTTAGCAATTTTATCTCCAATGGATATCTTATATCGTTTTCGTCAAATACACTTCCATACGAAAGTTTATTGGCTCGACCATAATTACCAACCTACGACCTTTACAACTGGTAGCCTTTGAAGGTTCTCCGTTTCATGACACCGAATAATTTCCTTTGAAACATATTTTCTTTTCATTCCGAAAGCTGCTGCATTGCAATCTTGCAGCTTCCATCAAGTTAATTGCGCTTTGACGCACGTGCTTTGAAGCATCTAATTACGCTTCTCATTCACTTTTACCAGGGGAAAAATGAAGTTCAAAAAGCAAACACCATTTTGTAACATCTTAAGTTGGAAAAAATGCCGATGCCTAATGAGAAAATTTGCACGCCTTCAATAGAGCGAGAAAATGATAACGGAGAAAAAAGACGCTATTCAGATGACTCGAACCATCTCAAGGAGACTTATTCCAAGCATAAAAGGTGTTGCAAGAATCTAAAAACAGCGAAAAATTGCAAGCACCGCAAAAACACCAAAGGCGACAAATGCAGCGCTAGCTAAGGCTCTCGGTGGTGTGAATAGCTTTCGCACCGTCGAAAATTAGACCATCGCCGAAGATCAAAGCGCAGCATCCGCAGCTGACGGTGGAGGATGGCTGGGGGCTGGGAATCCTTGAGCGTCAACGTGCCGTGGCATGGCGGAAGGTTTGCATTTCCTTCGACAGAGTACTAACATCGCCAAGAAGTAGGCATACCCGTGTAGCCAATCTGAGATTAAAACACTATTTGAATGAAATGGGGCTGTATGGGGTAGTATGGGGGAAAATGTCACACCATGCCATGCTCAAAAGCAACACCTGCTGTCGTGGGCTTGGAAATGCATTTGCCAGGGTGAAATGAGGTATTAGGTAGATGTTTCGTAGATGTTACAGCAATAGGGTAAAGAGGATCATTTTTGGCCTGAGAATTCCATAAGTACTGATCATGGGAATGTTATGAGTATTACTAACGAAAACTTACTATTGTTTGTAGACGATTAGGTTGATATAGATTTGAGAAACACAAATTTACTTAGTAGTGACCAACAGTTGCGAAACGGTTCTTAAAGAAAGGACATTTGCTTCGCTTGATGGCAATCAATAATCTGGCTAAAACAAAGTTATACTCAGAACTCAGTTGCTCTAGTATCCCCCATTTTTGACTAAAAAGGGGTTCGAACTTCTATCAAAACAGGCTTCTTACCCGAGAAAAACATATTTTATGTTTTAGTTGCCTGGATCATTCTCATGTTTGGTTGCGTCTCTTCCTGGTAGCCCTTGCGGAATCGGGTTCCACCGGGAAAATGGTTAGATTTTAAACGGTGCCAGAATATGGCTTGCGACATCACAAACTTTATGACTTTGCACAACAAGACCATTGGTAGTCATTCTTGAAATATTCGGCCAATGTGGCCACTCTTGGTGCTTGAAGCATCCGAACCAGAATCACTCACTCGGATTTTTAATTATTGAAAAAAAACAGAACACTGCCAATAAACAAACTTCTGACGTCACAAAAGAACAAGTGATTAAGAACAACAAGGATTCGAATGATTTCGCTACACAGTTGAGAAATAAAAACCTTGAGATGCTGGCAACTATGTTGATCCAGAATAACGTTACAAAGCGTAAATAAATTATGATTATACATACTTGAGTTTGTGTGTAGGAGCGTGTTGAACGTTTAGAAATACATAATGAGTGGTCGTTTATTTTCTTTGAAGTAGACTAACGTAGGGGCTTCTTGGGTAATAAGCACTCCAAGGGAAAACGGCCTTTTTGACCATAAAATATATTTTGAACAACTTATTGTATGATCTACCAAGCAACATACCTTGATCGACACTGAAATAACAATGCTGTATGATAAATCCACGAAAACAACTGAGGATGTACTCGAAATGTGCGATAAGCCATTATGCGTGGGTGCATAGTGCATATTATCCTAAATTATGTTCTAGTCATTTTGAAAATTCATGAAAATCGCACGCTGCATTTTTTCAAAATTTCTCATATCTTACAAAATAACGTCTTAAAAATGGCCGTTCCAAGTTCAAAACTGAAGCTTCCCCAAAGATTTGTAGGATGTGCGAGCCATGATTCGACACCATTCGAATCTGGTCACTTTTCCCGTGAAAGCGGGTTCCCGTAACGTTGACGGACTGGTCACAATGGCAGAGTATTGTCAGAATGACCATGTGTCGTGTGTGTTTGATGTGTCGCAAGTCATGTTTTGGTGTCCGATACCAATCAAGCCACTTTATAGAAGGAATCCGATTCCAGGAACGCTGCCACGAGTGGCCATAACGGCCGTGTACATCCAGAATAAGCACCAATGGTTTTGCTGGTACTGTTTAAAATCTGACCACTTTTTCGGTGGAACCAGGTTTTTCGGTAGGAGCATGGCCACTTTGCCGGTGGAACCCGGTTCTTCGTCTCGGCCTACCAGGAGTGTCCACAATGGCCGAATATCTCCAGAATGACCACTAATGGTCTTGTTTTGAGAAATCATGAAGTTTGAGGTGTCGCAAGCCATGTTTTGGACCCGATTTGATCCTGGTCAGTGTTTCGGGAAGAGTACCTACCCCACGGTTACCCTAAATATATCCAGAACTACGTTAAATTCCGGAATGTCCGATACTGTATCAAAAAAAAAGAACAAATTTGTGATCGTTTGCAAAAGGTTGCATTCAATTTGGTCGAGATTTCGCAGAATGATAGGCAAATGAAAATCCAGATTTTTGCAATAAACAGGGGTCAGGCATGTAAGTGTTAATCACCTCTGCAAACTAAATTTCACTCCGATCGGTTCTGAACTTTCCGAGTCTATAAGGGTTTGACAGACAGACAGACAGACAGACAGACAGACAGACAGACAGACAGACAGACAGACAGACAGACAGACAGACAGACAGACAGACAGACAGACAGACAGACAGACAGACAGACAGACAGACAGACAGACAGACAGACAGACAGACAGACAGACAGACAGACAGACAGACAGACAGACAGACAGACAGACAGACAGACAGACAGCAGACAGACAGACAGAGCAGACAGACAGACAGACAGACAGACAGACAGACAGACAGACAGACAGACAGACAGACAGACAGACAGACAGACAGACAGACAGACAGACAGACAGACAGGACAGACAGACAGACAGACAGACAGACAGACAGACAGACAGACAGACAGACAGACAGACAGACAGACAGACAGACAGACAGACAGACAGACAGACAGACAGACAGACAGACAGACAGACAGACAGACAGACAGACAGACAGACAGACAGACAGACAGACAGACAGACAGACAGACAGACAGACAGACAGACAGACAGACAGACAGACAGACAGACAGACAGACAGACAGACAGACAGACAGACAGACAGACAGACAGACAGACAGACAGACAGACAGACAGACAGACAGACAGACAGACAGACAGACAGACAGACAGACAGACAGACAGACAGACAGACAGACAGACAGACAGACAGACAGACAGACAGACAGACAGACAGACAGACAGACAGACAGACAGACAGACAGACAGACAGACAGACAGACAGACAGACAGACAGACAGACAGACAGACAGACAGACAGACAGACAGACAGACAGACAGACAGACAGACAGACAGACAGACAGACAGACAGACAGACAGACAGACAGACAGACAGACAGACAGACAGACAGACAGACAGACAGACAGACAGACAGACAGACAGACAGACAGACAGACAGACAGACAGACAGACAGACAGACAGACAGACAGACAGACAGACAGACAGACAGACAGACAGACAGACAGACAGACAGACAGACAGACAGACAGACAGACAGACAGACAGACAGAGACAGACAGACAGACAGACAGACAGACAGACAGACAGACAGACAGACAGACAGACAGACAGACAGACAGACAGACAGACGGACAGACAGACAGACAGACAGACAGACAGACAGACAGACAGACAGACAGACAGACAGACAGACAGACAGACAGACAGACAGACAGACAGACAGACAGACAGACAGACAGACAGACAGACAGACAGACAGACAGACAGACAGACAGACAGACAGACAGACAGACAGACAGACATTGCTTCCAATTATTCACATGTGCATGTCATGCACAAAAAACCGTGAAAAAAAAGATCTTTATACCACAATAGTACACTAAGGTTTTTCTAAACGTTTTTTCACACGGTTTGTTTTCGGTGATAACTCCAAAACGGAACAACTTTTCGACCTTATTCGAATCACATTTTACGTTCTGGACAAAAAGTAATCATATGGCAGTTTTTCTAAAAAATCACAATTTTTTGTGTAAATACTCAAAATTTTAAAAACTGTTTTTTGACCGTTGCATGTAAAGGCAACGCAAACAAACAAGATCGAAGCAGTATAAAATTTTTAAGCATGCGAGTTTACCAACTCTGTTAAGTATTTTTTTACACGGTTCATACTAACAGTGAAACGTATCCCCCGTGCAAAAAAAAAACCCTTTGTGTATAACTTTCGGCCCAATATTAGATACAAATGATAAGTGATAACTCTGTTCACTTAATATCTGAACACACTGCTTTTTTCACAGCATTCCTAGTGATCGGCACTCAAATATTTTAACAGTAGATTGTTTGAGAAGCCCTCTTCTTACAGTTGTAAAAGTTTTGCTACGAACCCCTTAAAATTAAATAAATTATGTAAGCCGATTGACAGAAATTAATTTTGGGTACCTCTGATGAAATGATCTGGTTCAAAAAATTGGAATTCGTTGAATTTGGTTAAATCTACCGTGTTCTCGAACATTTTCGTAAGTGGAAAACTATCGTTTGGATGGACCACAGTAAGTAGCGTAGCAGTGAAAAGAAGCCAAATAAAAAAGTGAAAGAAGAAGACAACGTGAATGAGAGAAACGTAAAGCAATCGGAGAAGAAGAAAAGCGAAGCGGACAAAGTGAACGGAAAGATGTCGAAGAAGAGAACCGGTAGCGCAGAAGCACAAAAAGTAGCCGACAAAGAGAAGCGTTACGAAATCAGCGGAAGAAAAAAACGGAAGCGGATGGAGAAAAAAATAAAAAGCAAAGGAAATTGAAGGAGACACAACCAATGAAGCAAAGCAGTAGAAAGAAGCAAAATAAAAAAGTGAAACAGAAGAATGAAGAAACGTGAATGATAGAAACGTAACGCAATCGAAGAAGAAAAAAAGCAAAGCGGACAAAGTGAACGAAAAGAAGTCGAAGAAGAAAAACGGAAGAGCAGAAGCACAAGAAGTAGCCGACGAAGAGAAGCGCAACGTAACACAAAAGCGAAGCGGACAAAGTGGACGAAAAGAGGTTGAAGAAAACGGAAGAGCTTGAAGACGTAGAGAAAGAGTAGGAGAAGAAAAGTAAAAAAAAGAAGGAAAAATAACCGATATAAGAACAGTAGAGCAAAAGCAAGAAGCAGGAAAATTTGTTGCAAACCAACGGAGGAATAGAAGAGTTAGTTGTAGAATAAGAATTGAGACAGACGAAATGAAGTGGCAATATTCTGCATGAAATAGCTAAACAAATTCAGAATCTCGTAAGACACAAATGCACCCTTCTGGTGTGAAGTGTCATAATTTTTTTTATTATTTTTATTATTATTATTTATTAAAGGCACTTAACCATATATGTTGTAGCCATGTTATAAAATAACAGAGTATTACTTTTCACTATACAGGCTGGTTTCTCTGATAAATTGTGAAATCGCTATTCTCTTATCCACGTAGTGTTCCAAGGTATCAGCTATTTAATGTTCCAGTGATTTCACATTTGATCCGTATATCAGCGTATACTCTACAGTCGATTTGTAAATGTTGTATTGTAAGTTGTACGCCGCAACTATTGCATAAAGGTTATGAGTTCTGGTTTAGTTAATACGAGTGTGTAAGGCGGGTGTGTTCGATTTTAAGCCGTGTTAATATACTTTGTTTGGAGGCACATTTGCGATCCTCGTATTTAACAGGAAGTCGATTGATCTGCCTCATGTGTGCCCGAGTTTGATGCCATTCTATTTCCCATGATGACCAGATTTTCTCCTTTATGGAGTGTATCGCGTTTTGGGATGGTACAGGAATATCTCCAGCTACCGCTTACCAAGCACTTGCATGCACAACAAAACATCATCATCTTGACCGACTCTGCTAGCTGTATCAACGCTCTACGCTGTCGATCAAAACACCCATGGATCGAATCGGTGGAAAAATCATCTAAAACCAAAACGTCAGTTTCAGTTGGTTATGCAGTTGGTCGCCGGAAACGAACTAGCGAATACTTTAGCAAAACAAGGGCATCGTAGTGAAACTTACGTTCGGCAACTTCACTGGAAGGTATTGAGAACAGTTAGAGCAAACACAGGACTCTCGGTTGACGACATTGCAATAAAATACAAAAGCAACGTCTTTTCGTGCCAGTAAGCTGCCCAACCAGGCTGAACCAAATATTCTAAACACATTCATAATGGACACTTGTTGTATTACTTAATTTAAAACAGCCCTCTGCAGAACTTTTACATGCCATTTTTTTTAAATGTGAATTACGATACCATGCATTTATCGCTCCAAAGATAAAAAAGACACAAAACATCAAAAATATTATTTACGTTTACATATTTGGGTTGTGAACAGTTCCAATGTCTTGGAGATCACCCTACCAGTGACAGGCACAACGTCAAATTAGAAAGAATCACATCCCCGCCAAAACAGCATCTCCACACCTTCGTGGGTGTGCATTTAAGCGAAACTTTTCCTTCCACACACTGACTGATGCCGCACACAAACGAACCTACACCCACACTTGCACTCGATTGCCTTCCACCTCACACAGTTCAACAAGCAGCTAGCATCGTCACAGAGTGCCGCCTGTACGATTCAGCCAGCCCTGAGTTTCCACGATTTTCCCACTTCTACGCTCCCACACATGCATACTCGAAAGGTACTCCTGGCTAGGTCCCTACTTCATCTTGGCGTCGGAACACGCGGTTCGCTCGGTTGGCGGGAAAGATCAAAGAGAAAATTGCAAAATTGTAGAATTGAAAAATTGCCTTTTGTGTTTTGCATGTCTGAAGTGGTTGGCTCCGGATTCGACCCAGCATCACAACTTTTTTTTTCCAGGCTGTCATCAAGGGGTTGTTTTTGCAACAGGGAGATATTTCAAGATATCTTTTTTTTTTGTTTTTCGTTATTTTTGGTTGCTTTGTTTGAAGTCCAATGCATTGTTGTTTTGGTCGACAGGGTATTCTTGTGGAGCGGATGATTTTTATCAAACTCAATACAGTCAGTTTGATTACTTTAATTGCTTTTTTTTATGTTGTGAAACGGACTCTTTTCGGCGTTGAGTACTATTTCAAGAGTGTTGGAAATTATTATCATCAAAACAGCAATGGTTTTGAACCTGCAATGATAATTTACTCAACCATCGCTTTCCCACACTGCGAATGGATAGAATATTTCGCAGAGCTTTCAAAGAAACCAATTACAAGGATTTCCATGTTTGCCAGCAGTGCAGTTCTGTTCCTTTGTAGTAGATAGAGCCGTCGGTTGTAGGCATTGCATCGTCCACTCCACTAGTTTTCTCATCCCTCTGATCCACGACACCAACTCCGCCGTCATGGACTGCCCCATTATTCCCACTTCAGCCACTCAAACTAAGTCATAGTAAACCACAGATGCGAGAAAGGGGTAGTTCATTAATTACGTTAACATTCCAAATGGTGGGTGGGTCAAAAAATTGATGAAATTAAAGAAATCGCTTTCATGACAAACCATGTAAAAGTGGAATTAAACATGTTTCACGTAGTTTTTGAACAGCCCAAACAAGCGAACAGATTTTCCCTTTGAGGAAAGTTTCTGTTTTGTTCGGCGCTTTGGTTGCACTTCAGCGGGCGAGACATGGTTCCATGATCATTAAAAAGAGAAAAATTATCTGAGGTCAGACCGATGAATAAATATCTGCCACCGGAGAGGGTGGACGGTGTAAAAAAAAAACTCAACCCATCCTGCATCCAGCTCTCTGACGGCTGGCGGCGATTGATGCCGATATTGTAGGTAAGTTTCCCTGCAGAGATTCGAGATTGCGGTGGTTGTTCGTTCTTTTAGATCTTGCAGTGTAGCTGCGGAAAACTTCAGTTGCCTTCGATGTGGGCTGTAGGTGGAAGGAATAATGTAAAAAAACTGCAATGAAAGCAATTCATTCAAAGAGAGGCTGCAAATAATGCCTGTAAGGTTTTAATCTGTAATTTAATATTTATAAAGGGAATGATGAAATGTGTTATCTGTGGAGAAATTTGCTGATACTTGAAAGATGCGAGCTTGAAGTTTTATCATTATAAGATTTACAATATCAACAAAGGTTAACGGGTTGTTGATTTGTTATCCTTGTAAATTGACAACGTTTTGACGTTTAGAAATTTTTCAATATATATGAAGCAATAATCGAATTTCAGAGGTACGTTAGATGATTACTAAATAATCTTGCTAGAATAGTCAATTTTTGCTACAACAATTCATAGAGTACGAGCAAAGTAATTGGAACTGAAACTTATTTCCCTGTTTCTGGATGACAAACAGTTGCTTAGCCCCTCGCACTTAGGGATTTTTGGTTTGCTTTTGCATCCCACTTTCAATAAGTTATTGAATGCCTATGTATTTTTGGTAGGATTTGAATCAATAATGAAATGGTGTCTAGTTTATAAACCCTTGTATTGGTTCGGAAAAATGTGTTCTATACGAAACATAATTCAGTTCCGTGAAAACCCATGAATCAAGACAAAGTTTTTGATAAATTCGGTAGCAAGTAGCAGTGTTAGTCCAAAATTTTCTTTCATCTAATGATTTTCTTGAGTGGCCAACTTACAATGAAAAAGGAGCCGAATTTCCAGTTGGTGTGACGAAATCATAATGAATTTTCATTATTGCAAATGATTGAGGCTTAGCTTCAAAACAAAGTCATCTCAAGAGGAGCAAGGATCTGCTTAACGAGCATATAAAGGGTGTTCCGATCAAAATTTGGTCTAACAGTAATGTGTGTGAGTCGATCGAAGGTTTTATTCATAATTCAAATTCTTTTTCTTTTTCAAGTTCAGTTAAGACAGAATATAGGAGAAATATTCAGGTAAGCTTCCTTTATACCGAATGCGAATTGCCGGGTCTTTCTCTCTCGCAACAGCATTTTGAGTCTTCTTATGGTTCCGCTTGACGATAGCCCAATATTGTTCGATCGGGCGGAGCTCTGGCGTTTTGGGAGGGTTGTTGTCCTTTGGCACTACTTGAACGTTATTGGCAGCATACCACTCCTTGGCCTTTTTTCCGCAATGGCAAGATGCCAAATCCGTCCAAAATAGAGCGGAACAATTGTATCGTTTCAGAAAACGTTTTTGCTGGCACTCGTTCAGATAAATTTCCTGGTTGACGGTTCCGGTCGCTATGTAAACGTTGCTTTTCAAGCTACAGGTACAGATGGCCTGCCACACCCGATATTTCTTCGTGAACTTTGACAGTTTAATGTGCTTGAAAATATCTGTCATCTTTCCCCGTCCGGTTGCCGTATAAAATTCCTGTCCAGAAAGCTGTTTAAAGTCTGCCTTGACGTAAGCTTCATCGACCTGTAGCAAGCAATCAAACTTCGTCAGCATCGGCGTGTACAACTTCCGCGATCGTGCTTTGGCCGACGTGTTTTGTTTATCGTCGCGATTTGGAGTCACCACTTTCTTGTATGTCGACAGTCTCATTTTTTAGCTCCATCCACGGTTGAAGGCGCCAATCCCGGCTTCTTTGCGACATCTCAGACGGAGAGGTTGGGGTTCCGCTCGAAACAGCGGGTAACTATTTTTGAAGTCGCTGTGGCCTCCGGCTTTCAATTTCCCCCCGATCCAGCTTTCCTGGCTGTCGACAAACGCTCACCGAACACTTTTTATGCGTTGGTAACAGTTGATTTATCCACATTCAATAATTTCACTAACTTGGCGTGAGAGTAGTTTGGATTTTCGCGATTTATGAAGCGTTGAAGAGAAGCAACTTTCGACGACATTTTGATAACTGAAGTGATAATCCCAAAATCAAAATAGAGGCATGATACACGCACACATCTTCAAAATGAGAGGTGTGCAAAATTTTTAATGCACGATGAAAGGAAATTCGTCAAGTTTTCGTCTACCAAACTTTGATCGAAACACCCTTTATTTCATGTTGCTTCAATTGGCGTATTTAAATTGACTGTTTTAGGATTTTGAAATAAAAATTTACTATGTTGGTAGAGTATTAGTACACGACACAGAAGAAGTCTGCACATTAAGAACTACATACGCGTATCTGTCAAGACAAGCAATAAAGGGTATGACTAATCTTTTTATCTCATTTTTTATGCCAGCGTCGATGGTGTAGTGGTAAGCGTGATTGCTACTTGGCACCCCAGTGATTCTGGGTTCAATCCCGATCGACATCGGTGGTCACGTCTGGTCACGTCTGCCTTCGGAAGGGATTGGTCCCGGCTCATATTCATGAGTCGATAGGTAGGGAGGGTCCAGATAGTGAAGTCGTCTTCCTGGCGTCGGTGATTGTCACCATGTGAGGAAATAGACCGATGGAAAATAAATATTAAAAGAAAATCTCATTTTCTAGCTTAGAATTTACTAGTTTATCGTTTGAATTTTACTAAAAGAAAAATTAAGTCAAATTCATACATGTAGTCTCTTTCCACTTATACGCAAGAATGGTGATACAACAAAAATAGTGTCCACTTTGTTCTTTGCGTGTTGTATGTTGTTTTCGGTTATTGCTAGTTCTGCACTGGGTTTGCCCTAGATTCGCACTAAAAGCTGCCAAAACGTTTTTATTCAATCGGGTCGGATCTGGATCCGCTCTGGATCCGACCCAATATCGGTAAGGTTCGGTCTCAACTTTTGCGAGATCCAACCTGGATTCACCAATGCATAGGAACATGAACTGTCAAAATAAAATGTTTATGTTTGTTTATGTTTATGTTTCGGACTAATATCATCATACTGACTCGACTCTGGATCCGTTTTCGTACGGTAATTGTGAGTCAGAGTCAGACCTGACCCAGGTTAAAAACCTAAAACAACAAGAGTCAGACCAGGTTTAAAACCGAAAACGACATTAGTCTCTGCATAGTCGGCAGCGATGACCGATTACAGCCAATGACGAAAGCAAAATTCTCGCGTAACTTTTCAAAAGGTCCTATGTAACAAATGTAAACAAATTGAATTAATTAATGCACACTATTGCTATTGCACTTATCAACATTATGTTAAAACACGCATTTTGATATGTTTTCATAATATTAAGAAAATTGAAAATCAACAAAACGTCCGATGTCTGATTTCGCAATAGCGATGCTCTACTGTTTGATAAGACGATCAGTTTACCTGTCGCGCAAAACGTCTGAAGTGTCAGAACAAACAAAACAAAGCAAATCCGTACTTCGGTCGTTTGATCGGAGAAAGTACAAAATACCGTTCCAACAATGTCGGAAGGAATTAATAATTCTGCGTTCGATTTGCTCCTCGGTAAGTGCATTAGTTCCTTAAAATAAGGTTATATAAATCAAAATATATTGGTCGTTTCTTGCAGCCGCAGCCACAACAATATTTTCATTACATCCGGATCAATCATCAGCAGCACAATTTGAGGAAGTTTCGGTATGTGGTAGCCAGCAAAGTTGCGTTGTCGCCAATTATGGTTCAGATCCTTCGGGGGATCCTCTACAAGAAGACAGCATCGAGGAAGTTGTTGGATCTCTGTATAAAGTAGTTTTAAGCTCAATTGAATTCGCCTTCCTATCCAACCCAACAATACCCTTTATTTGACTGGTCTAAAGCTACAGAGCAAGAGAGTGGTTCGCACGACCGATAGCCGATGGTCAACCATCTCCACTGTAGATAGGAATAGAAATAGGTAATGCAAAATTGTAAATAAACGAGTACAAAATCATACGTTGAAGTGAACGGTACTACGGTCTATTGGTTCTTTGGTTATTCGATGACAAAAGGTCTGTTAAGTGCTGAACGAAATCCTATCCTCAACTTTGCGCGCTCGGTGGTTGGTTTTGTGTGAAACAGCAAAGTCCCACACGGGACTTAGTGTATTTTAGGTTGTTTGTTTGGTGGAAACCTAAATCGCGGGATCGTTTCGGGGCTAATTTATTAGCGAAGAAAGTCCTTCGATTAACCGGTAAGGCGTATCGCCAACAGAAGTGTATGGAGAAACTATCCCGTAACGGTAAACATTAGAAACATAAACGACCCGTTCTGTGATGACGAGGAAATTGTTGAATGTTCGGATACCATCCCAGCACAACGTTCAATAATTGGAAACCTAACAGCAAGCGTGAGGAAGCGGTCTTCGGATACAACCAAAACAGAGTGGATAAGTATTTTTGTTTTCAAATATTTATAGATGGTATGCTCTAAATATATGTTTAAATATCAACTTTTTTTCTGTGAACTTTCACTATCACACATTTCATTATGACCCAGTGCAGTAGTTCTTTACCGTCGAATTGTGTGGCAATGCCCTAAATATGAATTTGCCAGACCTGATCTACGAGAAGGCACGTAGAAAGAATAGAATTGTTTTCACCGGGCAGCAAATGCGTGTGTGAAAGAGAAAGCAATCTCTAATGCTATGTGTTATGGTCTAATTTACTAATAGAATGATAATAAAAATGGAAATGACCTATGTAGCTATCATTGGAATAAAATGTCCTATGTGGCACGACCAATGTACATTTCGGTTAAGCAAAATGTCCTATCTAACATTTTTGATGTTTTCGTTGTTATTTTAACATAAAATGCTACAAAAACCATTACTGTAGCAAATTAATCAACAATGCTTGCCCTCAGAAGCAATTGAATGGGTAAAACTTGATCCAGTTTGAAACATTTTCAAAAAATATTTTCATATTCTTCAACCTTGTTTTCCTCGGAATAAGCAAATTGTTAGATAGGTCCTTTTGAAAAGTTACGCGAGAATTCATCGCAGCAACCGTGCTACCGGTAATGCTGATTGTTTTTAATTTTACCACAAATCGCCGACTACAAAGGATCGACTGTCATCAAACATCTTGCCCCGCGGCTGCGATGCCGGTCTCTCGAAGTATTTCGTTATCCTCGATGGGTAATGGAGCCAGTTTGGAAATGAATCGCTTGACACGGGAATAGATCCATTTTAACGTCCACTTCTTAGGGAAGGTCCATACAAAAAACATGACAAGGGGGGGTTATAAAAAAGTCACTTTTTGCGTGACGTAATTAATGGACGTTCCATTACGTTAAAGAGTTACCAGGTTACACTGAAAGTTAATTTTAGTTCATACTACAAAATCGATGGTAATACCCACAAATGCATTCGTTGTTTTCTGCAACGAAACTGATTTGTACTTATTATGAAGGTACATTCAGGTACATAGCATTTCACTAGATTGAAAGGATTATGAATGTTTCATACAATATACGAGACATTTATTCTATGTACAAAATCCATGTATACGAAACGCGTGAAAGCTTCTTTACGAAGATAAATTTTCAGTGTAAGTATTGGAAATGGGGGATTGGAAGATGGGAGTTCCAGGTTTCCGGTGGAATATTTTCGTCGAGTATGAAAACAAATATTCCGAGTTGGATAATAGAAGTTCAAAGTCCACTTTCCGCTAGTCTGCAGCGTCATGAAGTAATCCCGAGACCAACGGCCCAAGAACTGCTCCTTGAGTTTATTTAGATACTCTCAGCAAGAAAGGTGCTTGTCAGGTGTGCCAAGATAGAAAGGAAGTAACCTGCAATGTCTTCCAATCTGCAAATGAGCTGGTGTGATTGACAACATCATCTGAATTTTCCGTCACATAGAAGAGTGGCCGGGAATCCAAGATAGTGACGTTAGCCAAAATAGTCTTAAACTTCTTGAAATTCAGTTTTGCATTCTGTAGTGTTCTCTTCAGGTGAGTTTTTACACTTTTTACCTCAGCTTTCCACAAACCACCGAATTTTAGTGCTTTAAATGGGATAAAACTTCATTCAATTTTCTTCGGCAGCAACACATCAGCTATAGCACGGCGACGGATATTGCTTTGTAACTGCTGGTACAACTGTTCCGTTATCGGAGAACATTTTTCGCACAAGTCTACGACGGCGATGAATTGTTCTAATGCAGGTAAGAATGCATCGGTGCATCCCTTAATTTTGTTGCAAGTTTCTTCTTGAACTTCTGAGTAGTCCCGAATTTTTGGGAAATTTTATTCTGAACTTCGGGGAAGTTTACTCCTGAATTTCTGAGTAATTTTTGCACAAACTACTAGGAAGCAGCTTCTATGATTTAGAAAAGTTTTTTTTCTGATCTTTGGAGATGTTTTTTTCCTGAACTTTGAGAAATCTTCTTTTGAAATTCTGAAATGTTCTATTTTGTGCTTTGGGAAAGCTCTCTAGCACTTCTGGGAAGTTGCAACTAACCCAAGTAGCACAACTTGTTTCAATAAAGAATAAAAATCGCTCTTGAAACAAATTAGGGATAATTTTGTTTGGCTATGTACCTCACAATCATACACAACAGCAACGCAAAAAGCGCAAGGGTGAAGCGTATTTGCAACTTGACATTGTATCTACAGAGTTGCAATAGCATTTTGTAAAACTTTCAAGTATTGTTAATTATGTTGCAAGAAAAAGAAATGATACTGATGTTTAAATGAATGCGAGAATAACTTTTTTTTTAATGAATATCGTTATCAACCAAACATTCGTCTAATGTTTAATAAAATGATCCGAAAATCGTGATGGAACAAGTTTATTTTTAAAAGCTTTCAGATTTATGGATCAATATTTTGTTCTACTACGAAAAATATAAAGGCCCTTGGATAGTTTCTCGAAAATAGAGCATTGTTTCTGAACTGAGTTTCTGAAAAAAAAAAATGTGTAAAATTATGTTTACATGTGGAAGAATCAGATTTTTGATTCATTCGAAGATCAATAAATCGTTTCAAGTTCATGTTAGGTTCAAATTGTGGAGGAATGAGTGAAATTTTTAAATCTCATTTCGTATTGGAAAATTTTGGCAAATGGTTACCGGCTACCATACGGGCAAATACACTACCGGCTAAAATAATTATAAATCCATTCATAGCACGTGAAGTACATCTATGATATTTATTTATGCAAACATCATTAAATTGTAGATATCTGGAAAATAGCCACAGTAGTAGTTTGATAGTGAGTTATTTGCTTACCCTTACCTGGTTTACTTGAAAATTAAAAAAATACTGAATTCCACACAAATAAATAATAATAAATTTAACTAATAGGTGCTTATTTGTTCAAAGGATATACAGAACGTACAAAAAGAGGATAATTGACTGGCAATGTATTCAATCCGTTGGAACAAAGAATTAGAATAATTCAGAAGCTAAATAAACGATACTTAACAAATGAGTGGGGATTTTGTTAAGAGGTTTAGATGAAATAATAAAATAAAATTCTAGTATTACTAACTTTTCCATGTATTCGAGGTCTGGATTGCTCGCAATTTGATTATCCATAATTTTAGTCTAGGTCACACAAATTTAATTTCCAATGGTAGATACAACTGTTTCTAAGTGAGATTATATTAGCATAGGTGGAAACTATCAGACCGTTCTAAACATGAATTTGTGTAGAACGTAGAATGCAATAAATTGCAATTATTAAATTGCATTGTTTATGATAGAAACCACTATCCAGAAAAATTCAATCGTATTAATGCTCGAAGGAGTTTATTAAGTTGATTCCTGTTATGAACCATGAGAAGTTTAATAACTTACTTTTAAAAGATGAAAACTTTATTTTTATTGTTACTATAAGTATTTCATTCGAAGTTTTATTCGCTTAACTCAACGCAAAATTGCATGAAACAAATTTATACTGAGCAACTCTTAAACAACTTTATCATGATTATTTTATTAGAACCTCTACTATACGGATATTGTTGCTTGGGTTTGGATTTAAATGAGTTATTTGAAAAATATGCAATCAAGTACAGATACATTGAAAATTTTACCAAAACTAAAGTTTTACTATGTGATGAATAAATTAGGTTATACTTGGGAGCATAACAAATCAAAGTTTCATCGAAATTGGGTCTACGGATTTCTTGTGAAATCATTGATTTAGTTCCTATGTAAACAGTTGACAGAATCACTTCAAAAATAGCTTTTGTTCATAACGCACAACTAGTAATCTCATTAATGTTTATTTAGTTTGGGAAGATAATATATTTCAGCTTTACGTAGGTAGATATTTTATTGAAATTAATTAGTAAGGACAGCCGAAAATACAAATATTATGCTGTCAGTATTTGAGTGATCCTTGTTTAAAAGTTACATAGTAATAGCCACTACTAGGAAAATCATACCCTATAGAGGTTGCATAACGAACACTTCAAGCCATTTTCTATGTTAGGCCTATTAATTAACAACAACCTCTAGAAATCATCCCATACCTTATTTGATCAGATTATGAATTTATCATATTTTCTTTTATATCAAAACACATGTGGTCGGTAGTGTGCGTTTCATTCGGATACATTTCAATCGTCATCACTGTGGTGATAAATGTGTAACTTAACGTTGCAAGAACGTGAAATTATTCATTGACTTTATGTTGCGTTCTCATTACGTTGCGCGTGTGGCTCAAAAAACGCATTTGGAAAACTTTAAGTATCAGAACACTTCATTGGAACAAGAGTGTAATTAATTTGTTATGTTGCAGTGGAGGTCAAAATGACTTCATAATAAACATCACATACATTGGAAAATATTAAGTATGCAACATCATGATTACGTTTACTTTGCTGTAAGTTTACAAAGACAAACATGTCTCGACTTACTTCAATGTTTGTTTTGAATGGTCTTCGCAAACCATTTGAGCAACACGAATGAGATATCTAGTATATCGTAGACGTGAAATAAACTCTGCTGTATCAGAATATGCTTTTTGTTACTGCAGATTTACTAAAATGAAACATTAAAACTTAGTGTTGATCATTAAAGATGTTTTGTGTGCTACTTGGGAAACTTTTGAGAAATTTATAAAGAAGATTCTGGGAAGTCCATCCCTGAGCTTCAGAGAAGTTCTCTTCTATCGTATCGTCTTGAGCTTTATGGAAGTTTGTTCCTGAATTTTTTAAAAGAGTTCGAGAACCTCTGGAAAGTTGCCAATTTTTTCAAGAAGTCCTCTTCCCCAAACTTCATCCTGAAGCTCTGAGAAGTTCTTTGCTGTTTTCCGGGGAAGCTCTCTCCCGAACATCTGAGCAGTATCTTGCTGAAGCTCTGGGAAGTCTCCTTTTAAGTTTTTAAGGATGTTGATCTTGAAATTCGGGGATGTTTGGTCTGGAATTTTCGGGATATTCCAGCTTGAACCAGAATGAAGTGCTTGCTATACTCCTGAGAAGTGTTCGCCTGATTTCCTTTTTTTATTTTCCAAGCAGTCTTCTTTACTTCTCTAAGAAGTTTCTTTCTGAACTTCTGAAAGTATCTCGCTGAAGCTCTGGGAAGTCTCCTCTTAAATTTTCTTGGATGTGCACCTACTGGGTAGTTTCTTCCTATACTTCTAAATATCTAGGACTAATTCTATATACAACTTAAAGGGCAAACACGAAATTATTGCGACACATTCAACAGGGCATAACTTTTTTACCATTGGGTGAAAATCAACCAAATTTTGCACACTTTCTCATTGATGTGTATTGTTTACATGCTGTCAAACTCGCAGTCGTTTTTTTCGATTCAACGAAAATGGAGGTGAACCAACGCGAGTCGAGAGAACAAATTCTTTCCAAACACCTGGAATTTCCTGACCTGTCGCACCGGCAGTTGGGAAAAATGTTGATCATTCACCATTCAACCGTCTCCAGAGTGTTGAAACGGTTCCAGGAGCGGTTGACATTGGACCACGGCAAAGGAGCTGGAAGAAAACCGGGACCGGAGAACAAAAAGACGGAGGGAAAGGTGAAGCGGATGATTAAAGCAAATCCCAACGTTTCAAGCCGTGATTTGGCTAAAAAGATCGGCATGTCGCAGAGCTACGTCCAGAATGCAAAGAAGAGAGCTGGACTACATACATACAAGGTACAAAACTTCCCAAACTGCGATGAGCGGCAACAATCGACGGCTAAAACTCGGGCACGAAAGCTCTACGAGAAGATTCTGACAAAATATGGCTGCTGTGTGATGGACGACGAAACGTATATAAAAGCCGATTTTAAGCAAATTCCGGGGTTGGAGTTTTTCACCGGCAAGAGCAAGTTCTATGTGGACGACAAATTTAAGAAGAAGAAAATGTCGAAGTTCGCCTCCAAATATCTCATTTGGCAGGCCATCTGCTCTTGTGGACTGAGGAGTGAGCCTTTCGTGACAAAGGGCACAGTAAATGGCGAGATCTACAAATTTGAGTGCCTCGAGAAGCGCCTTTTGCCGTTCTTGCAGCAGCACGACGAAGCATCGCTATTTTGGCCAGATTTGGCATCATGCCACTATTCTAAAAGTGTCCTGGAGTGGTATGAGGCCAATTCTGTCCATTTTGTTCCAAAGGACATGAATCCGCCAAACTGTCCGGAGCTGCGCCCGGTGGAGCAGAACTGGGCAATGATGAAGCGGGAACTTCGGAAGAGCAAGAAGACAGTCAAAGACGAGTAGGACATGTTAAGAAAATAGAAAAAAAAACTGAGAAACTGGTACCGGATAACACTGTAAAGACTTTGATGGAGAGCATCAAGCGAAAATGCGTTCAATTTTACACTCAAGGCTCCATCGATTAACTTTTCTTTTGATTTTTGATGTAAATATATGGATAAAACTACCCTAAAATTTTGTTTTAGTTCTAAACATTATTAGAAAATTGGCCTGACATTTTCGGTGTCGCAATAATTTCGTGTTCGGCCTTTATACAGTGTGTCTCACAATAGGTGTTCAGTCTTGGTTTAATTCAGCTAGGTTATTTTAACAGTGGAATTGCTTATACCCGTTTTGAGTGTATTCTATTGACAGCTTTTCGCTGAAGATAAATAAGCGTTTATATTTATCAGCTATCATGGGAGCCATAATGGAGCAAGTTCTAAAATTACATTTGCAAAAGCTTGAACCGTGTCAGATAATCAATTGCCTTAAGAAGTTCTGAGTGAGTAAGCATTTTGTTTTTCGTACCTTGATACGGTTCAAGAAAGTATTTGGCTGTCAATTGAGCAAACAATTTCAAATGTCCCCTGCTTTAATGAAAAAGCTCTTCAGACATAATCTGGAATACACGCCGTACAAGAAACAACGGGTTCACGGATTGACGGAGCGTTAAAAGCAAGCCAGCGTTTATAGGAGCAAACATCTTTTGGTTTGGCATGGTGACTATGAGAATTTATTTTTGGATGAAAAGCTCCTCCTCCTTCATGACAGTCATAATCAATAAAATTATCGTGTTGATGACAAAAGTCTTGCCAATATTCCAAGAGATAAACTAGCTGTAGAACACTACCAGAATGTATTTAAAATCATGGTATTGGGCGCCGTTTCACGAAAAAGAAATACTTCCTCTTCTTTTCATAGAACCTAACGTAAAAGTCAACACTGAATATTACATCGAGCAGGTTTCAAAGAACCATCTGCTTCGTCATGCTTCAACGCTGAATTGGAAAACACCATATTGTTTTCAACAAGACTCAGCTCCAGCTCACACGGCAAAGCAGACACACGCGTGGGGCGCGGAAAATTTGCCCGATATCTGCATCTTCACCGGATCTCAACCCACTTCACTTTTTTGTTTGGGGTTATATGCTTCAACATATAGGCCCTACGAAAGGGCATACTTTAGATCGATTCTAGCAGCATTTGGTTGATATTTGGGACCAAAATTCCTCAGGAAATCGTGCGTGCCAGTTCCGATGGGTTCACAAAGCGTTGGCGCAAAGTTAACAAGGAAAAAGACGAGAGATTCGAATTGAATAAATAAGTTTTATTTCCAAAACATGTATCTTTCAGATGAAAAATAAATGCTATTATTTGGTTGATGTGTTTTCCTGTAATCCCATTTGTTTTAGTGACACCTATTGTGAGACACCCTGTATAGCAGCAATACGCTGCTCATATTATGTTGTATAATTGTTGTATAATGTGTGTATAATTCATATTGAGGAGTTCTCAAGCTATCATTCCGTGAAAAAAATATCATTTTTGTTTACATTGCTACTTACGACCTATTGGAAATTTGCTCTAGAACTGTTGGTTCTCTGTTGATCTGGCTATTACGGAGTAGCAGTCACGGGTTGTCAATCATGCTTGTGCTCAAGGAAAAAAAAGCTAATGAAGATTTTTCCATCGAACGGTATCAGTGCATAAAATTGTAGAAATCCAGACTAACATTTGAAAAGGGCGGAAGAGCCAAAATGTAAACAAATCATATTATATTATATTTTGATTTAACAATTTCAGAACAACTAATTTACCTTGACAATGACATCAAAATCAATTATGCACATTATTAAACAAGAAGAATAATTTATGGCGTTCTTCCGAATCATACATTGCTTTAGTTATTTAGCTGTTCCGCCACTTGTTTTCAGTTTGCTTCAAATCCTGGCAAAAAGTTCAATATTTTAGACAAACACTATTCTAATCATCATATACTTATTTCGACTTCTAATGTATATTTTCGGATTTTATGCGTAAATATAACTTTATTTTTATTAAAACTTGGAAATAACCATTACACTTTAATCACTGAGCAGAAGTCATTTCGCCGCATGTTTTCGCCCGTTATAAATTTAAATTGGAATTATGCCGTGGAGATATTGTTGTTGATTTCCATTGAGTGTTATTACGCTGTCGATAGGTTGCTATGGATAACGTTTCATGGAGCTTGATTTTGCTTCACGCTGAAGAAAACAAGTTCAAATCGGAAAATGTCAAGTTAGTGCTGAGAATTTATTAATTAAGTACAGTTCAAATGTGTTCTTAACGCGGATATAATTTTTAGAAGCGACAACGGATACAGCGGGTTTTATCGACGGCCGGAGTTCAGCTTGAGTGCATATGAAGTTATAAATGGGAACCCTCATATTCCCTCAATTCCTTCACATGCAGGTCCAACAGGGTCCGAATTTAATTCCTCCGGCAGATGCACCCATTCAAACCACGTAAGGCAGGGTCGTACGCACGGTCGATCCGTTTTTGACGTTCCGTTCGTCGAATCGTATCGCATGGATACCGCACTGCTAGCATCTACTACGGAAGGTAAGAACTTTCAATACAAACCGATCCATTTGTTAAGATGTTTTTCAAAACATTCCCCGACAGAATTCTTCTATACCAGTGCCAATGGAGCTAGCTCCATCATCAGAATCCTTCCGTGCAGTTCCGAGAAGAATTCATTCGGCAACAGATTCAGCATTCAGCGAATAACGATTTCATGATCTCAGGCCTTTAGATTTGTTACGAATGAATGAATCGGTTGTATCGTTTGATGATGTTCTGTCATCGACGCCTATTTCTCAATATGGAGTCCCAATCCATACAAAAAACAACAAAAAACTTACGACCATTGGATTTATTGATGTCTCGTATTTGAGAATCTCCTCTTGATTGCTCCATCCGTAACGCAGAAGTCGATCCTTTAAACTTGGTAGTGAGAACATCACAACCAAAAAGTTTTACACCGAAGATAAAACGCACCCTTGACTTCACCTGCTGCCGTAAAATATGTATGTTTTGCCCTAATTAACTCACTTATTAGGTTAGTTGTATTAATTTATCTAATTCTTTCAGCTGGGCTTACAATACAATCAACATTCCCTGCAATGGAATAATTTCAAGGCCGTATACCTAATTCGGACTCAGGAAACAAATTACCAGTACTCAATGGAAATAAAGGCGTCACCAATTGATGGTATGTTGAGATGTACAATTTATTGAGTGGCAGTTCACTTATTATGTAACGAAAAAAAAAAAATTATCCAACGATTTGAATATAAGTAAAATGTACGAATTGTACGTTACTAAATGCAATAAAGATTCAAAGCCTACGGTACACTACAACACGTATCGTATTATTTTTAACGGATTCAATCTTGGCTTTATAAAGCCAAAAGCTGACACCTGCGGAGAGTGCGATCGCTTAATTCTCATGAAACAGGTGAGCGATGAAGCTGATAAATTGCAGCGCACTATTAGCGACGTTATATTTAACGCATAGAACAGGAGAAAAATCCTCCATGGTCAGCAAAACCGTAATTGATCCAGCCCACAGGTCTCCTTATTTGATGTCGCAGCTTTAGGTCCATTGCGTTGTCTATGTCCATGACTGCAAAAACATGATTAAGAATACATAATTCAAATAGCACAATAAGAAAAATGTTCATTTGATAGAATGAACTCTTACCTCTAATTTTCCTAGCAGTACCTAGACTCATCTAATTAGTAAAATTAACTGTTTAAGTATGGTAACACTGGGTCGTAATTCCTCGCCACTTGATTAGTGTTACTGAAGAGCGTAGGCGTAATAACAAATAAGATGCCAGAATGTCATAACTTAACGGCGTATTTCCAGTGATAGCTGTTTTACAGGCGAAAAACCTAAGGCGTAATAACACTCTAAGAATGAATCCTAGAGGGCTTGAGCTGTTTAGTGGAATACCTGTAACTAGAAATTAGAAGAAGAATTAGTATCTTCCATTTACCTCAACTACCTTTGCTTATCTCGACAGATACGCGTATTTTGCTCACATCGATGCAGACTTCTTTCAGTGTCTCCGTACTAGTCGAGTTATTAGTACGAGACACTGAAGAAGTCTGCACATAGTAGACGAAATACGCGTATCTGTCGAAGATAAGCAAAGGTAGTTGGAATTAAATGGAAGATACTAATTCTTCTTCTAATTTCTAGTTACTCTAAGAATAAACAGGGCGTATTTTGGTTTTTATCAATTTAAACTCAATAAAACCTATTTCTGGATAAATTGTGTGAAAAGGTTAGGCACTGCATTATTATACATAATCTGAGCACAAAAAATGGTTCATTGGAGCTTTCTATGGAAAATAGAAACGAAAATAGATTCTCGTTTTCCAATCTTTGCCTCCAGTTTTCTCGGTTTGGTGATTATGGAATACAGCCCTTTTCAAATGTTAGTCTAGAAATGTCGTACCAAAGCAATTGTCAGAATAAATAGGATGTTCGAATCCTATTACCTATTCAACGTTTCGCCGTGACCTCGATATCCTTTAAATGTTACGTAAAATGGGCCATCGCATTCAGTTAAGCTTCAAACATAAATTCATCAATTTTTTTAAACAGACGAATCTGATTTTGTAAATGAAGACTCAGCATGCTTCTTTCTGAAACTATCATAACCATCTTACTAGAATTGTTATGTTTGTATTCTCCGTACGTGGGAGTAACGATTATGATGTAGAAGGAAAGCTTCGCTCATCACCATGAGGCACCAAGAGTGGACAGTAATGTTTGATAGAAATGAAAGAGATGAAGAGAAGGTGTTGATAGTTCCGTCAGTGTACGGCAGGTTGTGGAAAATTGAGTAGAGGTATTGAAAAGTGCTTGATATAGTAGTACTCGAACCAAGCACGCATTCCTTGCCAAACATCGCCAACGCGGGGTAGGTCGAGGCAAAGAACAAATCCGCCACTCTGTTAAGGTCGACAATATTATTCTTGCGTGGTGGCCATAGTTTATAGGAAGTGCTAAGGCTTCAAGAATTGAACTTGAATCTATCTTCTTCTTTTTGTTTATAAAATCAGATACATCTGTTTGAAACAATACTGAGAAAGAAAGAATTTGAATCAAACGGTTCTGATTGGTAGCCTGGATCGGCTTCAAGAACTGAGCAGTTAAAAAAGCAACAGAAATTTTTGTAATGATATGATTGGCTTAGAGTTATATTGAATTTTGTGTTGTACTATTGAACGCAACCTTAAACAGTAAAACAAAATATTAAATTGATATTAAGTTTAAGCTTGATGCATTCTAGTGTAAGTAGAAAAGCAAACAAAATCGATCGATTACACGTCATGTAAGCAGGAATTTATGTGTAATGTTCTTTCTACGGAAATCTCATTACGCGAACACGTACAAATTAAATCATCTTATTTCAGTTTCCAGTTTCGGATTAGCTTCCGTCAAGAACAAAATCCATCTGAAACTGTCATTCTCTCCTTTCCATCGCCATTCCTCGCTGGCTGGTGAGAACACCCGAAATCCTTCAACGCAACATCAACGCACGAAAAGCGATACCGATAGCTTGTGCGAGTTTGTGCGTCTCGTGGAATAATTCCAACTGGAGAAGATTTCAAGCGAAATAAATGGCTTATATGCTTATGAGTTTCCCGAACAACAGCAGAAGAAGCTAGAGAGAGAAAAATCTATCGCATTTTTCACATTCCGTGCGTTGACGTCGTCGTTGGTAGCTACCTTTTCGTAATCCAGTCAGGGGAATGAGGTGCTTAACTAGGATGAGCAAAGCCGAATGAAAGGATCAAGGGGAGCTTTAAAGCTGCTCAGCCTTTGTACTGTGCGGGTGGAAGGTTCAGAAGAATCAGGTTCAGAAATAGCGACACAGAAATTCCATCGATTCTTTATCATTTTTTCAATCAACTTTTTCCTCAGCTTCGAGGAGATTCAGGCTAGGAAAAGCAACTTTGAGTGAAATGAGGTTGCATACTTATAACGTCGGTGCGGAAGCTGAGGATACTGATTACTTTTTTTTCTCTTCTAGTCTCTTTCAACCCATTCCCGGGATGGTATTTCCAGTTCGGCATCTTCAAAGCTATGTGATATGATAAAACGATTTTGTCTTACCTCATGTGGAGCATTGGATGCCTGTGATTGAACCTGCTAGATACGAGTCAGTATACCAGTGCAGACAGTTTTCCGACGTAGGTTACTTTGTACACTTAGTATCCGGGACAAGTTACTGAACAGAAACCGGTAGAAGGATTTTTCTATTGCCGTTGTGTGTAGGTACGGCGACGGTGGAATAACGTGACCTGGTTACGTGAAGACTCGTTCAGGTCTTGAGAGTTCGAGGTGGTGAACTGTTTTATTTTTTTCTGTACACTTCTACGCTGTGCGTTAGTCGCCGGGTCACAACTATTGCTCCCTGCTGTGTTCTGTAGACAGTAGCAACAAAGTCGACAACGATGCTAGTGTGTGGTTATGGCTTACATTAATTGGATTTTTCCGGGGTGGACGAGCCATCCAGTCAGCCAGTAGTTCGTTCGAGACCGGCAACATGTTGGATGGAAATTGCGATACGATGCCCTTGACGTTGAGTGACGCTATTGTGTTGTGTGAAATGATCTTTGACTTTTGGGTATTGTTGAGTATGTGGCAAACATGAACAATAACATACTTGTTTTTTATAACATAGTCTCTTCCCAAAGTTAGCTGTTATACACATGACCAAATAATGTTACACAAATGGCTAAACATTTCACAACATGACACAAAATGTAGCACCAGAAACGTAACAAAACAGACAAAGTACAATGCGTTCTCAACTAATTTGTCGTTTCCATAAAAGCAAACCTCACAAAATTATACATGCGTCTACATTTCACAGTTTAAAAGAAAGGCAAACAAAAAGAGGAAAACGCTTCACCATCGTCCATAAATTAATGACGGTGAATATCTTGTGTCGGCTTTTCTTCTTTCATCTTCTGGCCGAGCACTGCTTCAAGAGGCTTCCTAACTAGATCCTGAAGAGTTTGAATGCCTCAAGATTTTCATGCTTAATCACACCGGTTTCGCAGGAAACTGCTTCTACGGTCCATCTTCTTTCGCTTCTCACCTTCCATTCCAAAACAGTGTCCTCTTCCAGGAGGGGGCAAAAAATGTACACACAAGAAACAATCACGCAGCAGCCCAACATGAGATCCTAATCATTACCAACCAACTTTATGCTCAACTACGGCCATGTTCTCCATGTCTTTGTGGGAAGGGTTCGGTGAGACAAACTGAGTGAGTACCCCACTTGATAGGGGACAACCCGGTGGGTGGGTCGAGGAGGAACTTCAGGCGATGTAATAGAGCCAAGTTCAGTGTGCTGCAATTGATGCACCACTAAAGCCATCCCGGGCAGGAGCAGCATTGAAAAACACACATACATACATCAACAACGCGGAGAAGAGGAGCATGCCTGTAAGTGGAAAATGCAATCGCAGCGTCAGTGGAACGCCGGATTCAGGGTGGGTGGAGATGGACAAAAAAAAACACACACACACACAACAACAACAACAAAAGAGGAGGAGAAAAGCTTTTGAAATCAACATCAAAGGAAAATGCCGACATCTTCTCGTCGTTTGTTGGTAGATGGGCTCTTCTCATGGGCCACTCAAACCATATGGGCAGGACTGAATACTCTACTCAGGGTTGATGAGAGGAACTGCTCGAGTGGAATAAAAAAGTATGTATCGTGATGAAAAAGACTAGTGCACAATGCCCGAGAACAGGAACAACACGAGAAGAGCCAGTTCGTTGTAAAACTGAAAGGTTATAATGAGGGGTGGAGTGCCTAGTTGCAGAGAAATTCAGTTGCCGATGCGTTTGTTTTTACGAATGAGTTTGATGAGTTGCATTGAAACATTCTAAATTAACAGAAATTAGAGCATTGCCCGTAGTACGACAATAAAAAGATACAGCTTGGAAGAAACATTTAATTTTCTGTGCTATCTAATGCACCGAAAGGTAATGGTAGATTTGGCATAAATTTACTGGATTTTTCATGTAAATTAAATCCAGATATTCCTCAAATCAGGGCTCTTATATGGAAGATTGCAAACAATTAAAGCTCGAATCAAAGTAAATTTGGACGCATGCAAGTGATCATTACTCAAAAATTAAACAACATACACGGTTGATCAAAACGTCAAACGAAAGTGTAAGGAGTGTATCGAAAAGTAGTTATAAACTTCCAAATAATAAAATAGGCATGAAAACATGGTTAAAATTAACATACTATTTCAGTTTATTATAGCTTAACATGTTTACAAAAGATCCAAACGGAAAACTAGTCATCATGTTCATTTCTGTAGAATGCCCGTACCTTTTGATTTGACACCTGCCATCAAATTCTGCACAGTGACCTTTGTGCACTTCCTGATGCCGCTGCCCAATTTTTTCTTAAAATCGGTCATGTTTTGGGACACTGTACCATCCTTCTTAAATATACGCTTGACTATTGCCCAATAGCGTTCGATCGGTCGCAACTGGGGACAGTTTGGTGGGTTGATGTCTTTTTCTACGAACTTGATGTTATTCTCCGTCAGCCACTGTAGAGTGGATTTGGCGTAATGTGCCGATGCCAAATCTGGCCAGAAGAGAGGAGGGGACTGGTGCTTTCATACAATGGTAGCAACCTGTTCTTCAAACATTCCTTTTGATAAATCTCAGCATTTATAGTTCCTTTTGTATAGAAAATTGAAGAACGCAAGCCACATGTGCAAATAGCTTGCCAAATGAGCACCTTCTGACCGAATTTCTCCATCGCAACAGTCGTATCTGCGGTTGGCACACGTTCCCCAACAGATTTAGTATAAAACTGCGGCCCCGGTAGCGTTCTTGAATCTTCTTTAACGTATGTTTCGTCATCCATCAAAATGCACTGGTCGACATTGTCCAAAATGCAGCTGTACAGCTTTCGAGCCCTGGTTTTGGCACGAGACTTTTGTTCCGGAGTTTGTTTGGGCACTTTCTGCTTTTTGTACGTCTTCAAGTCATTCCTGCGCTTGATTCGTTGAATCATTCCGATGCTGGTCCTGGAACTTCTTTGGCTAGATCGCGAGTAGAGGCAGATTTGTTCCGTTGAATATAATCCACAACTTTTTGGTCCAAATCGGGGTTGCTGGAGCCGGGTTTCCGGCCACTTCTTGGTAAATCCTTGAGGGAGCACTCCTTACCAAACTTTTCGATGATGCGTTTTACACTTGCCGGGTGAACATTTACTCTTTTCGCAATCTGGTTGTAAGTAACACCCTTTTCGGTGCACCAAGTGTGCAGAATTTTCTTTTTAGTCTCAAATTCAATTCGCGACATTTTGAATACAACTTTATCAACGGAAATGAATGAACCGAATAATCATTTTTGACATGTAAACAAAGCAAATGGCGCTTACACGCTAAAAATATATACAGTAGTTTATGCGTAATAACGCATCGAATGTTTATAACTACTTTTCGATACACTCCTTATTTATTAAGCTCTCAAACAATTTTTAACGTTAATAATTTCACCGTTCTGAATGAACTATCGCACTTTACTTGTGATCGATACCATCATGATCTGCACAGTCGCTGGTGACAATGTACCGGTGATTTTGCAAATGACATTATTTGCATACTTTGTTTATAAAAAGTTCTTCTAGATAAACATTTGAAAAAGGGTGAAGTCTTTCATCGTTCTTTTTTCAAATCGATATTACGCTGAAATGAGAAGCTCAACACGAATACGACCAAAGGTTGACTTTTCGGAAATTGAGAGCAGCATATAGGACCCCGGCTTTACCCGAATTTCACCAGAAATCCTAGTATTTCGACAAGGTGCACAGTGCGTTGCCCCATAGACAAAAATCAAGTTTCATGTATTTTTATTCGGGTAAACTATATACGCAACGAAATTTGAACTTATTTGCTTTTACGGCATCTGTCACTTTCCACACTTGCTATAGTAGTTGTGACGCTTTTCCAAGCTCACCAATATTTGTTTACATTGCAGATGGCATCTATAAAGACTTCTGAGAACTTAGTTTACCCGAATAAAAATACATGAAACTTGATTTTTGTCGGCAGCCCTAAGTTTGCACCTTTAAACTGAAGAAATGATCCATTAAAAAATGAAATTCATTCCATAAAAAACGTATTCATGACCCATTAAACTCTGGTCAATATCCATAATAAAATGATTATGATCCATAAAATTTATCAATGTGATCCGTAATTTATATAGAACTTAGCAATAAAATGTCAAAAAAGTACCGTTAAATATCTAGGGGATTATACAATAGAATTGTATGGATTACCCCTAAACATATAGCAAATGTTCCATAAAAGGTTCAATATAATTCCTTAAAGTTGTAAAATTGATCCTTAGAATGTAACGTTTGTGAACTTAAATATATACACATGATCAATAAATTATTGATCCAATCGTCAATGATCCATGATTGGTTTGAAAAATTAACCACAAGCTTCTAAATATGGCCCATAGGAAATAAACTTTGTGCATTTAAAATAATATGTAGGATCCGTAAATTATGCCAGAACTATTACAATGTTGGGTTTATATTTTTTTTATTTTGGCTACGGGGAAACTGATCCTTGACTGCGCTACTACTCAGATCTATTAACATGTCCGTTCTTTAGCTATCGGCTCAAATATTGCTATTAAAGAAGGATCGCTTTTAAGAAGATTTTCAATTTTTCAGAGAGGTGATTTACTTTCGCGATTTCACGTTCTTTTACGACCGCAACTGCGACACATGTTTCCCAATAAATTTGTTAAAGAGCACTCGTGCATGTAAAGAACTTGGGAAGATTTTCCTATATTAATCTCATCACTTTGCAATTCATCCTACTTGAAATTAAACAATGGATAGGTGACAGGATTAGTTAGTAATGTTTGTTGTTGTTATTAAAAGTATGCAAACATTATTAGAAAACGAAGCCGATCCTTCAACTGAAAACGAAGCCGATTCCTTCAAGCCGATCCTTCAACTCCTTCCAATTGTTTGATTCATCGTAGGATGAATAAAGGAACAATGAGATTAATATGAGGGCAGTTACTCTACATGTCAAATTTAAGGCTTGATCAAACTGTTATTTAAGCTTTTTTTTAGAAAATTATGCCGAGCAAACGCTTGCCGTCCAACTCGCTATCGCTCATCGGACCTAACTACAAAAAACTTCCTCCGTTTGCATTATACCGGGCAAATGCTTGAATCAGTCGTTAACTTGAAGATGATGTCGGAAACATCGACCGCTTTCTACTTCCTTAGTTCTTCAATTCTCAACTGCTCAGCAGGCAACATTGATATTTCTAGTACTTGGAGTACTGCATAAGAAATCGTGGCTACTATGTCACATTGTACAATATAGTGTGTCAAACTGAGGAGCTGTTTGATTTATTTATTTTCTGAAGACCAATGTTTGGAAAAATTGTAGTTGAGAAAATTTTCTATAAGTATAATTTACTACGGATCATTTCTATGAGTTTATAAATTATTATTTATTGTTTTATGGAACATAGACAATTTATTTTTAGAACATTTTCAATAATTTATGAATCATGTGCACGTATTTTAGTGCACACATGTTACATTCTGTGGATCAATTTTGCAAGTTTAAGGAATGATATTGAACCTTTTATGGAACATTTGCTATATGTTTAAGGGTAAATTATTGATGAATACATAAAGTCAACATATTTACTTAAAACTCCTCTGAGTAAACATCAATTTGCTTATCAGGAAGGTAAATCATCGGTAACAGCGTTGCATGCGGTTGTTACTAAACTAGAAAAATCTTTTCAAGCTAAGGAAATCTTACTAGCTGCGTTCCTAGACATTGAAGGAGCATTTGATAATTCATCTCATAGTTCAATGGTTAAAGCAATGATGAAACTTGGTTTCGACAAATGTATTGTCGATTGGATTAACGAGATGTTATCAAATAGACAAATATCAGCAAACCTCGGAAGCTCATCCATCAGTATTAGAGCTGTAAAAGTGTGTCCACAAGGAAGCGTATTATCACCTTTATTGTGGTCTATAATAGTTGATGATCTCCTTAAAAATCTGAAAACCCTAGGGTATCTGAAAACCCTAGACTGTATCATTGCAAACAGAATGCAAAGTGCTTTAAATTATGTATCTTCGTGGTGTGATAAGGAAGGCTTGAACATAAACCCTTCTAAAACTACTATTGTGCCATTTACAAAGAAGAGAAAATACTGTATTGAGAACTTAAGGTTGAAAGGCACACATTTGGTACTTTCAAATACAGTCAAATACCTTGGAGTTTTTCTTGACAGCAAACTAAATTGGAACTTTCATTTAGAGCAGACAATCAACAGATCGACAAATGCTCTATGGATAGCCAAACGAACATTTGGTAAGCAATGGGGACTAAGGCCAAAAATGATCCATTGGATTTATTCGGCAATTGTGAGACCCAAGATTACCTATGCTTCATTGGTCTGGTGGCCAAAAACAAAAGAAACTGTTGCACAAAGAAGGTTAGAAAAACTTCAAAGACTAGCAACTTGTTCAATTAGCGGTGCAATGAGAAGTACACCAACGAAGGCACTGGATGCATTACTTTTTATGTTGCCATTGCATCAATTCATACAGTTAGAAGCTGAAAAGAGCGCACTAAGGATCAGAAGGTTTGCGAACCTTTTTGAAGGTGATCTAATAGGACATCTTAGCATTCTAAAAATTGTAAAATTTAATCCTTTAGTTATGAACAACGAAGATTGGATGGAGAAAAAATACAGCTTAGATTGTTCATATCAATTTATTGATCCTGGGTGTGATTCGTGGGCAAGAGGTGGCCCAAACCTCCGCCAAGGATCGATTGTTTTCTATACAGACGGTTCGAAAATGAACCATCAAGTGGGAGCTGGGGTAACTGGCCCAGGAATTGACCTTTCAATCCCAATGGGAAAGTGGCCAACTGTATTCCAAGCTGAAATTCAAGCAATTCTGGAATGTTCTGCTATATGCTTACGCAGAAACTATAGATATTCAAATATATGCATTTTTTCGGATAGTCAAGCAGCTCTGAATGCTTTAAAGTCAGCAATATGCACGTCCAAACATGTTTGGGAATGTGTTCAATCACTTCAGAAATTGTCTTGTCGTAATCGAGTCAATTTGTACTGGGTTCCTGGTCATTCTGGAATTGATGGAAACGAGAATGCCGATGAACTAGCAAGACTCGGATCGTCTCATCAGTTTGTAGGACCTGAACCCTTTTGTGGTGTATCTGCTTCTTCTCTTAGAATGGAGATGAAAGCCTGGGAATGCTTAAAAGTGGAGACAAACTGGAACAACACTTTCAAAGCTAGGCAATCAAGGCGGTTCATTACTCCAAACATTTCAATGACTCGCAAGTTACTAGATCTTACCAAAAAAGATCTAACAATATATACAGGCCTTATAACCGGTCACTGTCCGAGCCGTTATCACTTGAAGCTGATAGGAAAACTTCAAGATGACTCATGTTGATTTTGTAATATGGATAGAGAAGACTCGGAACACTTGTTATGCCACTGCCCGGCAATTTTCAATAAAAGGCTGAAGTTCTTTAACAAAGGGCTACTAGAACTCCTTGAGATTTGGAGAACAATCCCCAGTACGGTAGTACACTTTATTCGGAGCGTTATACTGTCATGGGACAATGCTCTAGGTCAGACTTTGGCGATTACTTCTATCAATAGTGATGCGTCATGCTGAAAATTACTAAAGCAACAACAAAAAGGGGATATGTCACAATAGATCTAGAAATTGGTCGCATTGACGAAAATACCCGACACGGAATAAAAAAAAGGGTAATCCGTATAATTTTATTGATCATACGGTACATTTTTGACATTTTATTGCTAAATTTTGTATAAATTATTAATCACATTGATACATTTTATGGATCATATCCATTTTATTATGGATATTGACCAGAGTTTTACTGGTCATAAATGCGTTTTTTGTGGAACGATTTTAATTTTTTAATGTATCGTTTATTAGTTTTGCAAAAGTATGTTTGCCGTTTTGAACGTTTTTCATCTTATGTGAAAAGTTAAATGAATAGTGCCATCGATCTAAATAAAATGGAGAACATTAGTCCAGGTTAGTAAAGTATATCTTGCTCAAGGGTTTAAATTTTGATCTCAGTTTTGAGAAATCGGCATGTTGAATTCGTAAGGAAATAAATCCGCAGAAAAACCAAATTCAAACTTTTATCATTGATTCAAAAAAAGTTTCACCCTAAATCTGGCCCAGAAATGTTTCTTAGAGTGTCCTTTAAATGATTGTATATGAAACAGCTGCAACTTTTTGCAACTATAAAAGATTTTTGATTATTTGTAGGTCAAAGACAATCGGTTTTAAACCAGCAAATATTTGATAAGTGGGTTGCTTGTGATGAAAGCAACAGAACTTCATGTGTATATCGCTACGTGGTCTCGACTTCACCTGAAGACACACCAGAGCAGGTTTACGAAAAATTGTGCAAATTTTTTGTCGTGTTTTGCTCAAAATTGAACACTAAGTGGGTCAAATGTCATCGAGTAAGGAATTTTTTTATAAAAAAAGTATGACGGTTGGTTGCAGTCACCAGTTGTGTTCCGTCAACATGATGAGAATAATGATGATAATTCAAATAAAACTCCATCTCGTGGACGTCCTCAGAAACAATTTGAAAGTTGTTCTACTAAAACCAAACAACGACAAGTTGCAGAACTAGTTTCAAAAACGCCTCAGATGAGCTAGCTTTTGCGCAAACGTTTCTGCGAATTCTTTCATTCCAGAAGAGGATGGAAACAAATCTTTGAGTCCTGCTCAAGCTCTAGCCCTACTTGTTGATTTAGATCTGTCAGAACGGAAGTATATTGTTCTTCGAGACGTTGTAAACACTTTGCATAAAGATTATTTTCTATAGACTTTGAAAAAATTAAAATAAGGCATTAAAATAAGGCAAAAATATAATCATCCCAAAACAACTTACGGTTTCAGAAACATCAGCCACCGTAGATCTTCAAAAGCTGCTTAATCCAACAGTAAACGGAATTGCTGAAGTCTTGCAGATAATTCATCCCACAAAGGCAAGATTGATTAGCAAATGAGGCATGGATGGTAGCTCTGGTCATAGCATTTATAAACAAACATTATCAATTGTAAATGCAACCGATGTTACTAGTTGCTATGGTTCCTATCAAACTTATTAATGCAGAAACAGGAGAAACTTTTTGGCAGAACCCTCGGCCAGGCTCTACACATTTCTGTAGACCCAGAAGGTTTATATTTGCTAAAGAGGATTCAACTTTTATCCTTAATGAACAAGCGGCTGTGGGATAAAATGTGTCATATTTGCAAACAACACTTCATGTTATAAGCAACTTAACTGAAAAAGAGTACGTTTTTTTAATTATTAAACAAATAAATTGGCGCTTGAGACACTTTTGTGATTATGTGTATATCGTATGACATTTATGCAAATTTCAGCTCTCATAATCACGTGCAACTTTCCTTTTTAAACTAATGTGCTAGAGTGACTATATTATCCTGTTTTGATTTTTGTCCTCCATCCACATATATTCAACGCACTGTGCGGCGTTTCGCAAAGTCTACGGTACATCCAGAAGGTCAGCGCAAGAGCAGAGTTATACCCATTCGTCTTCTTCTTCTTTCTGGCTTTTTGACGCTTATCAAGCGAGGTTTGCCTACTCAACTTAGTGTTCCAAGTGCACTTCTACAGTTATCAATTCAGAGCTGGCTTTGCCAACACCCACGCATGAATTTGTATATTGTGTGTCAAGCACAATTTTTATACCCTATGCCCAGGGTAGTCGAGACATTTTCCAACCCGAAAAACTCCTAGAATCGAACCTGTCACCTCCGGCATGGTAGACCCTGCGTTTATCGACTACGCTATCCGAGGCCCCAAATTTCATATATAACTATTATACCCATACAAGGTACAAAACTTCCCAAACCTCGATGAGCGGCAGCAAACTATTGCCAACATCCGTGCTAGGTGCTAGGAAATTAATCAGACACAGTTGCTGTGAGGTGGATGACGCAACATTTGTAAAAGCTGACTTCCAACAAATTCCGAAATGAGAGTTTTATACCGGAAAAGATAAATTCAAAACGGATGATCGCTTAAAAAAACGAAAGGTAGACATTCGCATCGAAATATCTCATTTGGCAGGCTATCTACACCTGTGGAAAGCGAAATTAAATTTTGTCACAACAGGCACCATTAATGGTGAATTTTACAAGGCTGAGTGCCTCCAAAAACTTCTTTTGCCCACTATTATGGCCGGATTCAGATTCAGGCCACTATTCTTAAAACGTGCTGGAATGGTATGTTAATGGCTGGTGTGTTCATGAATATGAAGGGGTTTTTCACCAACATGACACATCGTGAGTCTGGATCTGCGATTAGGGTTAACTCTTCAATAGCAGTAATACCGAGACGATAACCTGGATCCTACATCAAAAGGATTATTTTACTTTCAGCCAAATTTTCTAACACAAGGTAAGCAATCAAATGACGATTATAAAATAAAGTAAATATCCATGAAATAACATATACCGGAGAAAGGCAGGGACCATAAGGGACCCCAAGTGAAACGATTTGGGTAAGGAGTTGTTGTGGGTAAGGAGTCTCTATTGTGATAGTTCCGCGAAACGAGGGCGGGCTCATCAATCCCATCTATTGGGTTTATTCTGTCAATCAAGGGCTCCATTCTAGCGCTATGGGTGTGAACTTGCTTTTGGAAGAAGATTCTCTTCCCCATATTTGCGGGTTTCACGTAAGTGCACGGGCCCACTCAAACGTTTTTGACACTTCATGCAGGGGTTTGATGATTGAATCAATTAAGCATGAACAATACGGTTGGTTATTAAAGCAAGTTTATAGAAACAGACGGGCAGCACTGAAAGTGTGAATCTCTTATGTCACTGTCGATAGTGGTAGTATGGTATTAATAAAGGTATTCCGTATTTTTAACAGGAATATAATATTATAATCTCTAGCTGCAAGGTGAGATGATTTCACAATCGAGGTAAAAAAATCATATTAATTTCTCTGTTTTTTTCATATATTTATATAACAACATATGTTGGGATGAAAAAAGAGACCATCAGAGCACCCGATTGAAATAACATGGATAGGAAGAGTGGGGGTGCCAACTTTTTGTTGTTAACATTTCCCGAATAGGGTTCTTCTTCGGTTTTGGTGGAGTTTCTGCGAACTTGTTTCTGGAAAGAGATTCTCTCTAGACTTCTGTCTATTTGTAAGTCTATCTGCTTACGGGCCCATAATACGTTTTTGGCCCTCCATACAGGAACATGATGAAATATTTACCACAGCACAACCTTGATCAAATCGTTAAATTAAAACAGATTTAAATTTAAATTGCAACATTAGATGATAATTCACATCATCATCATCATCATCACTATCCTACCACGCATTTCCATTATTCAAAGTTATTTGCCAACCATGCGTCCCCATAAATCTAAAGTGATTTTTATAAGTTCAGACAGCTTTTTGTGAGGTAAGGGAAGGTTCATAAGCCACTAATATTTTCCTTCATGTATTTCTTTTCATAGAAAGGTTCGTTAATCATATCCATAAAAAAATACATGCCTAGTAGGGTATAATTTTGCCAGACCAAATTTTCAGGTAGCATTTTTATTTCTGGAGGGAATCGGCCAAAACACATATTCCATTCACAAAGTGTAATGTTCTGTTAAAGCTACTGTACCCATTGATCAACAGAAGGTCTACATTTTCCCATAAAAACAAGCTTGCTGTCTACAAGCAAATCATACTTCCAGTCATCTAGTACGGCATGCCAATCTAGGAGAGTTGCGCAAAAACACATCACCTGAAGCTTCAGCGTGTTCAAAATAAGTTCCTCAGGATGATCCTGAACACCCCTCCGAGGACAAGAACATCTGAGGTTCACCGTTTGGCCGAGATAAAAATGCTCGACGATCGCTTTAGTGAGTCTATCAATCGGTACAGGGCACGCTGCCTGACATCGGATCACCAGATCATCCGGAATCTGGTTCCCCACCCCTAGGATTTTCAAATAGTAGTTTTAGTTGTAGATTATGTAGGTTATCAAATTTTAACAAACAATGCCTCAAGGGCTGAACTGAAATAATTAATAAAAACAAAAAACACACTTAACACATAAAACACATAAAACGGTCAACGAAGTTGAAGAGCCCATTGGGCTAAAACTCTTAAAATTGTAAAGTAGCATGCAAGACAAAGAATTGAAATAAAAAAAAAACGAATTAACTAACATATTCCATATAAATTTAAAAAATGTATGGACTAAGTATAATAAAGGGAGGGGAAGGAACGTCTGAAAATCTCAAATATGAGAAGCCGTGGTTTATGGCCCATCTCTTTGCCCTCAAAAAGTTAAATAAACTCATAAAAATCACTTCACCATGTTGGGGACCCATGGTTGGCTAGTTACTTTGAATAATGGAAACGCGTGGTAGGATAATCAGCAAAAAATTTTTTATATGTTATGTAAAATGGTCTTTCTTTCCGAACTTTCCGAACACTAACTGCTAAACAGCACTTCTAACTGAAACGGTTGAGCTACTATGATCAAACAACATAAAAGTCCATTAGCGAAATTACTCATCAATAATATTGGAAGTAGAGACCTTTATCAGGACAGTATTTCTTAGATAACTTAGGGTGTCCCAAATAAAAAGAAGTTTTTTGCTCTTACTTTTTTGAATTCAAATGTGCCATCAAAATTTAAATCAAATAGTTTTTTAAGTAGATGTTATTTTCGACCTATAAATCCTGCAGATATCTTCTACCGTAAGCGAGTCATTTACGATTTTCCTATAAGCCCTTTTCAAATGTGTTTTAGTCAGTTTAAAAACTAACCTATGTCCAGTTTTAGATATAACATACAACAATAAAAATCTTTTCAAATGCAGTTGAGAATTTTTTTTTTCATCTGCCCCAACCACTGATATAGACATTTGAACAAAGCTTATTTTTTAAACCATAATAACTTTTGTTTGGAATACGATAGCCGCAATTTCTGCACCCCAAATGTTGTATATATTAATGTTCTAGAATCAATGCTAACACAACTTTGCTGAAAAATTTGGAATAAAAAAAGTTTGAGCAAAATTATTTTTATATTTTTATTTTTATTTTTGTAGGGACACCCTAAGCTACGTAGGAAAATTGCTCTAGTTCGGTCATTTCAAAAGCTACAAAAAAAATCAATCAAAGTTGCTTAAAACTGTTTCATCTACAGCTTTTCTCAAAATATAGGGTATGTGTCCTTTGACTCAGCCTATTATGAAACTATCGATTATATTTTTGATTATAACTCTTAAAGTTTTCAAGCTGAAGGCTTCTACTAGTTTTACACTTGCTAAGATATGTTTGATTAGACATTTGGTAGTTTGTATTACAAAAAGTTACACAACTCTTTTTATAAAGTCAGAAACATTCAAGGGATATGGATTTAATGTCGGTCTACAGGCATCAAATCTGGTCTTTTCATGGATGCAACTTTGTCCCATTAAATGGATTTATTACTAAATGCAGTCTTTGTACGGTTTTTTCTTCTTATTCTATGAATTAAGGCCTTGCCAGCTGTATTCGCTTTACTAAACACAAAATTTCACAAAACAAACTAAAGTAAAACTGCTTTGAAACACATAAGTTATGTTCATATATGATTTACTAGCCATTCAATAACGAAAACATTATAATCCACTATACAATGGCTTAGTTCCTTCGGTTTGTGTTTAGATGAGCCACTTGAATATAAGCAACAGCAAAAACATGCATTTCCACTTGAAATTTTACCAAATACAACCTTTTTATTACGTAATTGATACAACAGGCCATAGTTGGGAACATACAAAAGAATATATTCCCAACATTGGGTTTACGATTTTATGTAAAATCATTGTTATTTTAGCAATGTGAACATGTACCGCTGAGCGTTGTATAATATTTTTTGGTTCAGGATCATTCGCTTGAATTATTAAGAACTATTATGAGTTAGGTTAAATTAGGTTTGATAAGATTTGAATCGTATACCAAATGTAAATATTGACAAGATAGGTTAGGTTAGACTTACTACAAATTTATTTTGCATGTCGACTGGTTTGTGCCTCGGCTAAGTTGAATGCTATAAAAATCAGAGATGCAACAATGGCTCCAAACCATGAAATAACCATCTTGACGAAACAAGGAGAAAAGCCAAAAAGAATCTTTATTCGCCATGCGGATTGTTTGCTGGCGCTTTCATTAAGCATAAAAGATAATTGTTTGATCAAAATTTCTTAGTAGTAAGAGGGTTTAAGCTCGATCATTTCGCAACGATACCGGCTGGAGAACAGAAGTTATCGCGTAGTTTCGGAAGTTTTTTGCTAAATAAGTGAAACGTTGTTTCTGAGAGTTACGTACCGAAGAGACTCAATAGAAAGAGTGAATTTTTAGTGAAGTGCTTACAACGAATCTTTAATTCTTTGTCAGTTATTTTAAGTATACGTAGTCTCCGGTATGTGAGACCGGCACAGCGATATCTTTTCAAGATTGTTAAACGTACCAAAACAGGTAATTATTATTCAAGCCATATTAACGTTTTACATAAGACTAAAACGTATCATTCGCGTTGGACATTCCAGCGCTCTGGCGCTTTTTGTGTACGGGCTGGAATTTGAGATCGCATTTGGGTTTCTGTGTCAACGATCATCACCAACTTTTGTCAGTGGAGCACGGATCGCACAAGTTGAGCTCGGGAGTCCTCTAAGGCCCGCCTTTCGAGGAAGCTAAACGGAGGGAGTGAAGTTCGCAAGCCTACTGTGCGAAATTTCACCCGACGGTCGCCAATAATCCGTCGTAATTCCACCAATAGTTACAACCCCAGTGGAAAGGTTACCGAGAGCGCGGTTTAGTGATCCGTAGTCAAGTGTCGGACACTAAATCGGACCTTATCCGAAATATAGAAGTCTCGCTTAACCCCGCTCGGTCATAGCGGAAAGGTACGCAAAGCCAGGTCGCTTGGGAAAGCGGGCTTTTATATTGAGGGAGACGGTCAGTTCCGGACGCTCTTGACGAATATCGAATCGGAAACTTTCCGTCCAGCCGCCACTCCCTCCGCATCTGTAATTCGGCCATACTCCCCGAGCTCGTCTGCCATCGCTGGACGCCATTTCAGCAGAGACAGCGGTCAAGTTTCGATCCCGCCATCATCATCGGGATTCGTCATCATCTACATCGTTGTTGCCGCCATCTAAGTCGCCAGTACCCCTGTCATCGAGAACTAATCGAAAACCTGCGCAGGTATGTGGAAACTTTTATAAAGGGTGATACGGTCAAAATTTGGTCAAGGGAAAACGCGTGTAAATCGGTGAAATCGTTTATTTAAAAAATCAAATTAAATTTCTTTTTCAAGTTCAATTAGTATAAAATTCAGGAAAAATATTCAGTTAGGCTTCCGCTTTTCTAAATCCGAATTGCCGGGCCTTACGCTTGACCCCTGCCATCAGATTTTGTACAGCCACCTTGTCCACCTTCTTTGCCGCAGAAAGCCAGTTTGCCTTGAACTTCTGCTCGTCCTTAGCAGTTTTTTTGGTCTTCTTTAGGTTCCGCTTGACAATAGCCCAGTATTTCTCAATTGGGCGGAGCTCTGGCGTGTTGGGAGGGTTCTTGTCCTTGGGAACCACCTGCACGTTGTTGGCGGCGTACCACTCCATGGCCTTTTTACCGTAATGGCAAGATGCCAAATCCGGCCAAAACAGTACGGAACAACCGTGTTTCTTCAGGAAAGGCAGCAGACGTTTATTCAAACACTCTTTCACGTAAATTTCTTGGTTGACAGTCCCGGAAGCTATGAAAATGCTGCTTTTCAAGCCACAGGTACAGATGGCTTGCCAAACCAGATATTTCTTTGCGAACTTTGACAGTTTCGTGTGCTTGAAAATATCTGCTACCTTTCCCCTTCCTTTTGCCGTATAAAACTCCTGTCCCGGAAGCTGCTTGTAGTTGGCTTTGACGTAGGTTTCGTCGTCCATTACCACGCAGTCAAACTTCGTCAGCATCGTCGTGTACAGCCTCCGGGATCGCGCTTTGGCCGTCGTATTTTGTTTATCATCGCGATTTGAAGTCACTACCTTCTTGTAAGTCGATAGTCCGGCTCGTTTTTGGCTCGATGCACGGTTGTAGACGATACACCCAGCTTATTTGCGGCATCTCGGAGAGATAGGTTAGGTTTCGCTTGAAACTACCGGCAACTCTCTTTGTCGTCTCAGCGGCTTCCGGTTTTCGATTTCCCCCGATCCAGAATTCCTGGCTGTCGACAAACGTTCCCCAAACACTTTGATTACATTTGTAACGGTTGATTTGGCAACTTTTAGCGATTTTGCCAACTTTGCGTGCGAGTAGCTCGGATTTTCGCGATGCGCGATCAAAATTTTGATACGCTGCTCTTCTTGCTTGGACGGCATTTTGACAACTGAAGAGTGAATTCCAAAATCAAAATAGGAGCAACATTCTACACACACACACCTTCAAAATGAGGGGTGTTCAGGTTTTTTAAATGCAAAATTGAAAGAAATACGTCAAGTTGATATTGACCAAATTTTGACCGTATCGCCCTTTACATGTCCATGGTTGTTTCCAAGTGAATATTTCCCGTAACTGAATGTACTGTCCAACCCGAATGAGTCGCGAATAACCGGGAAATAAATGTATTTGATTATGCTATGATTTGCAGCACTGAGTTGAATTTCTTTTTCGTTTTGGGCAGTTCCGATAGAATTGACTCCTCCTAAAATCCGTTTTCGTTTTCAGTTACATTGTTTGTTTCAATATCAGGCTTCTCATCTCCCGTTCCGGTTAGCTCATTCGGATTGAGCGAGTTTAAATTTGGTTTTTTTTTTACTTAAGTTCAGAGGGGGGAATCAAGCAGGATTTATGGGCTTTATTCTATTTAGTGGTTACTTCAATTGTGTTTGAGCCTTGGAGCTAATAGCCGTTCACGAGTCCCCTGAGGTGTGTGTCTCAGAAAGGTCGGGCAAATACCAAACGATAGGTGGCCTCCTGCTTGCAGGAGTGGCGCTAAAGCCATCTTGTTTCTAAAACCTCGTGAGAATTCTCCGAACGGTTACAAACAGTTAGTTTGTAACGTGTAACTGTTTTCTGTACATCCAGGTGGCATTACTTGCTTTATCGATTTAATTAAGCCAAATTCAGATCACTTGAAGATCGTGTAGATCATCTGTTCAGCTTAAAACAGTGAAATCAAGCTTAAACAGTGAAATCAAGATGCCCAAAAAGTTGAAGAAATCGCAAATTACGCGGAAATGAACAACTATAAGTAGATTAATATTGTCTGAATGGCTACGGATTACATCGGTCATCCTAATAGCAACTTGATTTTGTTGATAATCGCTAAATTAATGACACATTTGGTACATAGGCCGAATGAAGGAGCTAGGCTAACATTACATCCCCTTACCCTATGCCTTTATTTCGGCAAATAAAAAAGTTAGATTTTTGATTTACCTGAAAACAACGATCACCCTGATTTTAATTCAGTTACTCTCATACTGAAATTATAAAATAAATAAGGGTTTAATATTTTTCTCTAAGGAACGAATCTACCAATTATCATCAAATTCTGAAAGCTCGTGTATATTTTTACTATGGAATTGTGCAGTCGTACAGTGAAAAATTCATGTTGATAAATTTCATAAATTTGAAGTAATAACATAAGTTTTTGGACATACTAATTTTCAAAATCCGTATTTTGGTGAAAAAGTTAGGTAGCATAACAAAAATTTCCCACCGTTTAAAAAAGTACAGGAAATAATGTGGCCAAAATTTGAACAGTTTACATTCAGTGGTTTGAACCATAGCAAGCGTCAAAGTTGACGCACCAACATGTTGCAATATGAGTATTTCCCCTTTTCACCCGGTATTGACAGCATCGAGCAGCAAATAATGACCATAACAACAGTAAACTAAAATATAAAAGTGTTAGTTTTGTAAAATTTTATCAGATTAAACAAACTTTTTCAGGATACGTCAAATCAGGATTAAGGTGAATTGCTGCTTTCGCTGAAAACGAACGAAAACGTGTTTAAGCGCCGAACCACAGAACTCTTAACTTCAACTCTAAACAACAGGATCAACCGAATGAAGATCATATTTAAAAGAAACGAATGCCTGCAGTATTTTTCAATAACATAAATGTAAACACTATTATATAAATATTTCATGGAAATTTGAGGGACCATCAGGGCACCCGATTGATGCATTCTGGATGGGGAGAGTGGGAGTGCCAGCTCCCCGTTGCTAACAGGTTGGGCTCTTCTCCTCGCCCATTGGGGTATCATCTTGTTAGATGGCTTGCTCTTATGACCAATTGTTCTATCTTGTTGTTGGAAAGAGATTCTTTATATCCCTGTGGAAACGTATAAGTGATGTTGCCTATCGATCCACCCAACCCCATTTTGGCCTTTCATACAATGGCATGATTAGGATAATCAATGATTATTAAAGCTTGATCAAGTCTAACAGTTAAGAGAGGACTTAGTTTCCGTGCTACAATGGGGGTAGTACATATCATTCATCATACAATTCTTGAGTGAATTCCGTTATAGTTAGGTAAAAACAATTTGTTCTACGATGAACTAGTTTAAAGTTATGAATTTTTAAACTTACTAATGTTCGGGGAGATCGGAAAACTTCAATTGGCATTTGCCAGGAAAACTGGCAACCCTGATTTTTTAATATGGTTTTTTGTTCATATATCCATGAACCCTATGCGTGGATAAAGTTTCGTAACAATCTGAGACCCTTCAGCGCAAACCTGTACGGTAGTAAAAAAAATCCCCATCTTTGAATTCTTTCTTTGATTCGCAAAATTCGAGTTTTCATCCGATTGCCATCAAATTTTCAGGGATTGAGAAATAACTATTAAACTTCATTTTACCATTTTACTCGTATTTTATTTACAGTCCATACGCAAATGCCCGCACCTTGGCCTTAACCCCAGCCATAAAATTCTGCACAACCTGTGAATCAACCGTTTTTTGCATGTAAACCCATACTTTCTTCAGTTCCTCGACTGTCTTCACTACCTTAGGTCGTTTAAGAAGGTGCTGCTTCATAATCGCCCAGTACTTCTCGATGGGGCGGAGCTTCGGAGTGTTGGGAGGGTTGAACATTTTCGGCACGAAATTGACCTTATTGTCCGCATACCACTTCAGCACGTCCTTGGAGTAGTGGCATGAGGCCAAATCCGGCCAGAAGATTGTTGGGACGTTGTGGGCCTTCAGGAGAGGAAGCAGCCGCTTCTGGAGGCTTTCTTTTATGTACGCCTGTCCGTTCATCGTGTCCTGGGTCACGAAAGGCGCACTCCGCTTCCCGCACGTGCAGATGGCTTGCCAAACCAAGAATTTCTTTGCAAATTTGGACATCTTCTGAGTGCGGACATGCTTCGGAACGCTGAACTTATCCTTGGCCGTGAAAAACAGGTTGCCGGGGATCTGTTTGAAGTCGGCCTTCACATATGTTTCGTCGTCCATGATGCAGCATTCAACTTTCGTCAGCATGTTGAGGTACAACTTACTGGCACGGGTTTTGGCGGACTTGTTCTGCTTCTCGTCGCGATTAGGGGCCTTTTTTACCTTGAACGTTCGAAGCCCAGCCTTAGTTTTGGCCTTCTGGACAAAACTTCGGCTTAGGTGCAGCTTCTTAGCCACATCCCGAACGGAGGCGTTCGGATTTCGGTTGAAGGCCCCAACTACGCGGTTGTGATTTTTGGTGTTGTACGGAATACTTTTTCCTTCACTTCTGGGCTTCCGATCGGTGGTCAACCGTTCCTCGAACCGCTTCATCACTCGCGACACCGTGGAATTCGCGATTCCCAACGTTTTAGCGATGGAACGATGCGAGAGATCCTTGTTCTCGTGATGAATGCGCAAGATTTTATCACGCACGAGCTGTTCTTTCGACTCCATTTCCACGAGTTAAAACTTGCAGAATGTAAATAATGCACTATGAACTAAATCCACCCAAATTTTCATTAAGTTAGAGCAATTTCATAGTGTGGCAATTTCATCGTGGACACCCTTTAATCACTCGATCAATGAAATGAAATTCTGCCGGAATAAACATTACAATTTTCGCTAGATTCTAGCAATGTTCAACTCACACAGTAACAAGTTAACAAACAAATGACTGTTTCTTCTTTATTCGATCCAGCCTAGAACTTGTAACTTTGCGACAAGAGGTTTCATTGTTCTTGTTCATGCTGTAATGTTTTGTTCCAGGCTAGATATAAATGGCACACCATTTTCACAGAACAAGAAGCTCCTTCGAGCTATATTCACTTTGATTTTCGATACACCTACGTCAACGTTTGCAATTGCGTTATCAATTTATTTTATCACCAACACCTCTGCAATGTGATTTTACATAGAAGCTGCATAAAACCGTAAGTTGTGATAAATTCAAATCAATTGCTGATGCTGACGCAACTTTCTGGATTTACCTTCAATCAAAATAAATGCTCTTGAAGTTACTCTCGTTCATACATCTAAGAATGTTAACAATGTAAACATAAAGTGTGAAAAAGGTAACGGTCCTTCGGAAACCTTTTTGACACATTCCTGCATTCTCGTCCCATTCAATCATTCTCCTACAGTTTGACAAAAAGTCCCAAACACATTCACCGCAGGATTGGCAAAAAAAGGTACAGCATTTACTTACCGGCAGCATGGTGTTGATCGGAGTCCAGCACAGTGGCTTGAAGGATCCCAGCCGCGTTACGTACTGGAAGCTCTCGAACTGATTGGCCCAATCGTACGAGGTGAGTCGCTTCTCGAGGGTCATTCCGGCTAGTTCCGGCGGTGACGATATTTCCACCGGATTCGACCCGCTGAAATGAGATGAAGAAAAATCGAAATTAAGATCGCTCATCCTTAGTACGGTTCACTGCTGACGCTCAACTATATATATATATAGATGCACATCTCCGGCCGTTTGCCCCCAAAAATTGGTGAACCGTAGCGGCTACCATTATTGGTGGTTAGCACATTTTGCGGTTTGACGACATAATGTATAACAATCGCACGACGGTCGCCGGTGGGCAAATGCAGCATTCAGCAAACATCGAAACGACAATAACTGAACCCGGATACACATGCTCCCTCCATGGTTGGTGGATTGGACTGGATACGAGCAAGAAGCCACAGGCAATCGCCACCCATAACCGCCTAAATCAACCGCTAGATTTAGCTGAAAATGGCGCGTTTTTGTGCATTATTGTTGCACTGTGGGGGGAGAGTGGTGCTAATGGAGGGGGAATCCGGGAAGGAATTTAGCATCGTTGATGCCACATCATTGTGCACTGAACTGCAGCAATAGATTTCCACGACCGCAAGCGGGTCGATTTGGATGACTGCTGCGTCCGAATGTCCGATAGAGTTAGAACATTATTTCAAATTCAGCATGAATAAGAGCAAATAACTTGCCTGGGTAGGTTTTGGGTTTTCCTATGGGTGTTTGCTGGAACTTTAATTGAAAAATCGAAAGATGTATGTTCTTAACGGTTTGCCCTCTAAGGTACGATTGAAACATGATTTTTGCAAATTTATTGCCAACAATAAATGTTCCAACAGCATCATACTTTACAGTCGTGAATTAAAATGGTTAATGGATTTGAACCTTTTCTACGCTAGCTTTCTGTTCCATTCGGGGACCCTCATTCTCTATTAGATGTAGACCATAGGCGTGTTTGGGCTGGTTCTTCGGTGAATCTTTCCACATTTTCCCATTGTCTATTGAACATAGATCCTACCTCCTGTTCACGCCATTTCCACAGACAGGTCGAAAAATGCCAACTGTTTTTCCAAACAGTTCTGTGAAGCATTTCGCCGCTCGCATTCCAGGGAAAAATGCGATAAAACCCGCATGACGAAAACCGCCCCCGTCGCCTTCGATCGTCCTTTTATTTAGATCCGAAAACCTTAGGATTTCCATCACTTTGTACGAGCTCAAGTTCCCTTCCCATTGCAATCTTTAAAGAAAAAAAAACCCGGGCGCCGAAAATATATTGTTTCGAAAGTAATTTATTAGATTTTTGCTCGCCACATTTTCCATTTCCCCTCCCCCATTTTCGAAAGTGGTTCATCACTTTCACCCTCCACCGGGGCACAGACAAGCCAGGGCGAGCGAAGGGCGGTGGGTGGTGGCAGCAAAGTTGACTCTCTTGTCGTGGTTCAACTTCTTTCTTCGGGGGCAGATTAAATGTAATTCATTACATTTGCCATTTTCGGGGTGAGAAATTATAACTTTTTTTCGCTCGAAGAAAACGAGGCTAACTTTTTCATGAATGTCTCAGTTTATTTGCGGCATCATTACTGTTTTGGATTTACGTTTGCATGTTTTAGCAGCTGCTGGGCAGATTAATTGGGGTTGACTTGGATTACCTGAAGGTGCGACTGTGCGGGAGAGGGAAAATGGTATAATCGTTAATGTCTGTCTCATTTTTCTTTCACCCCGATGTTAGTCAAATGAAGGATTCACGGAGATACAAAAAAGAAGAGGGTTCGTGGATAAGCAGCACGAGAAGGGATTAAACTTTCAACGTTGCAAGCAGAAGTGGCAGAAGCTGTAATCCAACTCCGAATTAATTAAAATCTCTGAATTAATTGTATCATGAAGTGGTTGTCGACGACATCGAGGATGACAATACTCGGTCGAATCTGCTTGGCAACCATCATCACGAGTGTACAGAACTTTCATGGAAGAAGAGCAAAGTTTGTACCTTTGATTCCAGTTTTCGGAGCAAGATGAAACACAGGTCTTCCCTAAACAACGACAACGAAGCGTGAGCGAAGCCAACTAAAGCCGTGAAGATATAAGACTGAAGCAGGATAAAAGTTCTTTTGTGTCGAAAAGTTTTATCCCGCCCGAAAAAGAGTTGAGGCAGGTGCATTAGCGCAGTGCACACAAAGTTCAAGTAACGTTGGCTGTAAACTTAATGAGATTGACCCAAAAAGTTTGCTGTGCTTTTTCGTTGAGAAGGTACGCTGCTTTGTGAAGGATCCACTTGAAATGAAATTTGCGTAATCTTGGATGAGAACTTGACAGTTAGTACACGGTGGATTTTCGGGAGCCAATTGTAAGGCAGCCAAGGGCGGCTAATTATGTGACGAGGGAGAGAGACAGTGGCGCAACTTATGGGAAGGGTTTTTTGGAAAGTTCGAAAGCTACTTTCATTAGTAATATAGTTGCGCTTTGAAGTTTGGAATTTTGGAATGATTACAATGCAATTTATGGCTAGTTTCAGAAGTCACAGTCTGCTTAAAGCAAAATCATTACTATAAAGTCTTTGTTTGGAAAAATAGCTGAATGATGCATATGCAGTTAAAAAGTAGACTACACTGCACAGTGTATTTGTACAGGCTGAATCGAATCAACTTTACAGAGCCAAGTTTTCATGTTAGTATGCACGAAAGCAATGCATAGCCTATTATTTTAAGTAATAGCCTTACAAGTGAAAACATCAATACCTGGAATTTGAGAAAAAATCACTCTATAGCAGAAGTAGTACTTTTTGATCCCAAAACTACTCTTGCTCCACGCAAATAATTGAGACGAATTACCTGCTTTCAGATACTCAATATGGTGTCCGTAGGGGTAAGGGAACGAACGACTGTCTCGCGTTGCTTTCCACAGATATTCAGTTAGCTTTTGCTAAAAAAGAGAAAATGGCTTCTGTATTCTTGGACATAAAGGGGGCTTTTGATTCAGTATCTGTTGAAGTTCTTTCAGATAAACTCCACGCTTGTAGCTTTTCACCATTAATGAAAAATTTTTGTACAATTTGCTGTCAGAGAAACATATGAGCTTTTCTCATGAAACCTCTACAACTTCACGATTTAGCTACATGGGTCTCCCCCAGGGATCATGTTTAAGTCCCCTTTTGTATAATTTTTAAGTCAAAGACATTGACGGTTGTCTAGGTGACAACTGTAAATTGAGACAACTTGCAGATGACGGCGTAGTGTCTGTCACGGGACCCAATGGGGTCGATCTGCAAGGACCCTTACAGGATACCATAGACAATTTGTCTACTTGGGCTCTAGAGCTAGGTATCGAATTCTCTACGGAGAAAACTGAGTTGGTAGTTTTTTCTAGGAAGCATAACCCAGCACAACCGAAGCTTCAAATTTGGGGTAAGCCGATAACTCATTCTATGTCATTGAAATATCTTGGGGTCTGGTTCGATTCAAAGTGCACCTGGAGATCCCATATTGAGTATGTGAAGCGAAAGTGCCAGCCAAGGATCAACTTTCTCTGCACAATTACCGGAACCTGGTGGGGAGCTCATCCACAAGATCTTCTAACGTTGTACCGGACAACGATTTTGTCGGTTATGGAATACGGTAGTTTTTGTTTTCAGTCAGCGGCTCGGTCGCACTTCATTAAACTGGAACGTATTCAGTATCGGTGTCTTCGTATCGCGTTAGGTTGCATGCACTCGACTCACACCATGAGTCTTGAAGTGCTGGCTGGCATGTTGCCACTCTCGGATCGGTTTTCAGAATTATCTCTCCGGCTCCTCACCAGGTGTGAAGTTATGTGCCCCCAGGTGATCAAAAATTTTGAGAAGCTCCTTGAGTTGAACCCTCAAACCCGCTTCATGGCCTTGTACCATTTGTACATAACACAGGAGGTCAGCCCTTCGCCGAACATTTCCAATCGTGTTTGCTTCTCCGATTTCGACAATTCGCTTCATTTTGATTTATCCATGAAGCAGGATTACAGAGCATCATCGTCCTATGACTACTCCTGTGATATTTGCTCCAAAGTTTGGCCAAGTTGATTCCACTAAATCGTTCTTCACTGACGGATCTTCGATAGACTCCTCAGGCAGGCTTTGGTATATTTATTGAAATTTATAGCGCCAACCGTAAACTTCAAGTTCCTTGATCCGTATATGTCGTCGAATTAGCGGCAATACACCTTACGCTAGAAATTGTTGCCTCATTAACACCGGATCAGTACTTCATTTTCACGGATAGTCTCAGTTCTATAGAGGCTATTCGCTCCTTGAGGCCGGTAAAGCACTCCTCGTATTTTCTCATAAAAATACAGGAGCCTCTAAGTGCTTTATCTTTGTGTTATTTTATCATCACCTTTGTATGGGTCCCATCTCATTGTTCAATTCCAGACAATTTATGATTCCCTTCGGACTCGAGGTAGACAACCCAATATGCCAATTCGAGATATTTTGGTTGTACGTGATATGGAGTACTTGAAACTCATTTATGTGTTTTTGACTAACATTAGCCTTAGATTGTAGTTAGTTTAACATGTATGTTTACTACAGGTTTTTTTTCTGTGTATGTGTGTGTTATTTTTTCTTTTTCAAAAAATGTCCAAGTCAAAAGCAAACCATAAATTGTATAGTTATAAGTGTTTAGATAATTTAGAATTTAAATTTAATGTGTTATGTAAACCATACTTTAAATTCCCACGCTCTTTCCCATCCGTAATTTGTAATTCCTATTAACCTCGAGTAATCGGCTCTTTCCTCCTAACTTTAGTTTTAAGATAAATGATATATAAAAATATGAAAATTTGGCTCTGTAAAGTTGAGCCTGTACAAATAAATGATTATTAAAAAAAATAGACGATTAATATGTAAATCATTAAACGGAAGATCAATTTTAACAGAGAGCCATCCCTTCCAGCTTTATTAAGTTTTATTAAAGTTTTATGAACGCAACTGGAAATCAATTTGGTTTTATTATGGTACAAGGTGTGGCAAGGTGCCAATAGGTTTCATATTTTAGGTTTATGAGCACCTATTGACAACTGGTCCCCACCAGTAGCACAACGCTTGACGGTATTTCTCTCCGAGGTCTCTACGTTAGAGATGACGGGAAAGGCATGAGTGATCTCAGACGTTGCGAATCAAAATAAACCCGAAAAAGAGAGAGTTCCTCTCCCACGTGCGCATCAAAACAGAGTGCATACAAACTACCGCTAGAAACTATCACAAAGCTACCAGTAGTACATGAGCGCGTACCAATACGTTACTTTTGCCTGTTGAGGTGGCGGATTCGTCCGTGCCTCTACCTACCCCGGAGTGAGATGTTAGGCAAAGCTAACGTCCTTGGTTCGAGTACTACTTTACCCATGAGCTTTCGCTTAATTTTCAATACTTCTATTCTACTTCCAACCTACCGTACACTGACGGAACTTTCAACACTTTCTCTTCATATCTTTCATTCTAGCAAACATTACTGTCCACTCTTGGTGCCTCATGGTGATGAGCGAACATCTCCTTCAACATCATAATCGTTACTTCAGGCACGGAAAATACAAAACATAACAATTAGAGTATAATATTTACTGTTAAATGAACCAGAAGAGCAGAGAATCGAACTAAGCAGAACAAAAAAAAAACAACCACAATACCACAGTGAAGTTTGATAGCTGTGGCCATTTTGACCTATGCTGGCTTTGATGACAGCCAACAGGATTTATGAAGGTTTTCAAGTGCTCATAACATCTTCCACTAGAACATTTTCAACATCTTCATGGTCTTATAAAGGTTTAATTAACTTGTTTTCACAACCATCTTTGTACACATTTTGGCTTTAAGGATGCATAGAGGAGGTGTTGATGGACAATACAGATTTTAATGTAGTTTTATCAACAAAGCCGTAGGGTGTGCAATATGGCTGGAATAAAACTAAAATCGTTACTTGGGATGTTTCGCAGAAAGCGAATTCATCACAGCCGTGACTGTGAGCTAAAATTTTGAAAGATTCCAATTGAGGAATAAAACTTCTACAATTCCACTGCATAACAACGATTAAATCTTTTGCAAAATATATATCGAAGGAAATTATACCTGCATGCAGGGACTGCTCTATAAATTCTTTACTGTAGGAAGCATTGCCAAAACCATTTTTTAGGGTGATCAATAAGTAATCGAAGGTACCTTCTGCACTATCATTAAATATGAACAGCCCAGATTAAGATAGGGCTATTTTTCTTTTGTTAAGAATGGGAAAACAGAGGTTTTAGATGTCTTCGGGAGGGATGGGAAGTCCTGGGTGTATTTAGAACTACGAAAAGTTGGATTTCCCTTTATTTATCTGAACTGGAGAAAATAGCCGGTTCTTAAATCGACTAACCATCTAGGGGCTATTCATAAACCACGTAGACTTTTTTGGGGGGAGGGGGGGGGGGGGTTTGGCAAAGGTCTACGCTCCATACAAAAATTTAAAAAAATGTATGGAGGAAAGTCTACAAAGGGGAGGGGGGGGGTTGAGATGTAATTAGTCTACGTGGTTTATGAACAGGCCCCTACTTCAGCAGGATCTTAAGTGTAAAGGGCTGAGAGACAGCAATCTCATTAGCTTGCATGAGGTTGGACCAAGGGTATGTCGCTTAGAACAGTGTGCCAGCGACGATGTCTTACACACTAGACGAACATGTTTCCTAACAGCGGCACTTCGATTTTCAATCCATACAACATGTGTGGCACACTGAGGCACACTGAGGCACACTTTTGACAGTTGAGCTTAAAGAAATATGAAACCAGCAACCTTGCCAATATGCATTGCCTGGTTGTCAGGCTCGGCAGAACATAACAATTTGGGCTGTCAAAACATCGGCACCTTCGGCACATTAAGGGAACTCTGAGAACATTGCAACGCTTGTTGACACACTCAAAAAAACTAGCACAGGAGAAAATTGTGCTGAGCGATCCACCTCTTGGGTTGGACACAACAACTCGATGCTTATTCTGTCTCACCTTTGTTATCACATTCATGGCCGTAACGTTTTGCCAGATCATCTGTTATCTGACAAACATTTAGAGGTTTTGTTTTATGATGTAAATAGACAACCCATGTGTAACCCATGAATTTATGAGATATCTTATCATTTTGCGACAAAGACAAATCATCCATGTATGGGAGCTTATGACACTCAACTACTGAGACAAACAGAAACATAGAAACAATACGCGAAACTAAAACTAAACACAAAAAAAAACAAAATGAAATTACAATGTGTTCAGAAGAAAAACCAAAAAAAACATTTTATATTAATAGGGCTGCCTAACGACAAACGTGTGTGAACCCCTAAACCGATGAGGAGTGAAGCACCCCGAGTGTGAGATGAAACGGTTCTAACCAATGAAACGAAACAATGGACCCCAAGCAATACACATCCGTCAAAATTGGCTGCAGCAACTTGATTGTGACTCAATCAGTTACATGGCAGCTACTTTAACCTAGTTACAACAAGTGTGCTGCTAGGGCTGATGAACTGCTTGAAGGACTACTGGTGTGCATATCTACACAGTGCTGTGCAATATGACTTGACAATGCTAATTGCCATTAATAACTTGTCCTCATTGTGTTTACTTTAACTACACTTTTTCTACAGCAAATAAAAACTCGATACACAAGTGTTACACCGAGAAAAAAACTGAATTCCAAAACAACAAACTGCGTCAAATTATAAAAAAGAAAACTGAGTGCGCAAAAAAACAATATTTAACGTTTGTGGGTGCACTGAGCATTGGTGTATTGGTAATGGTTGACTTTAGACATATGGTGTCTTTCGAGATATTTCATGACGTCCTTACCGTCATCTTTTGAAAAGAAAAAAAATTGTTGTCCACGTTAATTTTTTTTAACTGTTTTTGCTTTTAACGTTTAATGTTTTTAGAGAATTAGAAGAATGATTGAAATGGCCAAAACTGAGTATCTGTAACAAAGTCCGATACTGTTACCATCGTAACCGTTTTTGACGCGATCTGACCCACAAGCTTCGACGGCAAGATTTGTCAAAGTCGTTAAACCTATACGAGTTTATAAAAGTAGAGTTATGGGCGTTGAACTATTGAAAATTATCTGTTAGGATTTTCATCCATTTTCGATTGTTGAGGATTTGGATTTTAAGAAGTTTGATAATCTTTTAAATCCATCCTATACACTTCCAAGCAGGAGAACATTGTCAAATGGCTTGCTACCTGCTGTTTACAATCAACTTTTGGAAAAAGTTAATAAAGGGTCAAAATTTGGTCAATGGAAAACGCGTGTAAATCGGTGAAATCGTTTATTTAAAAAATCAAATTAAATTTCTTTTTCAAGTTCAATTAGTATAAAATTCAGGAAAAATATTCAGTTAGGCTTCCGCTTTTCCAAATCCGAATTGCCGGGCCTTACGCTTGACCCCTGCCATCAGATTTTGTACAGCCACCTTGTCCACCTTCTTCGCCGCAGAAAGCCAGTTTGCCTTGAACTGCTGCTCGTCCTTAGCAGTTTTTTTGCTCTTCTTTAGGTTCCGCTTGACAATAGCCCAGTATTTCTCAATTGGGCGGAGCTCTGGCGTGTTGGGAGGGTTCTTGTCCTTGGGAACCACCTGCACGTTGTTGGCGGCGTACCACTACATGGCCTTTTTACCGTAATGGCAAGATGCCAAATCCGGCCAAAACAGTACGGAACAACCGTGTTTCTTCAGGAAAGGCAGCAGACGTTTATTCAAACACTCTTTCACGTAAATTTCTTGGTTGACAGTCCCGGAAGCTATGAAAATGCTGCTTTTCAAGCCACAGGTACAGATGGCTTGCCAAACCAGATATTTCTTTGCGAACTTTGACAGTTTCGTGTGCTTGAAAATATCTGCTACCTTTACCCTTCCTTTTGCCGTATAAAACTCCTGTCCCGGAAGCTGCTTGTAGTCGGCTTTGACGTAGGTTTCGTCGTCCATTACCACGCAGTCAAACTTCGTCAGCATCGTCGTGTACAGCCTCCGGGATCGCGCTTTGGCCGTCGTATTTTGTTTATCATCGCGATTTGGAGTCACTACCTTCTTGTAAGTCGATAGTCCGGCTCGTTTTTTGGCTCGATGCACGGTTGTAGACGATACACCCAGCTTATTTGCGGCATCTCGGAGAGATAGGTTAGGGTTTCGCTTGAAACTACCGGCAACTCTCTTTGTCGTCTCAGCGGCTTCCGGTTTTCGATTTCCCCCCGATCCAGACTTCCTGGCTGTCGACAAACGTTCCCCAAACACTTTAATTACATTTGTAACGGTTGATTTGGCAACTTTTAGCGATTTTGCCACCTTTGCGTGCGAGTAGCTCGGATTTTCGCGATGCGCGAGCAAAATTTTGATACGCTGCTCTTCTTGCTTGGACGGCATTTTGACAACTGAATGAGTGAATTCCAAAATCAAAATAGGAGCAACATTCTACACACACACACCTTCAAAATGAGGGGTGTTCAGGTTTTTTAAATGCAAAATTGAAAGAAATACGTCAAGTTGATATTGACCAAATTTTGACCGTATCGCCCTTTATTCAGTTGGCTGAGGTTCCTGCAGTATGCCTAACTTGCGATGGCTGGACCAGCTTCGCGTATACCGGGTTTTATGCACTTACCGCACACTTTATTGATAAGAATGGTATTTTGGAATCATTTCTTTTGGAATGGTCAGAACTAACGACAAGGCAAACTGGTGACAATATTGCGAAATGGGTAACAGATGTTCTGTGTAAGTTCAAGATCGAGAATAAAACTACAGTGATTGTTACTGATAACGCTTCAAATATGAAATCAGCAGCTTTTATATTAAAAATGAAGCACTTGGGTTGTTCCACTCATTCTTTGAAACCTGGCTGTACAAAATGCCATAACAAGTTATTTAACAAACCAATTGTCGACAAGGGCAAGGTAATTGTGCAGTTTTGTAGAAAAAGTCACGTTTCTTCAAAACTGCAGGACGTGCAGGTTTAACTTGGAAGAATTCCTCTCAAGCTAAACCAGGATTTTCCGACGAGATGGAACTCTACGTTTGATATGTTACAACGTTTGCTGCTGAACAGAGATGCTGTTCTATCTACTTTGGCTTTATTGGATTCGACCCGCTGCACTTTGGACAACAAGGATTGGGAAGCATTTCAGTGGATTACAAAGATTTTCGGCCTTTTCAAAAAAGTTGCGATTGAAATTTCGTCGAAGAAATGTGTTTCTTTGTCTAAAAGCGCGGAGAAACAGATTAAATTGCATTCAAACGATTCCCTTCTAGCGAAAATCAAAAGGTTGGTAGATTAACTGGAGGATGGTCTCATCAAGCGGCTCGGGAAAAGAGAATCGAATGAACCAATTGTTCAGGCTATCTTTCTTGATCCGCGCTGTAAGAAGCAAGGTTTCGAAGATTTTTAACAGTACATTGATTCATCGGATGAAAACTAGCAATCTGAGCCCCACCATGTGTTACTCAATCATCCATATGGGAACAATTCGACGAGAAAAAATTTACGCTACAGACAACACAGGATCCAACAGCAGCTAGTATTATCGAATTGGATAAATCTTTGATGGGAGTTCAGTAAGCTAGTGATCCCAAACTGCATCAGATCGCGATGAAAAATTTGTGCATTCCGGTGACTTCTGTATCTTGTGGGTGAATCTTTTCAAAAGCAGCACAATTGGTTTGTGAGAAACGCATTAAGCAAACGGCGAAAAATATTTCTCAAATCATGTTCATCAATGTTTACCACAACCTTAAATGAAATTATGTTATTTTACTATTCTTTTCTAATAGATCGAATGTTTCCATTTAAAATTACGTAATTATTTAAAAAATCTCAATACACAGATCGGAAAATGCTAAATGCTAGAAAAAGATCAATTGAACGGTTCAGGAGAACGAGTTCACTTCAATGAGCGGAACTGTTCGGAGCCGCTCACTACATGGACTGACTTGGCTGGGTGCTGCATTTCAAATCGACAGAGATTTGTCATTAGGGCCTGACTGACAAACATAAACAATGGCTTCTTCCGCGAATTTCTCATGATTCAAAGGCTAACCATGCAAGCCTCCAATTCTATCGGATAGGTGAATTCTTCTACTTCGAAATGACTGTGGTGGGTTGATAAGGCAAGTTTTCAATATATAGAAATTCGCGGAAGATGCCATTGTTTACGTTTGTCAGTTAGGTCCAAATGAAAAAAACTTAGTCGAAATATCAAAGGGTTCTGCTAGCATTATAAGAAATGTACGCCATTTTATTGAAAATTGCTGTACAATAACATAGCATGTGTTGAGAGTTTTTAGTGGTCCAAAAGACAAACTGTATTAAATGACCGAATAAGGACTCTACGGTTGCTTCGATTGTCGATAAGCGGTACAGCTATTTGTTTTTGCCGAATCTGTTTGCAACCAGTAGCTTGCACACACTTGCACTTGGTTTCGTTTAATTCATAGAACACTGTTTGATCAAGATGGGGAAAATTACTTTTTGACGTAGAACTACGTCTTTGTTTCTTATACTGGGGCACAATTCAAAATAAAAAAATCATCTCAAATGTGGACGGTGCACGACCTCAGATGTTCTTGACCTCTGAGGGGTGCTCAAGATCATCCTGAGGAACTTATTTTGAACGCACTGAAGCTTCAGGTGATTGTTTTAGCGCAATTCTCCCAGATTGGCATGCCGTATTCGATGATTGGAAGTATGATTTGCTTGTAGACAGCATGGAGAATGTAGACCTTCTGTTGATCAATGGGTACAGTAGCTTCAACAGAACGTTACACTTTGTGACAGTTTTGTCAACCTGCTCCTTGAAAATAAGCTTGCTGTCTATGGCAAGCTGATTTGGCCCATTCCACCGTTGTGTTGTTTAGGCTAATTTTACAATCCTCAGGTGGAACAAGTCTGGGAGAATTGGAGTATGGGAAGAGTATGACCTGGATCTTCGCTGCGTTGATACAGATTTTCCATTCCGTGAAGTATTCTGACAGAACATTCAGACTTCGCTACAGTTTCGCTGTGTGCGCTCTTGTTACCCTACCATTATGGACGACTGATGTATCATCGGCGAACAACTACAGATATCCATGTTCAGGGAGCGGGGGTATGTCCGAGGTGAATAGGTTGAACAGAAGTGTACCTAGTATACTTCCCTGCGGAACACCGGCGGAGATCTTCTGTGCATCGGACACTACATCTTGCAGCGAAACACGGAATGTCCTGTCCGACAGATAATTTTTAATTATCTTCATCACGAAGACAGGAAGATTGTATCTTTTACGCTTATACAGCAGGCCATCGAGCCACGCGTTATCGAAGGTCTTCTTGATATCGAGAAGTGCCATGGCAGATGATTTTGCAACAGAATTGTTCCGCTGGACGATGTTAATGACTCGATTAAGTTGGTGCACTGTTGAGCGACCTCGTCGGAATCCGAACTGCTCGTCGAGCAAGATGTTAAGCTCGTCGGCAGACGATAGAATCTGACGGTGGATCGCTTTTTCAAACAACTTCGATACTCCTGAGAGATCGGATGAGCCTATAGCTCTTGGAACATTAAGGATCTTTCATAGGTTTCTGGATGGGGATAACTTTTGCTGACTTCGGAATGCAGACACGAGTTTTGGATTTGTTTTATACCCACTCGCAGAGACCAAATGAAACATGTGTTGTATCATCTCCATGCCTGCTTGATGGTAGTTAAATGGGCGTTGCTGCTGCATGAAGTTGCACATCGTTCAGTTTCAGTTTCCGGAGCGGACGGTTCGGTCGCAAATATAATCCACTCAGGCTGGGAAGAATTCACGGAATCGTTGGGTTCATTTTTATTGTCAGCAATTGGTAGAACGGACAGCTTGGACACCGCTAGTCTGTAGATGGATCCTTCGATGTTTACATCCAGTGCTCGCACAAACTTGTCGGAACCAGGAAAAACTTTGACGATCCTTCCCATTTTCCAGCATTGCGATAGGACATACTTCTTCTCAAGTAGTACGATCATACCAGGGCGAATGTTTGACTGTTGTTGGCGGTTTTTCCCTCGGCTGCAAATTCAACAAGTAGTCGCGGCTCCATTGTCTCCAGAACTGTTCATGAAGACACTGCAGATATTGCCACCTAGACAAACGATTGGCTGGAGTTTCATTGTAGCTGGGCTCTGGTGTAGCTATCAGAGGTTGACCAATCAGAAAATGGCCTGGTGTCAATCTTTCGACGCCTGGAGCTGGTGTTGAACAGACGGCCAAGTATTTATTGTATCCCCGACTTGCTTAAGTACCGTTGCATACTCTTCAAATTTGCTGTTTTTAAGGTCCTTCACAGGTAATACTTTGCTATCTTGACTGCGCTCTCCCAGAGGCAGCCAAAGTTAGAAGCTTACGGTGGGATGAATGTCCAGGAGATCTCTTTCGGCTGGCAGAAGGATGCTATCTCGTTGACGGCATCGTGGTTTTGTAAAAGGAGATACAGCTCATGTAATTCAGATTTGGTCCCCTTAAAGTTGAAGCCATTGTCTGAATGAAGTTCTCGGGAAAGACCCCGTCAGCTAACGAAACGCTGAATTGCGGCTAGGAATGCAGCAGTTGAAATATCGGAAACCAATTCCGAATGACCGCTTTAGCCGATATGCGGATGAACACTGCGATGCAAGCCTTAACATGACAACATGGTTTATGACGGCCTTCCTTGACAAATAGCGGTCCGGCGTAGTTGAAGCCAGTTTTCAGAAAAGGTTCGGTTGGTGTTACTCGACAGGCTGGCAGATGAAAACACGTAACGCAGTTTCTTGTAATCTTTCTGATGGACGACCTTCCATCCAATATCCAAAAATGCGATCGTAGCGTGGCCAATACGGTAGTTGGTCCAATATGCACGTTCTCTAGGTGATAAGTGCGGATGATTTGATCGGTGAGTGGATGTTTCGGAAGGCGGTACGGATGCTTGAAGGCAGCCGAGAATTTTGAAGCATTCCTCCAACTCGTAAGACTCCATATTTGTAGATGGGATTCAGAGCAGCTATCTTCTTGCAAGGCTTGTTAAATGCCACGTGATGAATCTCGTCACCCAGAGCTTGCAGTTGAATGACTCCTACAATTGGATGCAAGGTTGACCGAAGTTCTTGGATTGTAGCATGAGGTTGTAGTACTCGTTCATTGTGGAACTTCATTCGACAGTTTTGGATGAATCGTTGGACTAGCGCAATTACTCGTTGGAGTTTCCGGAATGACCTGAACCTGGAAAACACCGCCAACTCTTTTTCGTTTATGGCTGGATTGGCGGTTATATTTATCTTTTTTAGCTCTGGAAGATCTATGGAATGTCATTTGGAGTCTCCGATTGATACTGGGCATTGTTGAGAAACGTCGGTCCATTCCACCAAAGTTCATTGGTACTCAGTGAGAGGTGAAGCGGTCCTCTAGATGTTAAATCCGCAGGGTTTTGTTTATTTAGATTGGATGTACTTCCATGGATAACCATCGGTGCTTTTAAAAATGTCTGCTACGAGGTTGCGCACCTTTATGAGCAGCCGTGCAAGAAATCGGGCACTGTGTGGTTCTTTCCGTGGAATGCTTATCTCACCAATTGAAGGCACCTTTGACTTACTGCATAACATGGTGAGTCTGCGATATGCATTCAAACACATTCAGTGAATCTTTTGTAAGGTCACCAGTCATTATCGGATCTTCTTGGGATGTCCAAGTTCATAAAAACTGACTTGAGCTACTTAAGCTATACAGTAGTAACCGTAGCCTCTTGGGCTATACAAAACTACAATAACTATTCAAACATATTCAATGAACATCCTGAATTTAAAACTTAAGGTCTACAATGGTAACAGTAACTTTATGGGCTTTACAAAGTTATGTTAGTTTTTTTGGTATAAATCTACCAATATTGTCTCATAATGTCAGTTGGTCATCCAGGCCATTCAAGGAATATGTTTGAATATATATCACAACTTTATAAAGCGGATTAAGCTTCTGTTACAATTACATACACACATTTATTTGTTCAACATCACATTTAGGATAAAGCATAATCAACAATAGTACGCCACAGTACTCGGTTTGCGGCTGCCACTCTCCAACCTCGGTAACGCCTACTGATCGCCAGATCACGCTCCACCTTGTCCGCCTATCGTGCTCTCTGCTCTCCACGCCTTCTTGTGCCCACCGCATCAGTAGCGAACACCAACTTTGCAGGGCTGTTGTCCGGCATTCTTGCAACATGCCCTGCCCACCGTATCCTTCCGGCTTTGGCCACCTTCTGGATGCTGGGTTCGCCGTAGAGTGCAGCGAGCTCGCACACTGTTCTCCTGCACTCCACCGAAGATCGTCCTTAGCACGCGTCGCTCGAAAACTCCGAGTGCTTGCAGGTCGTCCTCGAGCATGGTCCATGTCTCGTGTCCGTAGAGGACCACCATTAGCATTTTGTACATGTGCATTTGGTGCGGAGGTGAATCTTTTTAGACCGCAGTTTCTTCTGGAGCTCATAGTAAGCACGACTTCCACTGATGATGCGTCTTTGAATTTCACGACTCGTATTGTTGTCAGCCGTCAGTAAGGATCCGAGGCAAACAAATTCTTCCATCACCTCGAAGGTATCTCCGTCTATCGTGGCATTACTTCCTAGGCGGATCCGGTCGTGTTCGGTTCCGCCTACCAGCATGTACTTTGTTTTCGACGCATTCACCACCAGTCCGACCTTTGCTGCGTCGCGTTTCAGGCGGGTGTACAGCTCTGCCACCGTTCCACATGTTCTTGCGATAATGTCCATGTCGTCCGCAAAGCACACAAATTGACCAGATTTCGTGAACATCGTAATCCGGCTGTTGAGCCCGGCTCGTCGCATTACTCCTTCCAGAGCGATGTTGAAAAGTAGGCATGAGAGTCCGTCACCTTGTCGCAGTCCCCGACGAGATTCGAATGAACTGGATAGTTCACCCGAAACCTTTACGCAGTTTTGCACACCATCCATCGTTGCTTTGATGAGTCTGGTCAGCTTCCCAGGAAAGCCGTTACACTGTTACTGTTACAATTATAAATCTTAAGTGCTAAACTCCAGAACACTTTGGACAATCTAACAAATCTAAAAAAAACATATCCTACTTTTTTCAATCATTTCTATGTTGTTTAGCACCAATTGAATCAGAACACACCAAATTGCTTGTTTAATAAAGATTGGAAAATTTTAGGCCTCAGAGTTTTAATTCAAAGAATATTGCATTGTACAATCTGAAAGGCTTTCATTTACTTGCGTAGTCCTACGTCATCATTTCGTACCACCCCATGGGGCTGTATCTTGTAGTTTTTAAGTCAGTTTTCGAAGTTTTCGAATGATATGATTGCCAAAATTACTATATTTGTCGTGGTTCAATGTGTTGTAACCTTTTTAAAATTTTGGACATACTATATAAGAAATTACCAAAGGATTTAAAGGAAAATGCAAGTTGTGGAGGGGTATTCGTTCTGGCCTTGCCCATCCCAGATTGGGATATTTTGGTAAAAGATAGTGTGCTAGCTTCGAAATACTACTCTACAATGCCCTCCGCCCAATTTCAAACTACTCCAATTTAAGTTTCACAACTTGCCGTGCTCTAACGGACCTATCAATACCTGCTCTTCACATCTATGGTTCTAGCAGAAACTGATGTCCACTCCTGGAGGCTCATGGTGATGAGAAATTATTTCCTTCTTTATTTTGCTGTTCATCTACTAAAAAAATCTTGATAAATCAATCGATATTACCATTGGTGGTTTTTGTGATATAAATATTGAAACATTTTATAATTCAGGTATACCTCGATAGAACGTACATCAACTTTCTTACTTCAATATGAACCACACTGCATAAACCAAAAAAAGAGCAAACTTCTGCTTTTGTTATTGGTTGTAAATAATCGGTAATTTTTATGGAATTTCGATTTGAAGTGAGAAAGTTGATGTACGTACTACCGAGGTATGCCTCTATGGAAATTACTAAATAAATTCAACAATAACTTGCAGTTGCCCAAATCCCCCAGATATAAGGGTATATTTTTGTTGTCCGAGGCGGCTAGGATCATGGTTGGTCCATCTCGCCGAAAGGAAATATTTGAGAGGCAGACACTAATGTGCACTTCTGCGGCTTGGATTGCTTATTTGGTCGCCTTTTTATGATAGCTTTCAACCGGGATTTCACGAACCAATCTTATTCATCAACTAGCCTTATGCCAATGGGCCAACCTTGCAGAAGCATTGTTTTGCTGGCAGCAAAGAAATACCATCTTATTCCGCATTGACACAGATAAACTCATCAATTAATTTTAGGTAATCTTTTCGGATTATATCCTAATACCCTCATTGGCCCAAACAAGCTAACACTCTTGTCACCGAATCACCCCCGTTCGATAGTCCGATGGTCCATAATAGAAAAATAATCCAAACCCAGAGCTCTTCCGCATCGTAATTCTAGAGAGCGAAAAAAAAATCCCGAACCCAGCTGCACAATCCCTTCGGCCCATTAGGCGGAAACCTGATTGTGCTGCGATCGTACAATGGCACTGCAAACAAAAACGAAGTGGATCCTTGTTTACTTTTTTTTTGTCCTCTTTTCTACTAGCAAACCAATGCCGCTGATAACAAAGTGAAAATCCCCAAAAGTGTGCTTGCTGCTCGTTCCGGTTTTCTTTTTACGGGTCGGGTTTGGCTTTGTAGTGGAAAGCGATACCCGAAACTAGTAAGTAGAATACAATGAATAATGGTTCGGTCCTCAGGTGCAAATTACTATGTTGTGCTACATTTTCGGTCCAAGCTATTTGGTTCTTTTTTTGTCAGATACGTAATAAGAAATTTCCTTTTTTCGGCATGGAATTCAGTCCGTTTGTAGTAAGAAGCAATCAAAACAAATGACTGCACGCGTATGTGTTTGGAATTCCGTAGAAAATATTTAGTAAATCTTTTTGCATGTATGATAAACCTGCACTAATCCTTTGTTTGCCAATCGTTTGATCATGTTTTTTTTTTTCAAAACAACTAAGCTATTGAGAAATCCGGTTCCCTGCAAAACGGATTGCGACAAGAAGCCAAATTTAATAGCAAGTCGTTGAAAAGAAAGTCGTCTTGTCGTCTTTTATCAAACCAAACACCGCAAAGACAATCCTCTTAAGGGATCTCCGTCGTCTCGTCTGGTCTTGAAGATTGCCTCGCTGGGGGAAAATGAAATACCTAGATTCCTATTCTTATCACTCGGCCGTATTCATCATCAAGTCCTTTCCGCTAGATTTTTCTCGTTATCTCCCGATCTACCGCGTTTGTGTTCACCTCCCTCCATGTTCAGCTTTCCTCATTTCCTGCACTGAGCTAAACGAGCTGCACCGCTATGTTTTCGTTAAATGAATGGCTAAAGTGATTTTTTCGCTTTTTTCATAAAGATTTTTTTTTCATTATTTATATCTTACAATGAGGCTTCCTTTTTCCCTCATATTTTCTCATCATCAAGGGAGTAGAACTAAAGAATGCCGCAATGCTCTTTTTTATTCGCCTCCCGAGACGACCAGGTTCAGAAGTATGCATTCAAGACACTAGCCGCTGCGCCGTTTATTGTCGACATTCCTTGGTGTTGCCGGCGTCGTCCTAGATGGTCCTTTGCCAAGAGATTTTCCTTTCTTCGTAGTAATTTTTCGCCATCATCACTCACTGCCACGATTGTGCACACCTGTGTCCAGGATGCTGGCTTCTCTCCGACTTGGTTTGGTTATTTTTCAAGGATGATGGAAGGGGTTTTTCATTGGTTTTTAAATTTTCTGCGGAGTGGATTTGTAACTGTGGTTTTTTTTTTGTTCAGACGAGCGATGACATATTAATCACATTGAGACAATCAAACAGAGTTCAATTTAAAAAAAAATATCCATGGTTTCAAAATCACTCCATTCGACGGTTGCATTCCAAGATCGTTATTATTTTCTGTTGAGCACGGTAAAGTCATTCTGTGCCATCGAGTTAATTTTTTTAGCTCTTCCAGTTGGTTGACGGGGATTGTTTTGCTCTCACTTCTCACCAGTGGCCATCAGCAGATCACACAATCCCCACCGTTTTTATCTCAATTAATTAATTAAACGAATTAGTGGGGAAAGATATCATTAAATTTTAATGATTTAGAATATCTTGCTGGCTTTTAGTGGTTGTTACATTTTTTATCAATAATTTCATAATGACACATGAAACGCCATCAAATGGTATTTAGACAAGATGAGCAGCTCAAACTCTTACTTTCTTGATCGAAATAAATTAACTTGTTTTCATGATAAATCCGTTCTACTTACTTAAGCTACAGGGTGCGGCAGAAAATAATGCGAAAATTTGTTCTATTTCTTTCAAATCAATTCAAGTTGTTCAATTGTTGGGTTCGGTTGGACGTGTGACACGGCGCTCTATCGTGCTGTAGGACAACGTTTTGGTCCTCGGAGAAGTTGGCCTTCACACAGGGAAGCACTTGGTCCTTTAAAACACCGATATACACTTCGGTATTGATTTTAACTCCAGCATCAATGAAAACAGGTGGCATTTTCAAACCGCAATTGCACGAACCAATTTGATCACGTTCAGCGGGCGTGCAAAGCGCGGACGTCCGCTTCCCGGTGGATCGTTGGAAAACCCAACTGAGTTTTACTAACAAATTAGTAAAAAAAACACTTCACACAACTAACAAATGATTACAAATTGACATCTGTCATCCGTGCAAAAGGTATGCATTTGCCACTGAAAAATTTCCAGAATTTCACACAAATTATTGGCTAATATTTTTCAAACACAAATGCCAAATAATTCGAACGACCAACACAAACTAAATATTTGCCAGAGCAATATTTTGTGAAATGTATTTGGCGATCACATGTCGATCAATTATATTTGTCAACATTTGCCAAATTTGCCAATTTCGCGTTTCGTCAAACAGTGTGATCTTACATGGTGCGACAGAAAATAATGCGAAAATGTTCAAACTTAAGTATTGGGTTAATTCGTGTAGCTAGGTACTAATTTCTGTCGAAAATGTATTTATTTATGTGTACTTTCAAGTGCTGCATCCAAACATTCTATTTGTTTTATTGCAAATTCGTCAAAATGTTCGCGAAAGAAGTAATCACCAGTTTGTTGCTCGCCCCGAAGAAGCCGATAGAGATTGCCAAGATGGTAGAGTGCCATTTGGCAACAGTTTACCGCATAAAAAAGTCCCTGCAGGATGGTCCTAAGCAGCGGAAGCCGGAAAGTGGGCGTCAAGCCACTTTGCATACTTAGTTTCTTCATTTTTTCTAGACTGTCTTTTGAAAAGGGCTAAACTTTTTTAATCGATTTTTTTCATATGTGTTTAATAAAAAGAGTTCCGGCAATCCGGTTTTCCTGAAGACAGCGGTCATATGAGACAATTTAGAGAAAGTGGTTGAGGTCCTGAATCCAAGGCTGCTAAAATATTCCAAATCGCTTGGATATTTCCACAAAATGGTCATAAAAGTTATTGGTTTTGTTTGCAAAACGGAGGCTTCATTAATTTGATGCTACACAGCTGAATACTCGTATTCGGCGTAGGTAGCTGATCCTATCAATCAATTGGTAAATATGTTCGCGAACTATCAGTAGCCTGACACATGATGGTTCAGCAGTATTATGATAGATTTCTAAACACTGCATTTTAGTAAACGTACTTCTGTCCGACATTCAAAGAAGTATTTTTTTGCTTATCTCAAAGACCGCTCTACTTTAATTTTTTCTGACCACGGCAATGAATACAGCGAAGGATTTTGGATTAGAAACGTTGGTTAACCAATAAAGTTCACACTTCATATTTCATTTTTTAAACTAGCGTAATCAAAACCGTCAGCCGTCTTCCACACGATGTTTCTAAAAAATAGACAGACGCATCTCAGCTCGCTTACAAGCTTCAGGCAGAGTTGCCACATTAGTTTTCGTTCCCATCTCAAATTTTTGCCAAAAAAATATAGATATTAACTGCAAAAAAATCTTCGCTTCAAACTTTGTCTTTTAAAGGTAGAATGGAAACTTTTCAGGTGTATAACTGCTTATGCACTTCTTTTTTTTATAATTGCTATAAGGTTGAATGCTAGATAAAGCAGAATCATCAGACCACATTTACTTTGATTAGCCGATACAAAATGGTCTTTTAAAAACAAAATGGTTTTTTACGTCGCACTACAGTAAAACAGGTATTCTTTCTTAAGGAAATTAGCAGTACAGGATTTAGTAGAAAGTTCGAACATTCTTTACAATGGAAATGAATGCTTTCCATTTGCTCGTTTGAAACACGGCAGTTTTCTCCAACAAGTCTCCAAGTCATCAAATTCTTCTAACTCGATGTTCGTACAGATGATAGCCGTCCTCAGCTCTCGATACTCATTTTAGTTGGCTTGTTCTCAACGCTTTCAAAGAAGATCGAATATATTTAAATAATCAAGTAGAAATTCTTCAAAATGTGCAGCTTCTCGGGGTAAACGCTCGATGCAGTAGTCAGAACTGGATCGTTCATATCAATGCGCTCAATGATCTGTTTAATTAACTCGGTAAATAAAAGCAAATCAAGTAGATTGCCTTCTTGCTGGTATCATATAGAGCTCCAGATCCAAGCATCCTGCCGATATGCATTTCCGACTTCTTACGAAGATGTTTCTCAAAATCAGAAACTCTGAAACCCGCCGATGTTTTAGGTAATCATACTCACAAATATTTGCAAGGAAAATCATGGCAATCTGGTGGCAGATGGATGTAGAACTTTCATAAAGCCCGATTCAAAGTTGGACGCATTCAAATGATCATTAGTCAAGAATTAAAGTACTTACACGGTTGATCAAAACGTCAAACAAAAGGTTATTTATTCAGCTTTCAAATGATATACACAGATAAAAAGAAACACTGAATTTTCTGCGTTATCTAATGCACATAAAGGGAATGCTAGATTTGGCAGAAAATAATGGAATATTTAATGTAAATGTAAGCCAGATAACGCCTAAATCAAGCCTGTTGTATGAAAAATTGCAAGCAATATCGTTGTTTACGCTCCTTTGGCCTGGAATTACACGAGGGGAAATTTTACGCGCTTGTTAAAATTAATTATTTTTTTCTGTGTATAACAAGTTATTAGTTGACAATTGCCCAATTTTTTTCGATCGGTCTGAGCTCAGGGCAATTCGGAGGATTAATCTCTTCTGCGACGAAATTAACATTGTTTGCAGCGTACCATTCTAGTACCTCTTAAGAGTAGTGGCAGCTGGCTAGATCCGGCCAAAACATAACGTTAGTCTTGTGTTGCCGAATGTAAATGTAAACCTTCGATGTCATTGAGTGAGATATGATGAAAACCTTGGTTTTAAGGCCACCGCTACAGCTTCCTTGACAAATCATTAGTTTCCGAGCAAACTTATCAGTAAAAACAAATTTATACCTCGAAGGGTCATCCCCACGACCAGTTGCCAGGTAAAATTTCATCCGGGGATCCATTTTGACAAATATTTCGTCATCCATTTAAATACAGCCATCAAATTTCGTCAAAACTCGTTCGTATAGAAGTCGTGCTCGCTTTTTGGCCTCTAAATTTTGTATCAGGGAGCGATTCGGATATTTACTGGCACAAAAATACTTATATCCTTCTCTTGAAAGGATGTTACGCACGGTGGAATAGTTGGAGACGTATGGAGACACCTGAGGTGCCTTTTATGTACCTCAACACCTTTCTCCCCAGCTCTTTGTCCCTAGTGCCACTTTTAGGACAGATGCGCTGTGCTCTATCCACACTCAGAGTATCCTTGAAATGTTCGATTACAAAACACACCGTTGACTTTGGGAATTTGAACACTTCTGATATTTTTGAAGCAGACTACGAAGGATTCTCTAGATGATTGTGCACACTTAAATTTCTGTTCTCAAGTTCCATGATCCGTTATTTCGAGATGCGTCAATCAATCCAGAAAATCTTTTCGCCATTGTCTTCGTCAACGAAACATCAACAGATGCCTGTCAAACGTTTTTGTTCCAACCACCAGGGACGCGGTGGTGTATTAAACCGAGCGTCCAGAATTACTTTAAATCGAGCTTTAGGCTTCAATGCCAAGACACTTTGTATCATCTGGAATCCCTTGGATCGTGTTGGATCGGATCAACTGAACCAGGTACAATGGTAGCTTTCCACATAAGTAGCTTGCACAAGGAGTCAGTACATTTGATAATAAAATTGGGAAAGTCACCTTTCAGCAGCTTCTGGACGGATCGGTCAGAACCCTTCATTACCGATCATCTGATCCAAAGCTAACAAGATTTTTTTTGTAATCGATTCTATCGATCTGAAATTGTTTCCAATTGCGCAAAATATATGTAGGTTTATGCATTGCAAGATAATACTTCAGATTACGAAAAATTACGTTTGAAATTATTATGCTTCAAATAACAAAAATAACCATCGAGAACCTTATTCTATCTTTCCAAAATTCTTCTGTGGGTATGGGTAACAATACAACTAAATTGGAAGAACAGTATTTTTGTTTAAATCTCTGTAGGAAATTCAAACACTTTTCCAGCTGAACACCTGAAGTCATTATTGAAGTATTTTCTGGCGAACGATCAGTAAAAACTCCTGCAGACATCTTACATAGAATTTTAAAAATTATTCTCCAAATCCCTTGTGTAATTTTAAATAAGAAATTTAATATATGAGATACCATGGCAAGTCCTGCACTGGTGCTGGCTTCTTATCACATCATATCATATACCTCAGCTATTTATTGATTTATACGACACGCATTTAAATCTTATATCAATTTCAGCTCATGTAATAATCATTAATCCGACTATTTACATATCTTATCCCAAAAGTATTAAACAGTTTGGAAGGAACATGTTATTTGCTGCGTTATCTAATGTACATAAATGGAATACTAGATTTGGAATAAGTTCATAGGATATATCTTCTAAATTTCAAGCAGATAACGACCGAATTTAGTCTGTTGTATAAAAGATTCCCAACAATTTCGTTGTTTACGTTTGCGTTGGCTTACAAGTGAGCAAGGGGAAGTTTTACGCGTCTCTTAACATTCACCTGTTTTTATGTGTACAATATTGTAGTAATTTTAAACACGGAAATCCGAAAACAAAAACATGCAAACCAATGGTAAAACAACGGCTATTCCTATGAATAGAAACAATCTTCCTATACTTACGGCGTAAGCTCCTGAATTCCCAGCGAGTGCAGCACCGTCGGCAAGCTCGGCAATGAGTGACACGATGTCAGTGCCTTCTGTCTCGGGTAATAAAGCGTAAGGACAAGACAGATTTCCTCTCGAGTCGTCATGCCACCTGTGGAACGATACAGAGCAAGCAGGGCAAGAAAAAAAATCAATGAACCGAAAACCGGAGATGAGCTTTGCGGCTGCCACAGCAGTTGCAAATTGTCACATGGCGCTCCTCCTCACCCAGTGTGATGGATTTCCGCGAAGAGCTGTCATAGATACATTCGGCAATCAGGCTGTCACCAGGGAGTGCCTTCACCGGAGCTGGCAACCACCGGTAGTCCTGATAGCTCGGATCGACGTTGGTGTCGTGCACAATCGGCTGAAGCTCTTCATTTCCACGAATCTATGCATAAAAAAAGAAGAAGAAAAAAAAAGAAACGAATAGGGAGAAATTAAATTCCTTCATACCGTTGGGGAAAATCCAAAACACGTGACGATCTCACCTGTCTCAGCTTCACCTGCCGTCCGATGAGATGAGTGCGCGTCATCACGGCAAAAATATTAATTCCTTCCTTGGGGAAGCCTTGCCTGGTGCACTCGCCGATACAGTGCCCTTCGGAAACTACCTTTTCCTGGCCGGGCGGAATTATGTGGCGCCAATTTGGATCCATCCCGACCGACAGGACACCGGCATCGAAATTCCTCAACGCTTTCGTGTAGTACAGCTTCAGACCGGAATTATCAACCACTTGCTGCTCGGCCTCCGATTCGGCGTCGTCCCTGTAGTCGGTATCCCGGGTTTCTTGTTGGTAATCATCGCGACGTTCACCATCATCATGGTCTTCAACGTCCTCGTCGTCGTCTTCATCATCATCGCCATGAATGTTCATATTGCGTTGCTGTTTGCTCAGATTCTTCCGGTAGAAAGATGAAAAATCGTACGAATAATCTGGATTGTTGTAGTGCGTTTCCAGCATATAGTAGGTGGCTTGATGCGAGTCCAGCGGGTAGCCGGCTGCTTGCGGGAAGCTGAATCCCTGTGGGGTGAGAAAAAAGAACATACATTTTTTGAAATCTTCTAGATAATAAAACATTAAAACTACTGCAAATTTTACTTTATTCAACATTTTCTTCCACCTCATCTCAGTTAGGAACCCAATTTTCCGGTAAATTCCCCACTTGTGATCGACAATGAGCGGCGCCCATCATTGAATGACTGCACTCCCTGATGCCAATCAGCAGTGACAAAGCCAATTCCAGGTTGTACTCGTCCGATGCCATGCATCGCATTGCTCACCCGTCATCGGCAGACGACAACGGGAATCGAAACTAATTTCATTTCGATTAGTATCGGGCAATCAAATTAAGCTCATCAGCTGGAAATCACGCAAAGCGATCGATGTCTTTTGAATTGCATTTCCATCAAACCACCACCGACCGTATCGTGTGGGTGGGTGGGGACGGATGGATTGTGATTCTTTCACAGCGTTTCAATCACGGGATCATGCCGGTAGTGCACGCAATAGAATCTAGGTGGATATAATCTAGGTGGGGGGATGAGGTGTAAAACGCGTCCGTGAGGTGATATGAGTTAGTATGAAATGCATCGTATAAAACATTTCGATGAATTTATTTAGTTTGGGAAGAGGTCAATAAGAGGTAACTGCAAGTAACAAATAGTAATGTTGTAGGCAATATGAGAACAGCTAAATTTTCAAATGCGTGAAGGCAAACAAATCGTAACTTAATTTAGTATTCCTATGGAAAATTATAAATTGGTCGCCCTGAAAAGTCAATATTGCCGAAGTCAACATTCCCCCTTAATAGAAAAAAGAAAACCAATGCTTATTGATAACATGACATTGACATTGAAATATCAATGAAAAGTAAAAATAGATATCGACCTCCTGTTACCCTATACTCCCGTTTTGTTCCTCCGTTCGTTTGGTAAATGATTCATTTGGTGAACTCGTCAAGACAAGAAGCACGATCCGCTCTTATGACATTGACGGCGAATCGTAAGTGGAATTGTTGAAGGCTTACATTGTTGAAGTGGAAAATTGCATTCTTCGTTTTTTGTTTTGGTGATCTCTCCGGTTTGATTTGATTTAAAAATAACTTGAATGTTAAGGCTTAAAGGTTTCATTCCTTGCATATGAAGTAATCAAAAGTAGTGGCTTTGATCTTTAAATGAGTTTATTCAAAGTTATGCAATGAAGCATATCTTCTAAGGAGTGTATCGAATATAAGCTATCCACATACATTTGCGTTGTACGCATGTATTTGTGATGGTTTTTTATGCTCTGAATACTGCATGCTGTGCGTTTGACTGTCAGCTTTCTTTTGTTTACTTGTTTGTGCGGCTCAAATTCTGCGTTTTCAAAATGTCGCGTATTGAAAAGGAAGTGAAAATTAAGGTTCTGGACACATGGCTAAGTGAGAAGGGTATTACTATGCGAAAATTGGCGAAGCGGTTTGGAATTCATCATGCGAGTGTTAAAACCATCAATAATAAGTTTGGGGAACACTATTCTTTGGATGAGCTACCAGGAAGAGGCAGAAAACCCGGTTATTCCAACCCGAAACTGGAGCAGAAAGTGGTATCTTTAATCATGAAGAACAAATCAATGTCAATACGTGATTTAGCCAAAAAAGCAGGAACGAGTGCGGAATGATCCAGCGTATCAAGAGGCGAAACCACCTGAAGACCTACAAGAAGCAGAAAATCTCGAAACAAAGTGCAGACTAGATGAAGCGAGCAGCAACAAGCGCCCGGAAATTGTATTCGCGTCTTTTGCAGCTAATTGTTTTGATGGACGATGAGACCTATGTAAAGGAGGACTCAAAAACCCTTCCAGGTCCACAATACTTTACTGCCGTCGTTGGGGAGGATATGAGCGATACGGACAGGTCGAGCTCTCAAGTGGAGAAATTCGGTCGAAAGGTACTGGTATGGCAAGCAATATGTTCCTGTGGTTTGAAGTCAACCAATTTTTACACTACCGGAACTATAAATGCGGAAATCTATCGATCTGAGTGTCTCCAGAAGAGATTGTTGTCTTTATATAAGAAGCATTGTACAGCTCCACTGTTTTGGCCGGATTTAGCGTCGGCTCACTATGCCAAAACCACTCTCAATTGGCCACCAAATTGCCCTCAGCTTCAACCCATCGAACGTTACTGGGCAATCGTGAAGAGGGTCTTCAAGAAGACTGGTAAGGCACCTGGGAACATGCAGGAATTCAAAAAAATTTGGGCTCAAGCGTCCAAAAAATGCGATGCAACACTTGTCCGGAACTTGATGAAGAGCATTCGATCGAAAGTTCGAAAATTCGTGAAGGAATAACTTAAATTTCATCCGGTCTTCATTATGTTCAAGTTTAACCTCGTACAATAAAGGATCAATTTTTTGTATGAATAAAATATCGGTTTTCAACATAATTTGAAAAAAAAGTTTGTGGATAGCTTATTTTCGATACACTCCTTAATAGGTGTTTCGATCAAAATTTGGTTGACTTAAACTTGACGCATTCCTTTTCATCGTGCATTAACTAATTTCGCACACCCCTCGAAGATGTATGCGTGTATCATGCTATTTTAATTTTGAGATTAGCACTTCAGTTATCAAAATTTCGTCGAAGGAAGAGAAGCAACCCATCAAAATTTTGCATGTGCATGGCGAAAATCCAAACTAATCTCACGCCAAGTTGGCGAAATTGTTGAATGTGGCTTACCAACGTATTAAAAGTGTTCGGTGAACGTTTGTCGACAGTCAGGAAAGCTGAATTGGGGGGAATTCGAAAGCCGGAGGCTACTGCGACGTCAAAAATAGTTTCCCACTGTTTCGAGAGGAACCCCAACCTCTCCGTCCCAGATGTCACAAAGAAGCAGGGATTGGCGCCTTCAACCGTGGATAGAACAAAAAAAAAACGAGCTGGACTGTCGACTTACAAGAAAGTGGTGACTACAAATCGGCGATAAACAAAACACGTCGGCCAAAGCACGATCGTGAAAGTTGTACGCGACGATGCTGACGAAGTTTGATTGCGTGGTACAGGACGATGAATCTTGCGTCAAGGCAGACTTTAAGCAGCTTCCTGGACAGGAATTTTATACGGCAACCGGACGGGTAAGGTGGCAGATATTGTCAAGCACATTAAACTGTCAAAGTTCGCGAAGAAATATCTGGTGTGGCAGGCCATCTGTTCCTGTGCTATGAGGAGCAACGTTTACATAGCAGCCGGAACCATCAACCAAGAAATTTATCTGAGCGAGTGCCTACAAAAACGTCTACTGCCTTTTCCGTTCTATTTTGGCTGGATTTGGCATCTTGCCATTACGGAAAAAGACCATGGAGTGGTACGCTGCCAACAAGTGGTGCCAAGTGGTGCCCAAGGACAAGAACCCTCTCAACACACCAGAGCTCCACCCAATCGAACAATATTGGGCCATCGTCAAGCGGAACCTTAAAAAGACTCAACAAGCTGTTGTCAGCGAGAAAAAGTTCAAGACAAACTGGTGTTCTGCGGCGAATTAAGTGGGCAAGGAGACTGTACATAATCTTATGGCAGGTGTTAAACGAAAGACCCGGCAATTCGCATTCGATAAAAAGGAAGCTTAGCTGAATATTAATCCTGCATTTTGTATTAACTGAACTTGAATAAGAAAGAGAATTAAACTTATTAATAAAAACTTTGATCGACTTACACACATTACTGTTTGACCAAATTTTAATCGGAACACCCTCTTATTAGTACTCTCGATAAAGTAAAATATTTAACCCGTATTTTTTTTTTATTTCTTTGTTAGGGTGGCTGCAAAAATGCTTGTTTTTTTTTAAATCCTAACTTTTGAACCACCAATTAATTTCATTAATTTAAAACGAAAATGAGAGGTAATTACACAAACTTCTAAGAAAATATAGAGAAACAATTCCTTTACTGAAACATAGATTACAAAAACATGGATTCTTTTAGTTTTTAAGCTTTTCATGGCCCCGAGACGAAAGAACTTCCTCGCTTTTATATTTTTTTCTTGAAAGATTGGACATTTTTACACAACATATTAAAAAATTGGCGATGTATGTATTTTAGTTTTTGAGTTTTCTTCAAATGCAATGTTATTAGGTTTTGCTGAAGGAACTTGCCAACCATGCGACTCCATCAATCAGAAGATATTTTTATAAATTTATTTAGCTCTTCAAGAGCAAAATGATGTTCCACAAACCACGTGTTTTCTTTTTTGGAAATACTCGACTGTCCCCTTCTTTAGTGGTTCTCCGTCCATACCAAAAAACTACAAAATGAGAAAGGGATTATGTCAGCACCTACACAAAAGTAAGCAGAGCTTTTTAGCAGAAGATACCCTTGCACGCGTTCGTGAGTTTTTTTATGACGAAAACATAAGCCGCGAATGCTCTGTAAAAAGAGCATATATTATGAGTAATAATGAAGTAGGTAATGTTTTCGTGCAACGTAGTTGAGGATTGTGCAATCTTCGACATGCATTTTTGAAAAAAGTCAATTTTTTTGACCACCCTAACGCAGAAACGGCCACCCTAAGAACAAAATAAAAAAATATAGGTCGAATATTTTTCGATAAAGAACAAAACTACCAATTATTATGAAATTCTGAGAGATCGTTTATCTTGTTTATATGGAATTGCTGTATTTCTATTCAGTGTCCATCTTTTATCAATAAAATCTATGCGGCAATAACAAAGTTTTTGAAGAGGATTGCCCGGGCGTTTATTTCAAGAGTTTGAAGAACCTGTAAGTTAAGCTTGATTTTGTGTATCGATCCATTAGATCCGCGAGACTTCCTCATTGGATGATCGAAAAATATTCGGCCGAAAACGTTCAGCTAGGACTGAACGATTGATTAATACCGTCGGGGAACGAATTCGACGAAAATCACAACGCTCTGTACGTTAAATGGCCGCTTATTTTGATGTCTTGAAATCGATAACACATAAAACAATAATTATTTTGAACAAGCGCGTAAGATTTCCCTTCATTTGATTCCAAGCCCAAGAAGACGTAAATAACGAAATTGTTTGCAATCTTTCATGCGCCATACGTTTGCAATCAATCATACAACAGGATAAAGGACCGCAGATTGGTTGATTTATGAACTTGAAGAACTTGAAGAACTTGAAGAACTTGAATACTTGATGACGGAGAATGAACTAACTGACGTTCCAGCTCTCAGAAGACCTCTTGGTGAGCTCGATCCTTCTTTTTTTAGTTGAATATTATTCGTAACTTTAGTAAAAAAAACCCATTGCAACTATCAAAAGATGTGTGCGTAATTTACTTCAAGCCAGTCTTTATTTATTGTTGGTAATGTAGCCATACAGGCAGAATCTTTTGGCTATCAACTCAACTGGAAAAAATAGCATACATGCACATGCATCCACAGTAAAAATGCTTTTTGGGCCACTCAAAAAGTGTGATGGTGTCTTTTCAACGGTCTCCATTCAAGTTTTTATTTATTTATTTCATTCTACATCAACAAAGTAGTCAATGTTCTTTAAAATTTAAATATGTACTTGCAAATATTATTCTCTGAACTAATTTCACCCAATTGAATCTCCGGCGCAGCGCCTTGCATGTTAAGTGAAAGTCGAAAGAATTGAAGCTTCTCTGTAATCCACTTATAGCCCCAAACATGCTGTAGTTTGTAAGGTGGCGAAGCAGCTTCAGCATCGCATTGTTACGAGTGCTTGGAGTCGAACGTTACGAGTGGACGTTCCCTTAATAGTAGTCAACTGCCATTGGCCGATGAGCAGCTAACCTGCCATGAACCCATGCCAATCTTCGCTCAGGTAATGTTTAAAGTGAGAGGCTAGTGATACCATTACTACCAGTTCAAACAATTTACAAATGGCGCATAACGATGTAGTGCCGCGGTAGTTGTCGATATTCTGTTAACATCCCTTTTTTTAACTGGACACATTTGCGCTACTTTTCAGCCGAAAGGAAACACCCCACTAACGAGAAAAATTTCATACAGATGACAGAGAAGAGTCACTAGGCTGCCAATCTGTTGCTTAAGGAAAGTGAAAGGCAGGTCCGGGCTTGACTGAGGATTTTAGTTCAGAAACCGCTCTGATAATCCCAGTGATTGACCAAGAACTCGAACGTTACTGGCTGATCGATAAATAAGATCGTCGGATAAGTTCTCATCAGTAAATACATTGGCAAACTTAACGGAAAACAAGTCACAAATCATAAATCTCATGAGTGGAAGAAGCTATCTTGCCATTCAGTACCATGGAGGATGTGAGGACAGACTGTTTCCGCTACTCGTTGACTTAATTCCGAAGCTTTCGTAAACTTCTTGATGGTAATTTCGATAGCATTGGCGACTAGTTCGTTGGTACTCGTGATTAAGTCTCACAAAATGGTCCTTGAGCTTTAGGGTGCGGTACTTGGTGAACTTTCTTAGTGCGGCTCTTATAGTTGACTTTAATCTGCAAAGTTCCGTTGTCTGCCAGGGAGAATGGTTACTGTATTGGTAAACTTTTTACTGTATTGGTAAACTTTGTCGGACGTGTGTGAAAAAGCGTTTGAGCCTCAGCATTGATATCGCAACACAAGAATGCCTTGCCAGTCTATTCTTGGTGATAGTTCTTCAATATTTAGATAATCAGCTTTTCGTACGATACAGCCTTAGGGTACATAGAGAACTAACGTGCCTCATTCTTTTTAAGTTCAACGACAAGCAAAGAGTGGTGTGCAACGGTTTTCACCAACGGAGAAATAGCCATAGATATGGGCGGAGCAGCATCATGAGCGCTAACGAAGCAAAGGCTTAAGCTTGGATTGCTCTCATCAACCACGGTTGAGAAGGTTCACGGAACCATCGTGAAATATAAACCGTTCCAAATCCGGACTGTATACCAGGAAATAGTACGCAGTTTAAAGTCACCTATAACTCACCTCATCATCAGCGGTAGCGTTCTCCATGATTGTCCAAAAAGACTAACCGTGGGGTTCAATTAGCGCAAAATCACGAGTTCGATTCAAAACGGAGTTCGGAAAAACTTACACACAAGAACAAAGTTCGGCTTACGAGCTCAATGGCAATCCAAATCCAAGTTGAATTTTTACTTAACGATTGAAACCCGGTTTGGTACCATTTAAACCAACAGTATGAATTTTATCAAGTTTAGATAATTTAGTTCAACAGAAATACATATAGAACAGCCTTTTTTTATATGCTTTTCACATTTATCCAGAGAAATATTTATCAGTATGATCAAAGCAGTTTCCTTTCCCAAAACTATAAAAACAGAGCTAGAATTGAAGAAAATTTGGGTAAAAACAACAAAAACACTGGGAAAATCGGTTGTACAAAATTTGATGGGTGGAGTGAAAAGGAAGGTGCGGGTATTCGGGATGGGAGACGAAATTGAATAAAACAAATGATGTAAATCAAAACTCATTAGTAGTTCTTCACTCCCTGAAAATTTCAAGAAAATCCGATAATCAGTTTAATTTTGATGAATATATATATATGTGTGTGCCATTTTTATCGAATACACCCTTTAGTGAAATTGTGTTATTTAACCAAGCAGTTTAAAAATTGACTGTTTCCATGAAATCTCTCATAAATTTTTAACTCTTAAATTGTGTGTCCATGATGTTGATTTGCAATTTTAATAGCTCTATAGATGAAGCTTACCTTTCTTGGCATTTCAAGCTTCTTGCATATTACAATAAGCTTATTGGCTGCCTCCAACTTTCTGTTCTGTATGTATTTCCACAGTTTTAAATTAAGTACTTTCTAAGGCAGTATCATTTATGACTTAATATGATTGTGTGGTAAGTACATTCAGTGCCTTTGCCCAGGGAGTTGACACATTTTCTTTCAACAGAAATTTTCTTACTAGACCTGGAAGCTAACTAAACCAATTCAAGCATGGTATTGCTTTGTAGCTGCACATGTTCCAACTGAGGTGACTGAGGGACTGATGGTTATACTTTGAATGAAATAAATTAGGTTGAGCTCAACTTCACTTTGTTTTTTCTCCCGATTAATTCTTTCCTTTCTATTTATTATGTACACTCGTTACTCTCCGTTCACCTGGCTTATTAAGATGAACTAACCTACTATTCATATTCGAGTGGCAATTTCAACAACTACTAAGAAACTTTTCTGGACGACGAAAGCTACTTTCCTCTATCGAAGTACAAGATGCCCGAGAACGACTAATTCTACAATTCTACGAAGCTGATTTATAAGTTCTAGAACAAGTTTGAATCAATGCTTATGTTGTACACTACCTCGATCGAAAATTTCCTGCAATCACCACCGTGTGGCGCTTTCAGACACCCGATGTGAGTTTATTTTTTTTTTAAAGGTTGCCACATCTCTCATTGACATTCTAGGAAATTTTTAGCTTGATAGCTTGATATTTGAAAAGTTACACCGTACTGAGTACATCTGTGATTGTGTGTACTTGATTTTCACTATTTTTTTTCAACGGAATTGAACTTGCAACAACCAGTTTCTATTGAATTTTGCGTTAAAACAACTGTGCGACGACATAACGAATGTCAATGCAATACTCTAAAAAAAAACAGTCGTTTATCAGTGGCACGAACGCTTCATTAGTATCGGTGAGTTCGTGAACGATGATCAGAGAGTTTGTAGGCCGAAGTGGCGAACCAGCCCAGGAGGCTGAAAGCCACTTAAATGAAGATAATAAAAAAAAAAAAATTGTAGGCCATCGACATCGACGAAAACATCAACAAAATCAACGAATGGATGATCGTAGATCGCAAATTGACCATTAGAGAGATGGCAAAGGAGTTGGAAATTGGTTTTGGATCCTTTCCAGAGATTTTGGGCCTCTGACGTGTCGCTGTAAAACTGGTGCCGAAAGTCCTGAATTTCATGCAAAAAGGAACCTCGACAAGACATGAATTCCCAGGCCGAATCTGACTCAACATTCATCAAACTGACTTTTTCTCGAGATAAGATCATGGACTAACCCGAGATGACATCATGGAAAAATTTAAGATGGCTCTAGTGGCCATACCGGAAACTGAATATAGAAAAAATGTTTGGAAGGATTGGTTCAAACGCCGGCATAAGTGCGTTACAGTGGCTGAGTAATACCTTGAAGGGAATTTTTAATTGCCTGTATAAATTCCGGGAACTTTTTGATCAAGTTAGTATTGCAATATCCGACAAGGGAATTTAGAAGCCATCGTTCAAATCTAGTGGTTTAGCTATATTTAACCATGAAGTTTACCAGAGACAGAGAGAGAGAGAGAGAGAGAGAGAGAGAAGAGAAATTGTGCGTGTTTCCAGAAAATACCCACCTAATTTCTTCAAAAAATCATTTGACGTGTTTTGACAAGACAACCCAAGCAGGAGAAAATAACTTATCAATACCTATTCTTGATCTTGATAAATGGCATTGGTATTTGAGAGCGCAGCATAAGAGGTAAAATACCTAAGCTAAATACCTAAGAATTGCAACCAAAATAACTCTCGAGTAACAAAACTTGTTATTTGGGAGGGGGGAATACCTGAAAGGTAATATTTTGGATTTGTTTTACCTCAATTTGATATCCGCATAACATTGTGGGGACATTTTTCATTGTATTATTTATCATCCGGTATGTTACTTCTTATGCAGCGCTCTTAAATACCAAGGCAAGTTATCAAAATATTTGTTCCTGCTTGAGAAGGCATTATTGCACTACCCGAGCAGGACCGAATAACTCGATTACTCGCTTCGGTATTTAGAAGCTCAGATTAAGAGGTCCCGAGCAGGAGAAAATAGCATGAGAATACCTAATGTTCATCTTGATAACTGGCCTTGGTAAGAAAGAGCTCAGATTAAGAGGTAAAATACCTAAGCAAAATACCTAAGAATTGCAAGCAAAATATCTCTCGAATAACAGAACTTGTTATTTTGGATACCTGGGAATACCTGAGAGGTACTATTTTGGTATTGTCTTACCTCAATTTGGTATTCGCCTAACATTGTGGGAACAATTTTATGGTATTATTCTCAGGTATTTTACCTCTTAATCTGAACTCATAAATACCAAGGCCAGTTATCCAGTTATTCGGTCCTGCTCGGGGAGCTCCTTAATACCATGGCCAGTTATCAAGCAATTCAGTCCTGCTTGGGTACGCAAAGAAAACGCAAAATAGCGTGTACCATATGTTTCAACAAACCGAAATCCGACAAATCTGCTGCAGTAACGTTCTATAGAAGATTTGTTTTAGGTCAAGGAATCCAAGCAAATCATTAGTATCCGCATTCAGAAAATCGATATAGCAGCCGTTCAACGATCATGCCCAAGATGCTCCGCAGGGTTCACCTCTAGCCGCATGCCAATGTTACCTACGCTCAGTTTGAAGACTTAAGTTGCACCTTTGTTTGCTATCTGGGCATTTCATGCTTATTAATATCACAATAAGATTATTGCCTTCTCTCAACTCAGTGTTCTAAATGCACTTCAATTAAGTATCAATTGAGAGCCGGAATTCCGATGGTAGGTACCTTTTTTACACTAGTCTATGAGGCAAGTTAGCGTACCTTATGCCCAGGGTGTCGAGAAATTTTCCTTTATGAAAACATTCTTAACCAGTCCAGGAATCGAACCCAGCCACGTCCAGCGTGGTGCTGCCTCTAAGTAGTGGTTTTAGCAACTTGGTTAAGGGAGCACTCTACAAGCCTTACTTAGTTTAAAACTGGCCTTAGTTCATCGAAGAAAGTTAAACGACAAGCTCAATCCATTTGCAAAACATGGGAAACAATACCTATTGTTTCAAAACCCATTTTCAAAGTGTCTTCGAACAATTAGAACCGGGAAATTTTATATGGAATAAAGACATCGACTCAAATTAGAAAACCGAATTTTCACCTTTTTGCTTCAGTATATCCTTTTAAAATTTATTGTTAAAGGACATGCACTCTCCACCCCAATGTAAGCCTCATACTTTACCAAACTCGTCACCTTCAAAATAACCTACCTCTACCAACATTTACTCAGTCTCCCTCCAAATTTGTACAGCCATCCTCGAATGGCACGCTCACACTCGCCGATGATTTGCTTCAATGAACTTTCAACGCCCATGAAAGGGTACACAATTTTCTTCGAAGCAAATTACGGTAATTCTGACGTGACGCGCCCGCAACCATGGCCGTCATTGTCGTCGGTGGAACTTATCACGAAGCATGACGCCACAGTCAGTGTTAGGCGCAGTTAAAGTTGATCAGAATCGTCGGCGTCGGCTGTCGCCAGTCTGCCTGAACCAGCGGTGCAGGGGTATTGGAGCGCATGGTTACATTCGTTCTGGAAATCGCGTCCGTCGACCTTCTGCACGGTTATGGAAGTCTGGCTCAAACCAATGAGGTAGAATGGGAAGGGATTTTCCAGGGTGCCAATTTCTAAATTGCGACCATGTTAAAGTCACGCTGCCGAACACACCTAGCGCATTTATTTTTGGCTCGCGATTTACAAGTTTCAATGAACAGAGGAAAAGGTCGTTCCCGAATGGATTAGAGAAAATCATTGGGTGGAAATCGAAAGAAGGTGCCCTTTTGGATCTTGGAACGCAAAAAAAACAAGATACACACCGAAAATAGAAAAGGACATGTGCCGACATTCAAATTGCGAGAACATAATGTACAAAGAACGTGACTGACGCTTCGAGATGACCGAAAAGGTGTTGACTTTGCACCTGGTGCTACGTGATCTTTTCACATTCTTAGGTAGTTTGAAATTAGCTTTGCATATTTATTGATCTGGAACAAATATTTAAACGAACAGTGTAAGGTGGAAAATTGAATTTAATGAAATTATTCTTTGTATTATGAATTCATGAAGAACATTTTCCTAAACGCATACTTTGATTTATTTTTACCTGATGAGACTATTAGAGGAATAATGAGCACACGAGGTAAATTCCGCACCAATGATCTCAGTTACAGTGATTAATCAATCAATTAATCAATTATTATGCTATATTTTGAATGCCAGAATGTGCAGAGGTCTCCAAAATATACCACTTAATCACCTTTACTAACGGGTGATATTTTATAACCTTCAAAAGTAAAAAAAATGATATTTTGCTATTTGAAAAGCGACGACGGAGCTCTTTTTCAGTTCGCTAAGCAGTTTTTTGCTTCGCTCTACTCTAGCTGCTTTAATACTGTCAGTAATCAGGTATCTTTTAGTTCAAGCTCAAAATTTTCATTTTAAATCATATTTCACCACTCTTCTTACGGTTGTTTCTGATACATTAGCCTGCTATGCTGTTTTTCTCATGCTCCGAACAGGGTTGCGAGTTGCTTCCATCTTAATGGACTGCATCAACGCAGGCGTTCTCATAGATTGCTTCCAACCACTTTCAGGTTTTTTTTTGGTACTATTGATGATTTGACTAGAAATACATTAGCTTTCGAATATTTCACAAAAGCCATGATATTTGAAACATACTTCTGAGCGTGAAGTAATCTGGGGATATCATTCTTGTCGTCTTGTTTTCACAAAAACTTCCTTGATCTTAACAAATTCGAATGCATTGTATTGTTTACAATAGCTGACACCTGTAGCAAAATTGTAATACTAGGATAAACGGCTTGGGTGGTGAGATATGTAGTTTTAGTGGGAGTCGCAAACATTTCTGATGCACATTGTATTTTCCATGTGAAATGCTATCGATCTCTAAGACGATTAAGGTGTACTTTTCACGTGTTTTGAATCACTTATTTGACTAATCGATTTGTCATATGTGTGTTAGAGGTATTTAAGGGTCTCCACTCCGGCTAGTACAAGAAGAGGTGAGGCGTAGCGAGCAAGGCGGGCGGATCAGGCGCAACAAGATCTGATGAGTGCGAGTCGTAAAAGAGGTGGAAAGGAGGAAATTATAGACGAGGTTTTGACATTGTAATGTTGTTCCACCAATAAAATGAAAAAAAAAAAAGAAAACCTTGGCCAATATGTTGTGTTATATTCATATTGCGATTGCAAAAAATGATCGTTCAATTTTCGCTCCGCTGTGGAAGTTTTCTCGAAAGCAAAAATGTCCCTAGTTGTCCAGTGATTTGGCCGTGGTAAATTGCTTTAGCTTCAATGTTCACTTTGTAGCCTCGAGTTGGTTTTTTTTGTATTGATGTGTTCAAAGGTCACATGCTATGGAACAACTTTACAAGTTCAAGGAAAGTTAGTGAACTTTTTATAGATCATTTGCAATATGTTTATAGGTAATTTGTACAATTGAAAGGCAATTTAAAGTGACGCATCAACTTAAACGATAAGTTAGGTTAGATTAGGGATGCTATAATACAGCTAAAACATAAAGAGGATGCTAGGGAGGATGGGATGGGAGTGAAACTTATGAAAAAGATCCCGGATTAGTTGGCGACATCTGCATTGTCAGTCTTCTGTTAATTAACAGTATTATGGAGTTTGTCGGAGACTGAACAGCCATCTCAAACGTTGAAACGTGAGGCAGAAATGGTTGGTAGAAACCGAGCGCGATAGAGCTCGCACAGTACGATCTCTGAGAGGGGTGAATTTGTGTACCCAGGATCATTGGTGACGTCGGGCTGCAATTTATGAGATGACATGACTATTCCAGTTTAAATTTTGCTGAATCAATAATCTTAAATAAGCATGGACATAAATTCTAATTGCTAAATTCTAATAATGCTTGAAAATATCATATACTTCGATTTTGTTACATTTATGATTAAACCGTTATTAAAAAAACAGTTTTTCATTAGGTCTAGGTCATATTGCATGTTTTTATATAATTGTTCCAAGTTATCAGCACTAAAGACAAAAACCGAATCATCTGCGTACATGTTTAGCGTAACGTTTAGAAGAATTTGAAATACATAATTAACATAGATGATAAACAAAAGTGGTCCTAGTATAAAACCCTGCGGTACTGCATAACGAATCCTATTTTTAAGACTACTGTGACCATCTAACTGGACTATTTGTCTCCTATCCTTCAGAAAAGATTTAATCAAACTATCAGCATTACCCTGTATCCCGTATCTGAACAGTTTTTGCAGTAACTTTTCGTGTGGAGCACAGTCAAATGCCTTAGATACATTGCGGAATATGTCTGCTTCTGATCTTAGTTTATCTGAATATTATGTATCAGGTTAACTACAGCACTCGTTGTGTTTGAACGAGGCAAAAATCCGTACTGCTTTTTATATAACTGGAATTGAAGGGGTAGTCTAAGGTAGTCGAAGGATTTGTTGACTAAACAAGGGTTCAACCTGCTGACGATTGTCCTGCAGACATAGGAAGTCCTTGCACTGATGGTGGGTTCTAATCACATCACATCATATGTGATTGAGGTATTTAAGATAAAACATGTTTGTTCACGTCTGCCATCTTGTTTTGGTATGTATAAATCTATCAACACAAGTCCTTCGTATTTTACGAACTTAATATATTCAAGCAATGTCAAATACTAATAAGATTAGTTGGTTATGTTTTTTTTGTATAGTGTTGTACATTTAATTACCGTTTCTGCACTTTTAAATAAAACTACCGTGAGGCTACCTTATTCTGCGCAGCTTTTAATTCTGCGAACTTTTTTTCATTGGAATCATGTTTCAAAAATATTTACAATTATATACAACCACACTATGGGTGCAAAACAACTTCAACAAAATTAACGTCATAATGATGTGATAGGATTTGGTAGGAAGTCACCACCAATGCAGGATTTGGCATGGCTTACAGTTCCTCCCAATCGCAAGATCAAACTGTACATACCTGTAATCCTCACTAATCCGCTGTATAAAGGGCAAAAAACGGGGGTGTGAAACCGTAAGCAGAAGCACTTACATGGAAAGGATAGAGAATCTCTATCCAAAGAAAGGCTCTTATTACTGGAAATGAACAGTAAGCAATACACATTAGAATTTCTGTCTAGTGGGTTGTTTAAACATAGGGTTAGCAAACTCACTGTAGACTGTTGGAAGCCAATTAGACTTTTGCTGATCGCGATCTGAGATATACAACGTTCCAAAACATCCGTGGCATATCATATTAATATCACTCACAATAATTCCAATAATTCGTTCGGTGCGAGAGCTCCTGGACGGAAGTGGTTTAAACATTTTTAGGGCCGATGTCCGGATATTGTTCGGAGAAATCCAAGCATCTTACCTAAATTTGGTATTCGCATAACATTGTGGGAACAATTTCATGGTATTATCCTCAGGTAATTTACCTCTTAATATGAGCTCATAAATACCAAGGCAGTTATCGAGTTATTCGGTCCTGCTCGGGATGCTACTCGAGCAGAACCGAATAGCTTGATAACTGGCCTTTATATTAAGAAGCTCAGATTAAGAGGTAAAATACCTGAGGATAATACCATAAAATTGTTCCCACATGTTATGCGAATACCAAATTGAAGTAAGACAATACCAAAATAGTACCTCTAAGGTATCCCCAGGTATCCAAAATAACAAGTTTTGTTATTCGAGAGATATTTTGCTTGCAATTCTTAGATATTTTACCTCTTAATCTGAGCTCTTTAATACCAAGGCCAGTTATCAAGATCAAAATTAGGTATTCATATGTTGTTTTCTTCTGCTCGGGTAGCGGCGCGCGAGGGGCTTACCAATTAACTTTTAGTCAGCCTTTATAAAATTTTTGGCAGAACCGAATAACTTGATAACTGGCCTTGGTATTTATGAGCTCAAATTAAGAGGTAAAGTACCTGAGGGTAATACGATAAAATTGTTCCTATAATGTTATGAAAATACCAAATTAAGGTAAGACAATACCAAAATAGTACCTCTTAGGTATTCCGAGGTATCCAAAATAACAAGTTTTGATATTTGAGAGATATTTTGCTTGGAATTCTTAGGTATTTGGCTTATGTATTTTACCTCTAAATCTGAGCTCTTTAATACCAAGGCCAGTTATCAAGACCAAAATTAGGTATTCATATGTAGTTATCTCCTGCCTATGTAGAGGCATCCTAGCAGCGCGCAAGGGGCGTACCAATTTACTTTTAGTCAGCGTTTAGATTTTTTTTTGGCAAACCTCAAACGAATCTACTCCAACAATTCTGTGATCCAATTGGAAGAACAGCTGATCACCAAGGCCTCGAAAAAGCTGAAGAACATGCCAAAATTCATTGGTCATGGTAAATGGACCGGTGAACTACCGCTAGGCCGCACGGCAGGACGTTAAAGGATTTTTATAGAAAGCTTAATTAACGTAGGATTGGTTCCATTGAATATTTTTTACTATTTTTCACCGCCATCCGATTAGTGTTTAGATTTTTGAATATTTCCGCTATTTATAGAGTTGAAGAGTTAGAACATGACTTAAAGGAACGCCTATACGTCAGACAAACCCAGATCCATTGCAAAGAAAACAATGACTTCGATACTGACTATGAATTAGAACCCTAGTCCTAAGTTAGGACTCCTAACCATTTCAAACGGAAAATGAGAAATGATAATTTCTAACCATGTTTTCCTTATTCAAAGCCCAATTAAAGTACTAACACGTCACTAACAAAACATAAAATATAATAAGGATTAAAAAATGTTTCTTTGACAACAAACAACACATATATTTCCTAGTTTGAGGAAATTTGGGCAAGGGTTCGGTGGTAGGTCTTAAATCCAGCAACGCACTGCCAGTAGGTGATCTACCAGCGTTAAGGATCTAAACGGTTCAAAGCGATTGGAGGTTGACAAAAAGTTGAAGAAAATGTTTTAATTAAGATTCTATGTCGAACGCCAACTGGAGAGTTGGTTGGCCCAGTCGGTCGGATTGAAGATATATCTCCTAGAATTCCTGGCTGTTTCTGTTTTTCCATGTCTTGAAGATTGCTGTAAATCTCGAAGAGAGCACTGCATGCAAAAACTAACCTAAATGTCTGCTATAAGAATGAAAGAGTAAAGATAAACCCAACAGGACTGTTATAATTGTCCAGTTCTTAAAAATGATAGCGAAATTTATGTTAGGTTTCGTGCAGTGCAGTGATCAATCTTATTTTTAATATTTCGCTCAAAGACCAAGTTTTATATATGTGTTAAGGACTGTTCATCAAAGAAACTGGACACCTGTTTATAAATGGGTTATTGTGAATGTTCACTCAGTGTGAAAAACATCGTTCACTTTTGCAACACAGCCATGAACAGTTCTTTGGTGAGAAATTTGATGAGTAAAACTGAGCAAAGTAAACATGTACCTCTTTCCAAATCTTTTACATTAAAGCTGCTCAACTTTTCACTGAATGCGTACCCTAGCCCTTCATGCTAGTTGAATTACTACATTGCGTATTTCATATGTTCATATTCATCATGAAGCATGTAGGGGAGATGTTGGCAATGTTGATATTCTCGGCAACTAAATTTCAACTAACTCCTATTCTAGGCTCCTTTCATCACGTACTGCACTGAATTTATTCATTTGATAACATGATTATTAAGCTTTAATTTGACAACCACTTAAATAGTGAGTCATTCCGTTGAACAATATTTTTGTTCGAATAAACCATATTCACACGAACAAAACCATATTCACCATATTCGATATGATGGAACGATAGCCGAATAAAAAAGTCTACATAAACCCATTGCTCATCCACAATCAAGCCAATTTTCAGCTCCATGCGAAGCGCTAAGAGCGGACAGTAATTTTATTGCTAGAACAAATAGACATGAAGAGAAAGTGTATTGATAGATCCGTAAGGGAACGGCAGGCTTTGAAAATTGAATAGATGTAAGTTTGAAAACGAGCGGAGGGCATTTGAACGGTAGTATACGATCAGGCACATAACCCTTTGTCATACTACCCTATGCAGGATAGTCAAGGGGGGAAATCCCCTTGACTGACAAAAGGTTATGCAACCGATCGTGCTCTTATACTACCTATTGCTTGTTTCTAGTTCTAGCGATTTGTCCGTCTCCTAATACTGCCTAGCATGGGTGAGAAATTATCTCCCGCTGTTGGGTTTATTTTTAGCATGCACCGCCTATTTCACACATTTGCTCTTCTCGTCATCTATAACTTATAGATCTCGGAGAGAACGACGGTGAGTGGTGCAAATACTGATCCCCACCAGTATGAATTAATGGATTCCCCCATTATGGGCTTTCTACTGCCTGATCGTATACTACCGTTCAAATGCCCTCCGCTCGTTTTCAAACTTACATCTATTCAATTTTCAAAGCCTGCCGTTCCCTTACGGATCTATCAATACACTTTCTCTTCATGTCTATTTGTTCTAGCAATAAAATTACTGTCCGCTCCTAGCGCTTCGCATGGAGATGATAAATTATCTGCTTCTGAAAAAAAAAAACTTCATCAAAGATCGTTACTTCCGCGCTGGGGAGAATACAAAAATAACAATCAAAAGTGTTCAAATGAATGTTTCTTGGCACCAGTCAGCTTGTCAGATTTGCCTATTATTACCTTTGAATTTTCATTTCAGCTGACAAAAAAAGAAAGAAAGAAAGAAAGCTAACTTACGTCTGATCCACGTGCCCAGTTGGCAACGACGGTGTTGCAGTGCATGGCTTGCAGCCGGAAGCAGGCCTGACCCCGCTGCCGGGATAGCATTTCGAGATCCTTCGACAAACCTTGGCACTCGTACAGGATCATGTGGTTCAGGAAGAGCACGCTGGTTGATGAATCGAACACGGGTTCGTACTGAAATGGGAGAAAAAGATCGTAATTAGCAGATATTTCCGCTCAGTTGAAATATATAAATCATGGTGACATTTTTCACCACGAGAACGCAGATTTTGCAAAAAAAACGAACCGTTTAGCGAAATTTCCCCCATTCTTGGTAATCTCGAATCAATTTCAAACGCGATCGTCACCTTTCTACCTTCTCGGGGGAAAGGAAATGAAGTTTTTACAACTTTCTTATCTTTCCGTTTATATTTTTTTTGCTCGCATTTCGCCAATCGCTGTTTCCTTCGAACCGCAACCGCACACAAATCTATGCCCATTTTTCTTTCTCCTCCAGAAGTTTATTTTCGACAAGCAGCTCGAGAAAAATATTCACTCCCAAGCACAAACCCGACACTCTTGCGGGCAATCCTACATATCTCGTACGCCATTTTTATCTTCGACACTCGCCCGTCAATTTCCACCACCTTCCTTCCTGCTCGAATTCGACTCCCACTGCAAACGTCACGAGGTTGTGATTCCCCGATACTGAGTAGAAACAGCTCTACAGCTGAGGAAGAAGAAGACAGAAAATCTTCCAAGTGGAGCATCATATATCACTGTAATGACGGCGGAAATTGGAAGTATACACATCCATTCCGTCTCTGTCACTATCAAATTTATACACATTATAAATAAATTTTCTCGATTCCTTCATACGAACGCCTCTCGGGGAGGCTGCAGTCCGGAGGAGAAAAAATCCTTCAAGTTGCCTTCGCTGCAAGTTCTTTTCCGAGGCTTGTTTGGTTCGTTCAAGATGAAGTTTCATTTCGAGAACGGGTGGGGAAAAAAATTGCAAAAGAGTCTTGGTTTCAGGAAATCGAACGACAACGTTTTCTTTTTTCGATGAGATAAAAAAAAATGAATTGGCACCACCAGATCTCACGCCGGAAGGAGTTCAACCGGAAAAGTGTCTTAATGAATATGTCGGCTGATGTGCTTTCAGTGCTTTGCGAGCCACCAGCAGCAGCGTTGGGAATTGAAAGGGTTTTAAAGTGTTTCCCGAACGGCATGTGATTGAAATTGAATTTTGTTTCTTTTGATTTGGCATTTGCAACAAGTTTTTTTGTGGAAAAGTTGGAACGTTTAAGATCTGTGCAACTGCTATCTATATAAGATTTTTGAAACAAAAAAAATATCGCAGTGATGGATGGTCTTACAGGGATGCCATATTTACAGACATGTCTGTACATTTGCAGACTTTTTGTTTTTGTAGCAGACTTTTTAACGATGCAAACATTTATCAGACATTTTATTTATGTTGCAGACTTTTACAGACATTTGAAATATTGTTTAAATTTCAAATTAAGGTATTCTCTGAAGTTCGAATTTAAAACGCACGAGGATCTGAACAGTATAGTGGATACAAAAAAAAAGAGTTTTGTTTAATTATTTTAAAATATCGTAGGTATCATTTAAGGTTGAAGAAGTCGTAATTAATGTGGACAATGACGATGATTGCTTGCTTCTTCTTCTTACTGTCTAAAATTGATTTTAGTCATTTGCGGCAATAAATCATGACTTACCATTTTCTGTGCACGTTCACTGAGTAGAATTGTTTTTTTTCACTTTTTAAAAAACATTTTATTAATTAAAACAGTATGAATTCACTTTAATCTGGTATTTTTAAGAACTTGGTTCGCTTACACAATACACCAACACAAACTCGCCATTTGTTTCTCCAACTACCACACTTACAAATACCCATCACTTAATTTTTTCATAAATCATTCGGTTTTAATTTCCGCATTTTCACAGCTTTTAAAGTGATTCACAGCTCTCGTGCTGGATTTTTCTTCCTAAGAAAATTCACTTTTTGTTCCTTCAAGCACTTTTAAATGAGAAAACTGCTTCCGAAATTTCCAAACGAGAAACAAACCAGACCACTGTATTGTCAATATAGCAGAACGCGCAACTAGTAAAATCATTTGCACCACTAGTAAAACTTCACGATCCATTTTGATCGCATTGCAACTTCGAGATTTGCAACAATATAAGCCACACTTTAGACAGCACACACACTTCAAGCTTCAAGCGAGCCGGAGAATCATCGATCATCGACAGTTGCCAGATTTATATCTTGATATTTTTAACTGATGGGTTTTGGTATGTTCAAAAACTGAGATACATCTGTACAAAACATGTATTGTCAGATGTTTTTGGATGTCTTATGATATATTTATTGAGTTGGAAGCATCACATTTGCTAATTTGCTATGTTACATAATCTACCATGAGCAACAATTTTGCAAGCAATAATATTCTTCCCTGAGCTGGCAACAATGCTCGTCAGCTGATATTTTCGCTCCGCCCAGTTTTCTCCTATTAATTTGTAAACAATCTTTGCACAGACCGAGCGTAACTTTGTCAATAATTGAAATTAATTCCGGTGACTAGAATGCCGCAGAAAAGGAGAGCACAATAAGTGGTGTTAATTCGCGAAGCAACGAAGTTTCGAGTTACTAAATATGAGTGCTGTGTTGCGTTAGCATAAGGGGTAATTGATTTCATCCTAGAATATCTCAAGAGCCTTACTAGTTAGGACGATGCTTGCGTCAGCAAACTTGTGCTAGTGGCCAAGCCCTTCCGAATGGTAGTCCCATGTGTTTGGAATACTCACACTACACGGCGCTAGTGTGCATTAGATGTTTTAGATTGATTATACTGTGTCCCAGGAGCCTTACAAATTACGACATTACTTTCTTAAGTAAATTCATTCTAGTGACCAAGTCCATCCGGGTGATGATCACATCACATACGTTCGGAATTCACTCACTACGTGGCGCTTGTGCGGATATGAGGTTCAAGATTATTTAACGTTATGTTACGAGAGTCTGATTGATTAGGATATTGTTTTCTTCAGCAAATTTGTGCTAGTAGCCAGTCCATTCCTAGAGGTGTTCGCACAAGTTCGGAATTTGGTCACTACGTGGTGCTAGTGTGAATATAACCTTCCAGTTTCTGATTGCTATATTTCGAGAACCTTACTAGTTAGGATGATGTTTTCTTCAGCAAACTTGTGCTAGTGGCCAAGCCCTGCCGGATGGTAGTCCCATGTGCTCCGAACTCGCTTACTGTATGGCGCTAGTGTGCATATAGTCTGCAGATTTATTATGCTTTATCTCGAGAGCCTTACTAAATAGGATACTGTTTTCTTAAGCAAACTTGTGATAGTGGCCAAGCCCTTCCGAATTGTGGGTAAATTTGTTCGGATTTCTCTCACTACGCGGCGCTAATGTGCACATTGGCTTCAAGTTTTATTATGCTCTATCTAGAGCGTCTTATCTGTTAGGACATTGCATTCTCTAACAAATTTGTGCTAGTGGCACAATTCTTCATCGACCCACCTTGCTCGTTGCCCACCTCATGTTCTTGTGCCTACTGATTCTTTTTCGAGAATCATTTTAACAGGGATAACGTCCGGCATTCTTATGACATGCCCAGTCTACCGTAGTTGGCTGATTCAAGCGGTGTGAACGACTGAGGTTCTCCCATCAACTGATGCAATTCGTAGTTCGTTTGCATCGTACGTAGATCTTACGCAACACTTTCCGTTCAAAGACACCACTTCAATTTCATCACCGTCGATCTGAGCTCGGAGTGGAAGGCTCAATTTAGCATGGCATATTTGGTGCATCAGTCCTTACCGGGGTAGCAAGAGCCATTGAGTGATAATTTGACAGCTCCATCAGTTTGTTTACGGTAGCTAAAGCTTCTAACATTCTTCGATCTTTGGTTTTTTCGTATCGCCTGAGATTTAAAATTTCACCACTCTGAGCCCTTGACTTTCTATCTACTATGAATGAGTACAGTGACGCTTTGGAATAAGGGATAATTTGTTTCATTCTATGTTATTAAGGGAGTCTTACCAATTAGGACATATCTCGCTTCAGTAAACTTGTCCTAGTGGTTAAGCTCTTCCTCACATTAGTGCTCACATTTGATAACTACCAGCAACTAACCTAATCTATTATTTGCAACTAAAGCACTATGTCCCTATGTACAACTAGGAACCACAAAGAACCTACCTCCTACACTGAATATGTGTACATATGGTCGGTGTTGCTATTCGGCTTGAATTAACTGTTAATAGATAGACCAGTAAAAAATTCCATTGGCTGGAACAGGAATCAAACCCTCACTTCATAGCAACCACTTGAACTACAGGTGACGCCGCTAACCACTTGACCACGAAGATGACGTGGGCGATTGATTTGGTCATTTTCTCCGGGACGCGGCTTTTTCAGCAACACCATGTTGAACTGGTGCGTGGTAATGAAAATTTCAATGAGCTTAAGAGAAATTTCCTGCCCATATACAGGAATAGAAACATGTGACATGAAAACCTATTTATCAAAAAGCGATACGCAAGCAATTTCACCTCGTGAGTTATGAAATTAAATATATCTTATCTAATCTAAGATAATCTCACACTAACGCACCCAATTCTTGAAGGCATCCTAGAAAATAATGGTTTCTTGAAAACATCATTTTTCTTGTCATCGGCCAGGCCAACTGCGTAGTATGTGCCGCAGAGAGGATTCCAAGAAATAGAGCGATTCCAGAAAGAACTAAAATCACTCTACTACTCTGAATCAAGGGAAGGAAGAAACCGTGGACCTCCAGTACCAAACGCTTCCATGTAGAGTTAAACAGTGTGATAATTTGTACTTTATCGTTGGAAGCATAGATGCTAGAAAGGTTATTTTATGCTCCTTTTGCCTGTGGGTGAACTTGTATGAAAGTAAATATATATTGCAGGAAATTCCAATATTTCCCACAAAAACACATGTCTCAAATACGGATACACGTGTAGTGGTATTGTTAATGTATGCCATATTGTCATTGAGAGGTTTTTTATTGTCTGCACTCGGTCAGGATTACATTCCAAATGTTTGGCATAGAGTACAGCAATCATTATGCTCGTGAAAATTGCCATTTTTTATGGTAACTGAATTTAACCGCCTATTCATCGTATGACTATTTGGTCTTTTACCATCTGACATATTGTTAAAACGATATAGGAGATTGTTAGTTTATAGTTGTCATGGGTTCCATTTCCCCTTGTCTACCACGCACTATTATAGCTAGGCAAGAGATTGTCTGCTTGATCGGATGCCGCCTTTAAACATGCCATACGCTCAGTTTCAGCTACTTCTATTCAATTTCACAACCTGCCGTGCTCTTCCGGACATATCATAACTTTCTCTTCACATCTTTGGTTCAAGCAGGAATCGCTATCCACTAGGGTTCCATGTTGATAAAAAGGATATATATCCAATTTTTAAACAATGTCTAAGTTCAGGAAGTGACATCCTCAAAAAAAACTTCTCCGATGGTTAGGTAGACATTTCTCAGAAGTATTGGGAGCAAGCAGTTCAAGCAAGAAGCACCTTCAAAAAATCAGGACCGAACATGAGCGAAGTTCAAGGTCATACTTACTAGAATTTCAGGACAGAACTTCTCCAAGAATCAGGAGAGGACTTATCAGAGCTTCAGGAAGAAGTGTAGGGAAGAGGACTTCATTGAATTTTGGAACTTTTCAGAGGTTTTGAATTTCTTAACAGAAATTCAAAATTGACTCCCTATAATTTCTCAAAAAATCAGGAAATTCCTCAAGACGATGCGTCATAGTGGTTGAGGAGCGAACTTCTCTAAAGTTCAGGAAATAACTTCCCAGAAGTTCCAGAAGAAACTTCTCAAAACGTTAGTTGGAACTTTCCAGAAGTGGCAGGCAGCTTTGCCAAAGCTCAGAGGACAACATTTCAAAATTTCAGAATAAGGATTTCTCAAAATACTTTAGAGATAACAGAATGAAACTTTCCAGGAGCATTGGGGGTGCTTCCTTTTAAATTGAGCACGAATTTCCCGATACTTCCGGAACAAACTTCCCCAAAGTTCTGGAGAAAACTTCCCAAAAGTTCAGAAGAGGACTTCTCAGAAGTCCAGGAAGAAACTTCAAGAACAAATTTAAGGGAATTTTCATAAAAATTTTGGAGACGGTTTTCCCAAAGTTTCAATAAAATTTTCCTCGCAGTTAAGGATGGGACCAATCAAAAGTTTGAAAAGAATAAGCTCAGGAAAAAACTTCCAAAAATTTCAGGAAGAAACTTACCAGAGAGGGCACTACTTGATCAAGAAGGAATTTTTCAAAAAAATCGGTAAAGAACTCCTTAGAAGTCCACAAGAGGACTTCTCAGAAGTTCCGATGAGACCAAAAGTTTAGTTGGAACTACCCAAAATTGATGGAGAGCTTCCCTTAAGTTCCGAATCGAACATTCCAGCATTTCAGAATGAGCACTTCTCGAAGTTCAGGAAATCCTAGAAGCTCAGGTAGATACTTTTGATAAAATCAGGAAGAAACTTTCCAGAAGTCTAGGGGGAACATTCTCGCAGTTCAAGCAGAAATTTCTCAGAAATTCAGGAACAAACTTCTCCAGAGTTTAGGAGAATACTCCCTTGAAGTTCCGAAAAGAACATCTCGGAAGTTCATTCCTTATAATTCCATACTTTCAGTTAGGAAATTTCCCTGAAGTTTAGCTGATAAGTATAAAAAAATTCAAGAAGTGTATCAATCTATCCACGAAGTTTTTGAGAATTCTTCCAAAGTTTAGAGAATCTATTATCTATATATGAATAAAAATGAGTTGGGGTTTCCTTTGTCACGATTTAACTCTCGAGCGAAAGGACCGTTTGGCAAGATTTTTGCTTTGTTGGATTCGTCTTGAACACCGGAAGGTTCTTATGATGGTTTGAAACCCCTCCCTTCTCTGGAAAGGGGGGCTCCCATACAAGTGAAGCACAAATTTCTGCATAACTCGAGAACTGATCAAGCAAAGCAACCCAAATTTAGCATGCGGAAGTTTTTGGAGGCAAGCAATGTTTTTATGGTAGCCAGAGACCCCTCTCCTCTCTAGAAAAGGAGGCTCTCATACAAATGAAACAGAAGTTTCTGCATATCTCAAGCACTAATCAAGCAAATGGAACCAATTTTGGCATGTGGGGTTTTCTGTAGGAGAAAAATGTTTTTATGGTGGTTAAAACCCCTCCCCTCTCCTAGAAGGGGTGCTGTTATACAAATTAAACTGTAATTTCTTCATAACTCTAGATCTAATAAAGCAAATGGAACCAAATTTGGCATGCGGGGATTTTATAGGCAATAAATGTTCCTACGATAGTTCGAGACCCCTCTTCTCTCTCTCTCTGTTAGGTTGGGGGGCGGTGCTCCCATACAAATGAAACAAAAGCTTCTACACAACTCGAGAGCTAATCAAGCCAAATTTGACAGGTAGAGATTTTTGAATGCAAGAAGTGTTTCTAAAGTAACTCGAACCCCTCCGCCCTCTGTAAGGGAGGGGGGAGGGGGCTCTCATACTAATGAAACACAAATTTGTGCATAACTTGAGAACTAATGAAGCATATGGAACCAAATTTGGCATGTGGAGGTTTTTGGAGGAGAGAAATGTTTCTATGGAAGTTTGAGACCCTTCCAGCATCTGGAAGGGGGAGGAAGGGGGTTTCCATAAAAATGCAACACAAATTGCTGCCTTACTCGAGAACTAATCAAGTAAATGGAACCAACTATGGCATGTGGAGGTTTTCGAAAGCAAGAAATGTTTCTATTGAGGTTTGAAACTCCTGCGCTCACTGAAAGAGGGGTCGCTTATACATATAAAACAGGAATTTAGGCATAACTCGAGAACAAATCAAGCAAATGGAACCAAATTTGGCATGTGGAGGTTTTTGGAGAGTAGATTTCTATATACATAAAAATGAATTTCTGTCTCTCTGTCTGCCTGTCAGACCCTTATAGACTCGGAAATTTCTGAACCGACCAACGTGAAAATTTATATGAAGGGGTTTTTGGGGCTGGAGAAGGTTCTTATGATTGTTTGAGACCCTACTCTCACAAGAAGGGGGCTCTGATACATATGAGACACAAAATTTCTTCATAACTCAGAGAACTAATCAAGCAAATCGAATCAAATTTGGCATGTGGGGGGTTTTGAAGGCAATCATTGTATGGTGGTTTGAGAAACCACCCGCTCTGGAAGGGAGGGCTCCCATACAAATGAAACAAAAATTTCTACCAAAAATGAGAATTATCCAGGATACTTAAACATAAAACGTGTATTTCTCGGGTAAGAAGCATGTTTTGATAGAAGTTTGAACCCCTGCTCATTCAAGAAAAAAATAAATAAAAGTGCCAGTTTCATTAAATTTTCCTTCATTTACAACAAAAAAAAAATTCTAGTGTCATTGTAGTGTTTTTTGTAATAATGAAATAAAAATCAAATTTTTAAATTCAACTTTAAATTTTATGTAACGGAAAATTGATTCCGTTATTCACTGTCAGTCAATGATTATTATTGAACCAAAAATAAGTCTGTTGAATTTATCAAATGAAAACTAAATTTTGATTTTAAAATACAAAACTGAAAAAAAAACGTTACAGGGAAAAAAACTAAAGAAAATTGTGTCATCTATGCGAATGCTTCAAAATATGAAACAATAGTGAAAGGTTGCATACAATCCAAGAAATAGATACAGAAATGTTTACATAATCACACATATAGCGAAAATGACATAACTCGCTCTCTCATAACGTCTTTTTGGTGAAAGAAGTCTAATTTAGTAAAAAAATAATTTACAGACTTTTTTAGACACTCCCAGACATTTCAATTTTTAATCACAGATATTTGAAAAAAAAAATTCTGGCATCCCTGATGGTCTATCATCCTTCCGCTCATTCAATGAAAATCATTCCCAACTTCCGTGGGTGTTTATCATCCCAGCGATGCGAGTAAGTTGTTTGAGTCAACATTTTTTCCACTACGTGAAACTCTGATGTGACTGGTCCTCCCACTGCAACTCGTCATCAGATTTCCCTTCAGATTTTGTCACGTTCTCGTTTCAAATAAATGGAACGGAATTGATTTAGAAATCCACGGGAAAACTTTCACTTCCTCATATATCCACATATCCCAACCCTCGGGGGAACGAGGGATGACTCGTTTGTTTTCATATATACATCATGCCATCATCATCAATATTGTCATCGTCGTCGCCGGTGCCGTAGTCGTTGGTGGTAGAAAGTCTCCACATTCAAACACATATGCGCTCGTGCTGCTGCCAAGTGTCGTCGTTTCCGTTTGGCTTCCTATCGAGCAGCATTTTTCAATTTTGATCTCTTCGTCGTGTCTCCCAAATCGATTCCTGCACGTTCACATCTTCATTTATGCAAATTAACCCAAACGACAAGGATGGTAATGATGATGACGACGACGACGCCGACGACAATTGAGTCGGATCATCGAACAGAGGGAACTTCTTTTTTGCCACGGTCCATACAGATGAACTGATAGCTGTTTACGATTCCAATAAACTACTCCTGTTCTTATCTAGTTTTGCCTATTCCCATGTCTCCATCATCTCTTCATTTTGAATCAGGATGTCGTCGTCCTTTTCGTCGGATGGCAGCAAAACGAACCAGAGCCAGAAGTGCTAGAGATGATCAATCTTCCCGTTTCTAAAGCAACAGCCAAGAAGATCTCTATCCGGTTTTCTATTCAACGAAAAACCCCGCTCAGTTATCAGCTAGTCATATCTCCTAGTAGACTTGAATCGAACCGAACGCCTTGCAGCCCTACGAAACTTTCTTGATATGATTCTTTGTCGGCGTTTCGTTTATGCCCTCCAAAAGCTAGTGTGTATGGTAACGACATTCTCCCTCATACACCGATACCTATCTGCTTCTGCCATTGGAAGAAAACTCCAAGCTTAACAAGATTTCCTCCCTCTCGACACCACCACAAACCTAAAAGACTGAGCTGCTACGATTGCAAAGAAATCTGACTGAGAAAACTTCCTCCTTAGTGATCCGAGGATGGATGGAACGAATGCAACTCAAGCTCAACTCAACTCTTTGCGAACCCAAAGTGATTCTGTGTGTGCACTGCAGCATTTGTGTGTTCATCCACCCTCGAGCCAGCTCCACCGGAATTGAAAGGATTACAGAGAATTTCTAATTAAATTGAAAGAAGTCGGAAATATTTACAACCCCGCAGCAACAGAACGGGGAGCGTACGTAACCCCGTGAGTGCGAGTAGATCCGGTCGGTATAGAGAACCCGGGAAAGGTTCTGTCCGTCCGGGACAAATATCCAGCGAAGCTGATGGTCGGGCTCGGTGTGATGGGTGAAGCAATAACATGTTTCTGCGGCGACAAGTGCACAAGTTCCTAAACCGATCCGGAAAGATGCCCTGCGGTTTGGTGCTTTATCAGTTTCGCATTGCGTTGCGTGTTAGTTGTTCGGCTTCTAGGGAAAAGGAAGGACTGCGTTCGCATTGGCGGTGCTGATGATGGTCTATTGCGGGGGGCATGACCAATTTTCAACTAGACCTTAAAGATTCGAATGTTACGACCGTGCGGATTTTCGTTTAAAATTGAGTAGAGTTATAGGATACAATGTCAGCGACACTTTCAAGCGGACTATGTACCAGATATGTAACAAATTTAGCAGAAATTGATAGAATCATGTTCACATCATGATGTTTAATTAATTTTGAAGCAAAGAAAGCATGATTCATCGATTGACAGCTACCGGCACATTTGTCCTCTTGCAAACCGTTTCCGGAAATAATTTCTGTAACTTGGTCAGTGCACAGTGGTCCAGAATGCGAATTTAGCTGGAAAGATACATTTTCAGGCTGAATTTGATGTTTTGGAACCAAACTGTCTTCTACAAAGTTATTTATAATTATGAAGCCCTTTTTTGGTGTGAATGAAAAAGTGTCTGGTCGTGCTCATGTACTACCAATTGCTTGTGGTGGCGCGTAGCGGTCAGGCGTGCATTTTTCGCCTTTCAAGGGGGTGGATTCGTCCATGCCTTGACCTACCCCGCGTTGGAGATGTGAGGCAATGAATGCGTCCTACTATATCCAAGCCCTTCGCTCAATTTTCACAACCTGCCGTACACTGACGGAACGATCACGAACACCTTCTTTTCATATCTTCCATTCTAGAGAACATTACTGTACATTCTTGGGGCCTCTTGGTGATGAGCGAACATTTACTTCTGTATCATAATCGTTACTTCACGTACGGAGAATACAAACATACACTGAAAATTTATTTTCGTAAATTAGCTTTCACTCGTTTCGTAAACATGGCTTTTGTCCATAGAACAAATGTCTCGTAAATTGGATGAAAATTCATGTTGCTTGTCATCTAACAAAATGCTATCATGCACAATAAGCAAGTATCTTCTAACAAGCCAACCTGGTTCAGTGAGAACAACCACGGACTCAATGTCAGCTAGTCATAAAAATATAGGATTGAACCCCATGTCACAAACATTACAAAATAAAACGCTCAACAACTCCTCATGATTGCGCTTTTTTCAACAAGTATATTTTGAGTCGATAAAGTAGATCTGTCAGTCATTCATGCAACCACCACAGTTTTTTTTTTAAATTTTTGACAAAATATTCGTAGCTCTTTGTATTGTATTTAGTGCTTTTGACAGTTGCGCGTGTGGCATTAATTACGAAGATAGCTTTTAAAATAGTACGAGTCAGTTTCGCTGCAGAAAACTACGAATATATTTGTAAGTATGACCTACTATTTCGTAATATTAACGATAATTAATTTTCAGTGTTACAATTATATTAAGGAAAATTATCTCTTAACTATATTTGAAAGAATTTTTATTTTTGCATATTTTATTTGGAAAGTGGAGATGAGTTTTTTTTTATTTGAAATTGAGTAAAACACATTTCAATAGACCGTAATTTTATAAGAAAATCGTAAATAACTCGCTAACTGTAAAACTATATCGGCAAGATTTATAGATCGAAAAATACATTTTATGAGGTTCTTAAAACCATCTAAAAAAAATTTGTTGACAAATTTGAAATAAAAAAATTAGAGCAAAAAACTTGTTTTTAGTATTGACACCCTAAGCTATCTAGGGAAAACTGTTCTGAATCGGCTTACTCAAAAGCTACAAAACTGTTTTGTTGTTGGGAAATTAGGAGAATTTAAAATTTAACACTTCATTTGATCACTTTTTAAAAAAATAAAAAATTAAACCTATGAAACACTTTTTTAAATTTTCGCTAGTAATCGCGAGCAAATTCCTTTTAATTCCACTATGAGCTTATCTTTTGACAGATAGGCCTATTTCGTCTGCTACTTACAGTCTTCTTCAGTGCCGAGTGCTCGACTGTTTTGTTGGCAATGTTGCTTGAAATCAGCTTGTACCTTAGTTTTACCAAAGAATGTTTACCATTATTTCAGCAAGTAAAACAGTTTTATGTTTGAAAATGGGAAATATCTTTCTTATCATGTTGCTTTTATTATTATTATTTTTATTATAATTATTATTATTATTACTAACAATGCCTATTGGCATCATCCCCACGTACTCTCTAGCTCACTAATGTAGCTCTTGGTACTCAAGGCGGTGATCCATGCCGGCCCACCGTACTTAAGTATGGACAGGGCGACACTGGCCAGGAGTTTACGCTTACTCCCTTGCACCGCCGAGCTATTCGACATCATGCGGGATAATGCCGATATAGCCATTGAGGCTTTCTTGCAGCCGTAATCGACGTGACTGACAAAAGACAGTCGATCATAACCCCAAGAAACTCAATAACCTTTTTGATTCTATTGTGCAGTTACCTTCGCTGATCGTCGCATGTTGCTACGATTTTCGATTATTCACCACCGTGACTTCTGTCTTATGAAGGGCTAGCCTGGAACTCATCCATCTGTCCACAATGCCAATGGAGTGCGATGCCGTTAAGTCGACCTCTTCGATGGATTCACCACATATCTCCAGGGTGATGTCGTCCACGAACCCGACTATCTTCACTCCGTTCGGGAACTCAAGCTGTAGTACCTCATCGTACATTGTGTTCTATAACACCGGACCCAGGATCGAACCTTGTAGGACGCCTGCGGTGATCTGGACACGTTTCTGGCCTGCCTCTGTGTTGTATACCAGTACGCGATTTTGGAAGTAACTTCGAAGACTCTTGTATAGGTACCCAGGAACCCAAAGGCGTTGGAGCGAGTTGGCGATAGCCACCCAACTGGCGCTATTGAACGAATTTCTCACGTCAGGGGTGACCACAGCACAGTATTGTACTCCTCGCCTCTCGCGCTGGATTGCCACTTCAGCCGCCTTGGTGACGGACAGGATGGCATCCACCGTCGACTTCCTTTTACGGAAGCCAAACTGGTTATTAGACAGACCACCTATACTCTCCGTGTATGTTGTCAGTCTGTTGAGGATTACCCTTTCGAAAACCTTACCTTATGTACCCAACAGACATATAGGTCTATATGCCGATGGATCTCCTGGTGGCTTCCCTGTCTGTGGTAGTAACACAAGGATTTGAATTTTCCTGGCGTCCGGGAAGACGCCCTCGTCCAGACATTTTTGCACCGCCACCATGAACATTTCGGGATCCAGCAAGATAGCCATCTTGATGGCAAGGTTCGGAATTCCATCCGGTCCCGGCGCTTTGTTCACTTGTAGCGACTTTGCTATCGCAATGAGTTCCTCATTCATCACCGTCACCTCGTCGCAGTTGTGAATGCCCACGTGATCACGGGTGTTCGGCTGAGCCGCCCACCCCTCCGTCGCTATAACAGCGTTAAGGTCTGGGATACTGAAACGCTGGTCATGCACACTATCAAAATCTCGTGTAAATTTCTGTCCCTGAGACCGACACATGCAAGCGTCCTTTAGCGCATAAGAATGTGTTGAAAGAGATGAGAAAACAAATTTAACCGAACACATCTTTTGTTGAATTGCGTATGTTTCAGTTTCAGGAGACATAATTTTACACGAAATCTTTCTTTACGTTCCCCGACTATTACATTCCCCGACTTTACGTTCCCGGAATACTTACAAACATGGATTAGGTCTCGTGTAAAATTCATAATTTCTAAGTGTGTGGGACAAATCTACGGCGGCGGAAGGCCATGGACTCGGGTCGTGGTTCGGAAAGAGTCCCCCAACGATCACCTGCAGCAGCTCGGTGATTGCTCGGTTGCAGCCACCGATCCTCTGGTTTTGGCCATTACTACCCGGTAGGCGTCACCCCACGGATTGGTATTGGCCTTCTGACACAGGCCCTCGAAACAGGCTCGCTTACTAACCTTTATACCCCTCTTTTGTGCGGCCTTCGCGGCAACTATTTAGCGCCCCTCTACGCTCGATTCTCTCGGCGTCTGACCGCGCTCTTTGCACCCTCCGTCATGCGTGGAGGCATGTTCTTCGGAGGTCGGCGATCGACTCCGTCCACCGATACATCGGCGATCTTCCCTTCCTCGGTTTGACATCCCTCGGCATGGTCGCATCACACGCTCGTGTAAGCGTCATAACGAATCGTTCGCCGCAAGGTTTCTGGGTTTCGCGTTAGTTTTGTCCCTCTCCCTTAAAAGTCTATACATCAAAATAGGATGTCCTCCAGCTGAGGCCAATGGAGTGGATGCTACTCCTTCCGCATGCTGCCTTGTATTGCGGACTATGCAATAACGAACCGCCAAGTGGTCGCTATGGGTGTAGCCAATATCCACCCTCCAACTGCTAAGCAGCCCAGGACTGCTGAATTTTATATCGATGATCGATTCCTATGGTAGGTACTCTGGAAAGTATATCGAGATAACATGTCTCTTGCAGTACTTCGCGAAGTCTCCGCCGGTAAATGGAGGCCCATTATCTGTCTACGGTATTTTGGGATAGCCCTCTTTGCTGAATACATCCTCGAGCACTTGATTGGTGCATTCAGAACGTGTGACGATGAATCTGGACTTATAATCAACTATCACGAGGATCAGGATACCCCCAAATCTCGCGTATGAACCATTGAAGTCCAAAACCATGATTTCCCAAGGAACTCTCGGAGCGAAGATCCGTTTCATAGGAGTTGGTCGTTTCCGTTAACAGTTTGCCGATTCCAAAGCGCTTATCACCTGTGGTAAGGTGTAGTCGGTGTCTGTGGTACATGATATTTCTGCCGCTGTGAGGATTTCAACGGAATTTGTCTCGATGCCGGTTATTTCCCACGGGCTGGCTTCTTCGTCGAAAGGTGCAACATTGCCGCAATAGAGCCTTGAGGAAGAATCGGCGATATTTTCCTTTCCATGGATGTATTCAATATCATAGCTGTATGGGCTCAGCCTCAATGCCCATCCATCGGCGCGTTTCAAAGCCCTTTTTGAGTCCTCTGTTGTCCGATTGAGGATGGGTGCGACCCCTTGCGCATCCGTGCGAAGCGTGAAATGCCTACCGAGAATGAAATAGTAAAAATGCTCCACCGCATATACCGCAGCTAAGGCTTCTCGCTGATTTTATGCATATTTCCTTTCAGTGGGTGTTAAGGCTTTGGAGGTGAAGCTTATTAACCTTGGGATTTTGTTGGTTTTTTCTTGCACCAAAACAGCTCCAAGTGCGACAGGTGATGCATCAGTGTAGATGACTGTTATATCACTTTCGGAGAAGAAACCGAGCGATACGGTGCATTCAATGATCCGTTGCTTGATCAAATTGACGCTCTCTTTTGCTCGGCACTCCAAGTCCGCGTTTTTGATGTAGTGGCTGCCCAAAGTGGGCTTGAGACGTCGGCGAAATTCTTCAGGTGAGGACTGGGGAATGATGCTAGCCCTGAAAAACTTCTCAGCTCCTAGAGAGTTGTTGGTTCTCTGAAACGACGTATACTTTTTATTTCGCTATCTACATGGAATCCTTCAGCGTCGAGTTCATGTCCAGGAAACTTTATTCTGGTCCGATCGAACTCGCACTTGCCTGTTTTAAGGGTCAAATTGTTTGCCTTTAGTGTTTGCAGTACTTTAGAAACGGTTGCGCGAAGTTTCTCTAGCATTTCCGCAAAGATGAGGACGTCGTTGATGTAGACGATGATATGATTGACCTCCATAAGGATCCGTGAAATCTCGCGTTGGAAAATTTCCTGCGCGCAGTTCACACCGAAGATAAGCCTGGTGAACCTTAACATGCCATCTTCGGTTAGAAAGGTGGTCAAATCTCACGATTTTTCGGCAAGTTCCAAGTGATAAAAAGCATTGCTTAGATCAGGAATAGAAAAGTATCTCGATCCATGAAGTTTGACCCTCATTTTGTCGAGAATTGGGAGCCGGAAATATTTGCGGCTTATAGCTCTGTTCGGTACCCGCATATTAACGACTAACCGAAAGTCGTTCTTCTCCTTAGATACGGCGGACATGTCACTAATCCAGCTTAGTGCTGAAGTTTGCTCCTCGATTATACCGCGAGATAGCATTTTTTGGAGTCTGAGTCGGGCACCTTCCCTGGTACATTGTAGTATGCGCTTTTCACGGGTTGGTTTTGTCGATACTAAATCTGACCTTCACGCCAGGCATTTTAAGAAATTGTTTCACCTTATGGGAAGTTTCACAGTTGTTGATTGCGTTTCCAACCTGTAGCAGACCCATGCCACTGGCCGTGGATTGCCCTAGGAGTGACCTAGTTCCTTGTGGTACGACGTGAAAGGTCGCTGTCAAGGGTGGTCTGATGGAATCTGGTAGAGTTATTACCGCCCGAAAAACGCACTCAATGATCATCGGCGCACGAGAGCCGTAGTCACACAATCCTTTAACGTTTGCATTAAAAGAAATGGACAAAAATTGCCGATTTTTCATGGATTTACCTTCACTCATCAGACAAAATTTGACAGCTCTATCAGCCGAACTCTAACCGTGATGGCAAAAACTGTGAAGCAACTCCGTTCAGAAGTGTGCGCGTTCAAAGAACGGCATCCCGCCACGTCGAAAACGGACATTGTGCGGCACTTTGTGGACGCCGGATACGCCCGTTTAGCATCCAGAACATCTTGGCACTAGTAGACATCAATCAGAGAAAGCCCGGTTCCGGACGGCCGACGACTCAGAGCGAAGCTCTAAAAGATGCTGAAGAGGAAGACCGAGGGAAAAGTGGCTATATCGCTGCGTGCGCTTAGCCGGGAGGTCGGTTCAACTGGCTAAACCGTGAAAAAGTACCTGCCGAACATGAACATACATGTCAGGGAGAGGAAGTCGCGTCCACTGGTTTCGAAGTTGCAAGCAATGACGTAGCAGCAGCGGCTGAATAAGATGTTCAACTCGGTTTTCCAGGCATATCGCGAGGTGGAGGTGGAGATGGATGACGAGATCTATCTCACCCTGGATGGTAACCACTGGCAGGGCACTTCGTATTTTACTTCCCCCACGAAGGAAGTGAGCTCCAAGGTGAAGTTCATTTCACACACCATGTTCCCTAAGAAGGTGCTCCTGTGGCTGACAATCAGCGAGAAGGGGATGTCAAAGCCGCCTGCCGGAAGTTGCGTCGTTCATCAAGAAATACCATAAGGGCGAAGACGCGGTGTCCTGGACGGATCTGGCGTCAGCTCACTACTCGAAGCGATCGTTGGAGTAGATGAAGCGGCTGAATATCGATGTGTTACCCAAGTCGGTGAACCCGCCCAACGTCCCCCAGCTGTGTCCCATCGATAATTTTTGGGCCAACCTGAAGCGTGAGATTTACTCCAATAATTTTGTCACGAGTACTGAGGAGGAATCAATAAATAGAACTCAAAAACCCAGTCAATTCCGCCAATGACGTTTACGTCGGCGCCAGAGTCGACAAGGAAGCGTATGGGATAAGACGAACCAATACAACAGGCAATTGTAACGTCTTGTAGGGAAAGTGGATATGGTATTTTAAGTAAGAACATGAATAACCAGAGAGTAAGGACTCTTTATTCAAGAAATAATTCACGTTTCAAAAAACAAGAGATGGAGAAAAATAGGAAAAAAAAACTATTGACGTTGATCAGGAAATCATGCTCCTACGATCTTCGTCTTTAAACTTCGTAACGTTGGAGCTTCGTCCGTCCTGCACCATGTCGACCCGTTTCTGTTCGCAGCCAGTAGCTGGGCACCTTCCGTATCGGTGGCGGAACAGGACAACCCTAGGATCGGCGTCCTTTTGGGGGTTGATTCGCTTTGTCCCTGCGGTTTTGTTTGGCTGGGGTACATCAGGATGGTCTGCCATTCATGGCTGCGTATTTGCGCTTTCCCTGATCACGAGACGGTAGTTGGCGAGCGTTCCGAATCTCAAAGACGGATGCGTCATCGTGCTGACTGTGCTCGGATCGAAACATCTCGTCCCGTGTAGTGGATTGCAAGATAAAACTGGTCTCGTTCCTTAGGCCGTTAAGTAGTTGAGCCCTTACGAGCCTTTCCTCATCGTCGGCGCTTTACTAGCACGACCAGACTTTGCACATCAGTGGTAGGCGACGGCCGACTCGCCGTCTTCCTGCCGCATTCTCGTGAAAACTTCATGCTAGGCAGCTTTGTCGGCCATGGAGGAAAGATAGTTCTGCACATTTGTGACGAATGCTGTGTAGCAGCTCGGATCCGTTAACTTTGGTTGCAGCTTGGCTGCTTTGATTATACCTTGCATGGTATCGCCCACCGACAGGAAAAACAATTGGGCCCTTTTTGCAGGGTCGTTCGCGTTTTTCAGGGATGCTTTCGAGATAGCGATTCCATTCTTCCCACAACTTGTTCGATGGGATGCCGCTTGGAAAGAACTGCTGCACGGAAACAAATCCGTGAACTGCTGTCATGAATTCGAGAACAAGCAAAAATACACCGTAAACTGAATCAAGTAATAATGAACTAAATAGCATTTGAAGGGAAAAATCCCGAAAACGTGAACTAGTTCACGACCCGGTTTCATTTTCGTGAACGCATTGTTTTTCTGTGTGTACAGTTCTTTGATTACTTCGCGGTCTGGTTTCAATTGGTGCTTTCTTTTGGCAAACATATGACATCGATGAACTTGTAAGTTTATGTTTATGGATGTGGAGTGATTTTTACCATAGCAGTGTTCCAACACTACAAATGATAAGAAAATACTTTTATTCAAACATATAGCAACATGTTTGTGACATTTTAGAAATAGTTTTAAAATTAATCAGTGTCTTCCTTAGAGTGTCCAAATTACTCCAAAGAACCCAAAAGTTCTGTCCAGTTAGAATTATTTTACAGCGGTTTGTTAACCTAAGCGCCACACTCTGTGGTATAAATTTCACGGTGTTTCGTGAAGTGAGTCAAAAGTTATTCCAGGTGGAAGCCGAGAGGAGAGAAAAAAATCTGAACACCCACGTTGATAATCCAACGTGGTCCGCAACAAATCTGCAATATCGTTGAAAATCGCCGAATCAACCGTGTATGATGTGCTCAAACGTTTCAGGGAGCGAAAGAGCGTGGATCGAGTGCCTCAAGGCAAGCGTCGTAGTGGAACATATGACCGCAAGCTGAAACAAAATGTGTTGAGAACCGTCAGAGCAAACCCTGGACTATCAGATAATGAAATCGCACAAAAATACCCTGCTGCTTGCAGTACCGTTCGAAGAATTCGTTTGCGTGCAGGATATAATTCCATCAAAACTCGAGCCCAAAAATTGTACTAGCAAGTTTAGACGAAATGCCAAGGGTGCCTGCTCATCGACGATGAAACTTACGTCAAAAAGGATTTCGAACAACTTCCTGGCCAAAAAATCTACATGGCGACGGCACGAGGAGATGTTCCTGCGAAGTTTAAGTTTGCTTTTATGGACAAATTTACCAAAAAACTGATGATTTGGCAAAGGATACGCAGCTGCGGAGCAAAGACCAAAGTGTTCGTGACGAATAAGACGATGGACTTGAAGCTATACAAGGAAGAATGCCTCAAAAACCGCGTACTATCTTTCATTAATGCTCATAAAGGTCCCGTGAAGTTTTTGCCAGATTTGGTGAGTTGCCACTACAGTCGGGAAGTCATCCAGTGGTACTGCGATAATAACGTAGATTTCATCGATGAAAACATAAATCCACCGAACTGCCCGCAGTTCGGCCCATCGAGAGATTTTGGGCAATAATGAAGAGGAAGCTTAAGAAAAGTGGAAAAACGGCTCGGGACGCGACTCGGATGACCAACATGTGGAACAAATGTGCCAAGGAAGTTGACTCCGGAGGTGTGCAGCGTTTGATGGGAGGAATAAAGAAGAAAGTGCTATTTTTTATTAGAAACGAAGAGAAATGATTTGTGGGCTTCAAATGGCGAAATGACATTTTCTGAGGACCGACCGACCGACCTCTGGTCCTCACAAATTCCTACCTCACGCCTCCACGAGTCATATGATCACAAAAGACTGCCAGCTGAAACATGGAGACGCTGGTTGGCGTAGCCTGGGCAATGTTGTCAATCCGACAATAGCGAAGTGATGGGGTGCAACCGGTAAATCATATCATAATTTTCCATTCTCATATCTTTCAGGTCTTCGAGGTCGTCAGGTATTATAAAATAATTTAAAATTTAACATTCTTTTTTTTTTCATGGCGGTCATACATTGCCTAAATTTTCTGATTCATAATGGATGCGCAAGTTTGTTTACAATTGCAACAAAATAGCAGTTGGCACACATGTAATTTTCAGTTCATATTACAATATACCCTCACTATATATTTTATCTTATAGGACATTGTTTATTCATAGCCATTTTCATTCATCTCTATCATCTTTATCATCATTATTATCATTTTTATCATTACTTGTGTTTTCGTGATTTATATTCTAACATAAATATTTTTTTTTTACAATTTCACCCTCAAGGTTATATATACTTTTAATTATTTTGTTCTTTATGTCAAATTATCATTATGTTTGAGAAGTATTTAGTACCTTGATTAAAAGAAGCTGCAACGGAATCTATGGTAGGATTTTGTACTTATTACCTAATGTGTTTTTCATTTCCTGTTTGCGAATAGACCTTCTTCCAAATCTGAGCTGGTTTGATTCGTGCAGCGCTGTTTGCCATTCGGCTAGTGTCTGATGTTACAATTCAATTTTTGGCATTACTGTACCATAACTCACAATATCATTATATTTGATGACATTGTTTTATCGATTTTACTTAGATTGATGATATTGTTTTATCGATTACTTAGATGATTTAACCATTGCTTATTGTTTTTTGGGTCCATTTATCTTTAACTTTCTGTCAATTAAATCTTCCCTGCTTTCCCAACACAGGAGCAATAACTATTAGGCCAGCAAAAATTAAAGCGGAATCATGTTATAAAGTCAACATCAAGCTGCAAATAGTGACCATGGCAACAGTAAATTAAAATGTATAAATGTTAGTTCTGTAAAATTTAACAAACTTTTTCAGGATACCACAAATCAAGATTTTGGTGAAATGCTGCTATCAGTGAAAACGAACGAAAACGCGCTCAAGCGCGAATCTCGGAACTTTACACTAAAAAACACTTGACTACATTTCTTGCATTTCAGGATCAATCGAATGGAGATCGTATATAATAGATATGAATGATTGTATTATTTTTCATTTACATAAATATATACACTATTATATAAATATTTCATGGGAACGGGAGGGACCATCAGGGCACCCCATTGAAGCACTCTGAATGGAGAGAGTGGAAATGCCAACTCCCCATTGCTAACAGTTTGTGAATAGAGGGCGGGCTGTTCTCCCCGCCCATTGGGGCATCCTTATGTTAGATAGCTTGCTCTTGTGACCAATTGTTCAGTCTTGTTGTTGGAAGGAGATTCTTTATATCCCTGTGGATACGTATAAGTGATGTTGCCTATCGATCCATCCAACCCCTTTTTGGCCCTTCATACAATGACATAACTAGGATAATCAGTGGTTATTAAAGCTTGATCAAGTCTAACAGAGAGGAGAGCCTATTGCTGTCGGACGAAGTTTCCGTGCTACAATGGGTGGTAGTACATATCATACATTATACATACACGAAGAGAAATGATTTGTTTTGATATTTGTTTTCCTTAAAATGCAGTGAATTACCTTTGTTTTGATGTATTAAACTTATTTGTACGTCAATCCGTTACCGAGATACAGATGATTTTAAATGGACATAGCTTTAGGATTCTCAATGGACATAGCTTTAGCTAGGGATCCGTTTCATACCAACCATCTTTATCCAATTGTAGAAGCCGATGAAGACAAATCTTCGCACTGCAATAGGAAAACCAACTGCGAGCTCGTTTCTCACCACAAACGCACAGACGCTCGTTCGTAGGAAGTACACATACATCCATATACAAACACAGCCCCTCAAATGCAACACAATGGCCACTCCTGTCGCATGGCGGTTGTGAACGAAAACCGAAAATTGAAAATTTAATATCCTGTCGACAAATACTGTTGGCATTGCAAAACGACGGGCAGTAGCAGCAGGAATGAAAATGAAAGGCCAACGTCAATGTGTGCAATAGTAGGTAGATAGTCGGTTCGGAGGAGAATTCCGTTAGAAGCAGTTCCCAGTACGAACGAAAACGATACACATCCGGTATGATGGAAATAAATGTATGAATGGTCCGGAGAGCGGACCTTCATTAGGCAAACTCGGTATCTGTAATGGGAGTGAAATTTGCTGCAGGCAATTACACTCTCGAGTTCTCTTGGCCAGCTGTAGTCTAATATTCTTGAGATTCCGTCTTTCTTCCGTTTATAGGAGAGGGAGGATTTGAGCCGGCTGTTCGTATCTCAGCAATCGATGCGTCGCCATCATATCTTGACCGGATAGCCGGAAGTAATCTTGATTGAACCCTTCGGACGGAGTGCGCACTCGGCAAACAAACACTTGAGCCAGTCCATTTCGGAATGGATCCTATTTGAATATTTGCCTCAAGAGTGCATTGAGGGAGGGAACCGATTTTATTACTTATTGTATTTTTTTCACCCCCCGCCCGCGCAGACACGACTTGACGTCCGCCGGGGAACAAATATTTGGGTTAAGGATGTAATAATCGTCCTCTTATCAGAGGCAGAAAGACGCTCAATTTGAAGAACAATGTGTCGCGCCGTCTCATCGGCAAATTCAATCTCAAGTGACGGTGATGATTTCCCCTGAATTTGATTTAGTAGTACGTGATGCTCCGGTTTCAAATGGATTGAAGTGCATGAGCACAGCCGCGACCGCGATCATCTTACAAAGCGATGCGTGGCGGCAAGTTCAGAGGTAGAATGATTTTGAGGGGTTCGTTTCCCAAATAGTTGATTGCTACGGGGGGTGCCAAATGCTGAGTCTTTAAGGTGATGGCATAGTACGGAGGGTAAATCGAAATCCCTGTAGGTTTGTTTTTTTTTCTTCCACAGGACGTAATCGGATCTCTGCTTATCAGAAGTTGTATTTTGGTTAATTGAATGGGATGCAGAATTAATTCGCAGGATGATTGCTGACATAAATTATTGGATTAGATATTATCGTTGACAGTGAATCTTTCTGAAGAATCAATAAATATATGTGTGGAACGCTAGATCGAACAATACTCACCCTAACAAGATGATGCTTCTGTTGGAAATCGTCCAGCTTGAATATCTTGCACCAGTATAAACTTTCGTCACTTTCCGGTAGTTCTACGTCCTCGTTCCTCAGTTCCAAAATGCTGACATCGGCCTCATTCACCAGAGGCTGCTGGTTGGTTCTTCTGAGTAAGAAACACTGACCGGGATCCTTGAAGGCTTCCAGTGGTCCCGGAAGCTCCGTTGATCCTTTTTGAGGTTTTCCTTGGAATACATGAATATCACTCGCATTGTATCGTTCTGAAAAGGGATATCGAGCAGAGAAAAAAAACACACGTGTAAGAAGATTAAATTCAACCAAAACAAAAAAAATCGATGCAATTTGCCGGGAAACCGCTCAATAATTCATGCATCTGATTGAAATTCGTCGCCCGGCGCCAACGCACTCCATCCCTCCTACAGGCGGATGGATCTCGCGGGCGCAAATAATTACTGCTGAGCTTCGGAGAAATGGAAACGCATTAAATGGCTTAAAACCCCCCTCCCTCCCGGCCGGAATTGCCATCCATAGCAACGCATACCGAAGAGGTGCCCGAAGGGTGTAGCATTGTGTGCAAATTCACACCGAAACCAATCGGAAGCGTACCGACGACGACGATGACGACTGTTTTCATCGGAAAAGCATGGGGAAAAACAACAGGGATATTGGTAAACGCGGGTGAGAAAGAATAAAACCAAAATCAACGAATTTGGAATGCGCCCGGAGAGGTGTGCTGTGCTGTGGAGTCGTTTGGTTTGGATTCAAAGCACCGTACGTACCCAGTGTGTAAGTAATAATGGAATTATGAAGCATGAAATTTTATCTGTTTCGTTTCATGGTTTATAAATTATCGTTTTGTGTGCAAAATTTAATTTCGAACAAGGAATTAATGATGGCTCGATGCCGATGGGATTGCGGTGATTTGTTGCGTAAGAGCTTTGCCAGGGTGGTATGATGTGTTTCACATTGGAAAGTACTAAATGGTTTGTCTAACGATAAAAGCCATAAAATAAGAGATGATAATGTTTTTTGATTATGCTTGATTGAAAATGATGTGAGCTAGGAGGGGAATTTTCAATCAGTAAATAATTATCAAAGATTGAAAACTATACCACGAAATTCTTCATATAAATATAATTTATATTTCCATGTTTTGGCGTAGGACTACGTCTTTCTGTACTATACTAGGGAAACTTTTAGAGTACGGAAATAAGGTTTGTAACGCTAATGTATCTTATCCTTGGTTGCAATAAGGATGAATTCCGTGACATTTGACGAGGGACACGAAAGATCACCTGTGAAATCAATTTTGGACAATCCACTTCACCGTTTAGAAACTTGCCTGTTGATTTTTTTTTCTTTGCTCCAGAGTTCAGGAAAGTTCTTCAGAGAACTTCAGAGACGTTCGGGGAATTCTTAAGAGTAGTTAAGGAAAACTCTTCAGAGAATGTCAGGAAAGTAATTTCAGGGAAGTTCTTCAGTGGAATTTCAGAGAATTTTTTCAAAGGAATTTCAGGGAAGTCCTTCAGAGAAATACAGGAAAGTTCTTTAGAAAAGTTTAGGGAAGCCCTTCAGAGAACTTCGGAATAGCCCTTCAGAGAACTTCGGGATAGTTCGGGATAGAAAGTTCTTAATAGAACATCAGAGAAGTTCAGGAAAGTTCTTCAGAGAGCTTCAGAGAAGTTCGGGAGATTCTTAAGAGTAGTTGAGACAAGTTCTTCAGAGAAATTCGGATAATTTTTCGGAGAAGTTCGGGAAAATTCTTCAGAGAATTTCAGGAAAGTAATTTCAGGGAAGTCCTTCAAAGGAAATTCAAGGAAGTTCTGCACAGAAGTTCAGGGAAGTTATTTTTTCTTGAAGTTCAGGGACCTTCTTCAAAGAACTTGAAAGATGTTCTTCAGAGAACCTTGGAGAAGTTTTTCAGAAAACTTCGGTGAAGTTCTTCAGATAACTGAAATTAAGAAAAGAACTTCAGGAAGTTTTTCAGAGTATTTCAGATAATTCTTTAGAGAAGTTCGGGAAAATTCTTCAGGGAATTTCAGAGAAGTTCTTCAGAGGAACTTCGGGAAAGCTTTTCAGAGAATTTTCTGGGAATTCCATCACAGTTTTTTATAAAAGTTCAGAAAAAATTTGGGGAAGTTCTGGAGTGAACTATAAGGAAGTTCTTCGGAGAACTTCAGATTATGCTTCAGAGATGTTCGTGAAAATTCTTCAGTGAATTTTCAGGAAGGTCTTCAATGGAATTTCAGGAAATTTCTTCAGAGGAATTCCAGAGAAGTTCGTCAGAGGAACTGCGGGGAATTTCTTCACAGAAATTCAGGGAAGTTCTTAATAGAAGTTCCGAGAAAGTTCTTAATAGAACTTCGGAGATGTTCTTCAGTGAACTTCGGGGAAGTTCTTCAGTGATCTTCGGTAAAGTTTTGCAGAGAACTTCAGGGAATTTCAGGAAAGAAATTTCCGGGAAGTATGTTCCAATGAACAACTTCAGGGAAGTTCTTTCTTTAAATTCAGAGATTTTTTTTTAAAGTTCAGGGAAGTTCTGCAGATATTTTCGGTGAAGTTCTTCAGAGATCTTCAGAGAAAATCTTAAGCGATCTCCGAGAAAGTTTTCCAAAGAACTTCTAATACTTCTAACTTATAATAGAAAACTACTGAACCGATCGGCGTGAAATTTCGTATGCAGTGATTTTTGAGGCCGGAAAAGGTTCTTATGATAGTTAAAGACCCTTCCCTTCTCTGGAAAAGTGCGCTCCCATACAAATGAAACACTAATTTCTACATAACTCGAGAATTAATCAAGCAAAAGAAACCAAATTTAGCATGTTTGAGTTTTTGAAGGCAAGAGATGTTTCTATGGTAGGTTGAGAACACTCCTCGTCCTAAAACAGGGGGCTCCCATACAAATAAAACACAATATTCTGCATAACTCTGGAACTAATCAAGCAAACGGAACAAAATTTAGCATGTGGTGGTTTTTAAAGACAAATTTTTTTCATGTTGGTTTAAGACCCCTCCCTATCCTTAAGAGAGGGGGGGGGGGTGGGCCATCGATACAAAATGAAATACAATATTCGGCATGACTCGAGAACTAATCATGGAACCAAATTTAGTATGTGGGGTTTTTTGAAGAGAAATAATGGTTCTATGCTGATTTGAAACCCCTCCCCTTTCTGAAAGAGGGGGGGGGGATCCCATACAAATGAAACGCAAATCCTTGCATAACTCGAGAACTAATCAGGGAAGTAGAACCAAATTTAGCTTGTGAAAGTTTTTGAAGGAGAGAAATGTTTCTATGGTGATTTAAGACTCTTCCGCCATATGAGGAGGGGCGGGGGGGTTCTCAAACAAATGGAACACAAATTTCTGCATAACTAGGGAACTAAAAGAGCAAAAGGAACTAAATTTGGCATGTGGAGGTTTCTGAAGAAGATAAATGTTTCTAAGGTGTTTTGGACTCATTCGCCTTCTGGAAGGAAGGAGGAGGGGCTCCCATACAAATGAAACAAAAAATTTTGCATTACTCGGGAACTAATCAAGCAAATGGAACCAAATTTGAAATGGTGAGGTTTTATGCAGGCAAGAAATGTTTCTATGGTAGTTCAAGACCCCTTCCACTGTTGATGTGGGGGAGTTGGGGCTATCATACAAATGAAACACAAATTTAGGCACAGCTTGAGAACTATTCAAGCAAATGAAATCACATTTGGCAAGTGGATTTAAGATAAATTAAAATCTGTCTGTCTTACCGATCGGCGTGAAAATGTTTATGCTGGGATTTTTGTGCTGTGGAAGGTTCTTATGGTTTTTTGAGACCCTTCCCCATACAAATGAAACACAAACATCTGCATAACTCGAGCACCAATCAAGCAAATGAAACCAATTTTGGCATGGGGAAGTTTTTAAAGGCAATAAATGTTTCAATGGTGGTTCGAGACCCCTCCCCATTCCTAAAGGGGGGGCTCCCATGCAAATGAAACTCAATTTTCTGCATAACTCGAGAATTAATCAAGCAAATGGATCCAAATTCGCCAGGTGGAGGTTTTTGAAGGCAAGAAATGTTTTTATGGTGACTCGAGACCCCTCCTATGGGGGGCGGGGGGGAATCACAAATTTTTGCATGATTCTAGAAATAATTAAGGTCCGTTAATTATGTCACGCAAGAGTTACTTTTTATAACCCACGTTTTTTTGTAAGGACCTTCAAATATTTTTGTAAGGATCGTCACGTTCCCACCCATCCTTGCCCCCCTTACTGCGTGACATAATTAATGGACCTTCCCTAAGCAAATGGAACCTCATTTAGCAGGTGGAACGTACATTTTTTTTCTAAGGTGACTTGAGACCCCGCCCCTTTCGAAAAGGGCGGCTCTCATACAAATGAAACACAAATTTCAACCATACCTGAGAACTATCCCTACAGCTGTTCAAATTTTATGTAGCGGTTTTTAGGGCCGGAAAAGGATCTTATGATAGTTCGAGATCTTCCAGAGAGGGGAGTGCAATACAAATGAAACACAAATTTCAGAGTAAATCGATAATGAACCAAACAAATTGAACCAAATTTGGCATGTGGAGGTTTTCGAAGACAAGAAATGTTTCCACGGTGGTTTGAAACCCGTCCCCTCTTTTGAAGGAGGCCACATACAAATGAAACACAGATTTAAACCAAACATGAAAATTATCCCTACTGTTATGAAATGTACTTTCAAAGAAACAGCAATTTGAACCAAACATGAGAATTATCCAGGCAACTAAAACACAAAATCTGTATTTCTCGGGTAAGCAGCATGTTCTGATAGACGCATGAACCCCTGCTTAGTCAAGAATGGGGGATGCTAAATTTGTTCTCAGTGTGGCGTTATGCACAAGAAGGTAATCTAAGGTTGTTCAAGAGAAAATTACGTTCAAACTGACAGGATATGGCTTCGTATGAAGATAAATGTTTTCTACATGAAATGCTTCTACACAGGAAGAAAAACCGGTAGAAACTACCGATCCAAGGCATAAATTAAAAACACAAATCTTCGTTTAATTAAAAAAAACGTTTGGAACTTAAGTTCCAATAGTACATAATACCGCTTTTCCAGGTAAAAGATTATAGAGCTATAACATGCGATAAAAACATCATGATCCTCCGGTAAAAACCCGTCATGTGACAAACAAAAATAATGAAATTGTCTCCATAGCACGCACCGGCACCATCCAGGTCATCAACCGAAAGGTCCAAATTTATTGCCATCCGGCGCCAGGAGCTTTCCAAACTAGACTACGAAACACCGGTCCGATCCTCGCAAAATCACAAATTCAAATTTAATCGCTTGTAAACTATCTCTATAAATCAGACCAAACTTCCGTCCGGTTCGTTGTCTCTGCGAACCTTTCCGCATGCACTGCACCTGACCGAGACCCAGCCCCGGGAGGCGCTCATCTCACATATCATCCTTGCCAAATATCCTGGCAACCAGACCTACAACTGTGTGACAACCGTCGAAGCTCCAGTGGCCCAGTTTGGTCGCAAAAGAGCACTGCCCAAGAAAAAACAAAGTCAAACGGTTGTCGCTGATCCACCTTCCCTCTGTGTCACATGGTCGGTCTGACCTACTAGCTTCCACTCGCCATACATACAGACATACATTTAGGTAAGCCGGCTAGCTTTTCTTGCTGTCCGTTGCGGTGCGCTTCAGGTCCTTTGCCACTATTTGCCTATCGATGTCACCTCTTGATAGCGCTGCCGATAAATTCATTCTTGTCCTCGTCTCTGTCACCATGCGCCAGCACCTAGCAGCAGAATAGCACAAGCGGGCGACAAAGGGATGTCTCTTTGTTGGAACCGAACCAGTCGAGACTTTTTCAACGTGAGCTACCGACCGGTTTGACCGAGTCATCGATGTCAAAGTTTAACCCGATCCCAAGGATAACCAGCCGGTGGCTATTTTCTAACGCAACACTGAGTGCCCCGCAGTGAAATGGTTTCCTCTGATGTCTATCTCGATGTGCCAATGTGCAATGATCGGAGTCAGTGTGTGATCCAATTTCAAGCCCACCTGGACGGGAAAAGTGTTGTTTGCTTTGTATTTCCTGGTTTTTGTTGGTGTTGATTACTCATCAATTTTTGTTCTGCTATATTTTCATCAATGAATTGAAATCAACTTCCTCAAAACAGCAATTGAACCCTCAAGAACTCTCAAGAGCAATAATTTCTATTCTACCCTAATTTTCCTACGTGACACATTTGCGACCGTTTCCACTGCCGATTGAGGCGCAAACGAGATAGGAATCAAACCAATTTCCAAGTGTTAAAGTTCAATTCCAGTCATCACTGGCCTTCCTCGTCGTCGTCGTCGAGGAAAACGTGTCGCTGAGGCTCCGAATCGAAAATGGCTCACAGCCGCACCCAGCCGTACCCAGCCGTACCCAGCCTAGGGATGAATCTAGTGCGGGCATTAATAATCACAAGAGTTAAAACAACTTTTCCAATTAGTTTCGAAACTTTCCAGGAAAACCGACAATGACAATGGTGTCGCTTTTGTTTCCCATTTTGTGGGTCACACCAAATAGCAGACGGCTGAGAGAAGGATGGAAGGCCGGAACAGGCAGGCTATAAGCTGATGCGGAAAGAAACCAAAGCTCGGAAGGAGGGATAGAATTACACAGAATCCACATTAAAATCTGATGATGCTTTATTTATTGTGTAATTAATTTGTACCACTTTCCGGGAGGGAGGCTGAAGTGTTTTCCCCTGCGGGATTCAAGAATTCCGAGAGCCATCATCTGATGGAAGCGATGCCGTCTGTTTTGTCGCCAGTCGGTCCTGCCGAGGGATAGAGGGACGTGACACCGGAGCAAAGGTGAGAGGGGCCGGGTCTTTCGTGTTGGGTGTGCGTTAATTCTGATGTGGAATTATGTGTTATGTTTGCGGTTGTACAGCAAATGTTTGGGATTGTTTTTGGGAATATCTGTAAGAAATCAACTTTGATGCTAATTTTTGGTGATACATTCAAATTTGTATGTTTTACGATGCCTTGGTGGTATTTAAAACACGCAATCATAGGTAAGGGATTATTTTAATGATTATCCCAACAAACATCGGTGTTGAATTAAAGCTTGTACAAGCAAATTTGGAGAAGCTATTCAGCTGTTTCTTCTAGAATAAAGACTGCATTCGATGAAATTTGGACACACGCAATTGTTCGTAACTTTTTAGCGTGTGGGTAAAAATTATTGAAATTTTAACTGAATGTATTTCATTGTGTTGTGTCAAATGTGCAATGAGTTTCGTGAAAATCGGTCGAGTGATTTCAGTGATGGCTTCGAATGAAGAAATAGTGCGCCAACAAATTTTGGGCACTCACTTCGAAAACCCAAACGCTTCTCATCGATGGATGAGAAAACAGCTCGGAATCGCACATTCAACCGTATCTCATGTGATCAAAACGTTCAAGGACCGTAAGACAACCAAGCGGAAAAATGGTAGTGGCAAAAAACGTGGCACTTCAAATCCGGATAAGGCCAGGATGGTTGAACCAATTTAAGCGTTATCCCAACATTTCGATCAGGGATGTTACGAAAAAGGCGAAAGTCTCAGTTTGTTTTGTGCAGAAAACAATAAAACGTTCTGGAGAACATGTGTACAAGGTCCAGAAGGCACCGAACCGGAGCGATAAACAGAACTCGGTGGCCAAAACTCGTGCAAGAAAACTGGACAGGGAGTGGCTCACAAAACCGTTCTGCATTGTGATGGACGATGAGAGCCGACATTAAGGCCGACACCAAACAAATGCCAGGACAGGATCACTACGTCACCACCTCTAAGTTGGCCGTTCCGGAGAGTGTACGGAAGAAGAAACTGTCGAAATTCGCCAAAAATTCCTTGTCTGGCAAGCGATCTGCGGATGTGGCAAAATGAGTCAGCCCTTCATCACCTCTGGGACCGTCAAATCTACAAGGACGAATGCCTCCATAAACGACCTCTGGCCTTCTTGAGATCTCACAATGGCCCGACACTGTTTTGGCTGGATTTGTCATCTTGCCACTATGCCCGGCCCGTCTTAGACTGGTACAAAGATAATAATGTAGTTTTTGTACCAAAGGCGTCAACCCTCCAAACACTCCGGAACTTCACCCAATTGAAAAATTGTTTGGGCAATCATGAAGGCAAAGCTCGTTAAAACTCCAAAACTGATAGAAAATGAACTTGAACTAAAGAAAGTGTGGTTGAAAGTAAGTAAACAAGTCGGTCCTATAATTTCCCAAAATTTGATGAAAGGGATCAAGGCAAAGGTGCGGGTATTTGGGATGGGAGAAGAGGTTCAATAAACCAATGATGTCAAAACTTAACCATTTAGTAGTACTTTATTTCCAGAAAGTTAGAAACGAATCGGGCTCAAGGAAAATTTCTGGTGACCTATTTTGTGTGTCAAAATTTCATCGAATACAGTCTTTAGCTGAATAGCTTCTCCAAATTTGTTTGAACAAGCTCTAATTCAACACCGATGTTTGTTGGGATTGCAACACCCATATTGATAAAATTATGCTAAGATTTTAACGATCATGAAAAATTCAGAAGATATTGGTTCTGATGCTTATTGAAAATTTAGAAATAAAATAGATGTTAAGTTAGTTAAAAAGAAATCTATCAATAAACGATTCACGACAGAAGGATTGCTACAAAGTTGTATCTCAATTATAACACAATTTGTTACGAATAACAAATTTTTATTTATTATCGTTAGAAGCATATTGCGTTGGAAAAGCACGTTATATCACAATTGAAAAAAAATTTATCATAACAAAAAAGGCTGTCATAATTTTGTTCTATTTGAAAACACAATAAGAACATAATTTGTTTTAATAAATCAGAGCGCAGAAGCTTTTATGCTGTAACAAAGAATGTAGCTATTTTGTTTATTATTTTGTAAATTTAGCATTTATCATTCTCCTCTCAGAGGCTTTATTTTAGATAATTGTTGTTTTCGTGTAATGTTATTTTAAGTCAATTTGTGTTAGCGATTTACATACTGGAATATAATTGATACACCCTTCTGTGTATTCGATATTCGTAATCTGGACATTGCCAGGGATCATTGACACAAACCTTTTTTCAAGTCCTGAGTACACATTTTTTAAACTCTCAGGGAATGAATGTGCTATGTTTTTGCAAAGTATGTTTATTCAGCCTTCTTTCCTAGGTTAAACTCCCGCACCTCCCGCTATCATCAAATCCTGTGCAACACTTGCGCCACATTTCTTACACACTTTCATCCACTCTATCTTCAAATCCTAGTCGTTTCTGAATACCTTCCCAGTTTTTCAGAGTTCCTCTAATAATTGCCTTGAATGTTTCTATTGGGTGATGTTATGGTTTGCCTACTTTGACACAAAAATGTTGGTTTCGTATCACTGCACTCTACCACTCCAAGTAATGGCTCGATGCCAGAGAAAGGGCTGCATTCATTTTGATATTTTTGGCCGTTGATTGGTCGTTATGTACGGCTTCCTGAATTTACCGCACGCAGAGATTACCTGCCAAACCAAGTACTTCTAAGCAAATTTTTCGACCTTCTTCTTTCGGAACTTCACCGATACTTCATGTTTCAATCAAAATTTGGTCGGCTTAAACTTGATGCATTTCCTTTCATCGTGCATTAAATACTTTTGCACATCCTTCATTTTGAAAATGATTATGTGGGTTTATACATCCATAATACGTCCAAAAGCATTTGTGTGGTGGCCAAAAACAAAAGACGCTACTGCACAGAAAAAGCCTACAAAACTTCAACGGCTAGTATCCATTGCTATAACGGGAGCGATGCGCAGCACTCCATCAAATGCGTTGAATGCAATTCTCAATCTGCTGCCTTTGCACGAATACCTGCAATTAGAAGCGGAAAAGAGTATGCTTAGACTTAAACGGTTGAAAACTTTCATGCCTGGTGACTTAGTCGGTCACCTGAGCATTTCACAAAGCTTTCAAAATGGGCCAGCGATGTACATGAATGAAGAGTGGATGAAACCTGTGGAAAACCATGACATCCCTTACAAGATATGTGAAACGTCACGTATAGATTGGGAAGTGGGAGGTCCCACTGTTCGTCATGGCTCCATAAAATTCTTCACAGATGGCTCAAAAATTGGAACAAAAATGGGAGCAGGAATCTTCGGCCCTGGGGTAGATATCTCAGTGCCGATGGGAAGCTATCCAACGGTTTTCCAAGCGGAGATCTTTACGATAATAAAATGTGTTAACGTTTGTCTGAAGAGCAAAAATAGATATGCAAATATATGTATTTTTACACACAGCCAAGCGGCACTCAAAGCGTTAAGTAATTATAAATGTACATCCAAACTTGTCTGGGAATGCATTCTTTCATTGCGAAAGGTGTGTCAAGAGAACTCGGTAAATTTATTCTGGGTTCCGGGACACCGTGGCATTGAAGGCAATGAAAGGGCAGACGAGCTTGCTAAACAAGGTTCACATGCACAGTTTATTGGCCCAGAACCCAGAAGTTCACGAATAAATATCTGATGTGGCAAGTCATCTATACCTGTGGCTTGAAGAGCAACGTTAACATTGCGACCGGAACCATCAAACAAGAAATTTATCTGAGCAAGTACCTACAAAAACGTCTACTGCCTTTCCTGAAGCGACGCAACTGTTCCGTTCTATTTTGCCAAATTTGATATGCTGCAAACAACGTTCAAGTGGTTCCTAAGGACAAGCACCCTCCCAATACGCCAGAGATCTACCAAATCGAACAATATTGGGCTATCGTCAAGCGGAACCTTAAGAAGACTCAAAAAGGCAAACTGGCGTTCTGCGGTGAATAAAATGGACAAGGAGTCTATACAAAATCTTATGGCAGGTGTTAAATGAAAGACCCGGCATGTCGCATTCGGTAAAAAGGAAGTTTAGCTGAATATTTCTCCTGTATTCAGTATTAACTGAACTTGAAAAAGAAAAAGAATTTGACTTATTTATAAAAACTTTGATCGACTCACACACATTACCGTTCGACCATATTTTTATAAAAACACCTCTATATCTATCATTTTATAGATTAAGGCACTGCTATCGCTTATCTCCAAACACACGGAAAGTACTACTTGAACAATACCAATTATATTTACTTAACAGTCGATTCCCATAACTGGTAACATAGGAATCCACTTTGAAACAACTCTCTACTCTCTATGCTTAAGTCTATGGATTTATATCCTCATTTTCGGATACTTTTTGCTTAGTAAGTTTTCTACGGATTAACGTTGATTTCTGTAATTCACTATTCATTACCGCACTGAGATTTTCAATATTGAGTTTGCATAGTTTATGAACATAATTAGATTCGGTAATCATAAGGAAAGATTACTAGGATTGCTAGGATTCATTTTTGAAAAAAAAATCAAAAGGCATGCTGTTCAAAGAAGCAGTTTTTCATGATCCACCCATAGAATTTAATTTTAGATGATATTTAAGAACACTTAGAGAGATACTCTAATATTATAATTACTCCATGAAATTAATGCAAACAAATCTGAGGACAACTCAAAGATAAACTGTAAAATAATTTAGGAATGCAGAGAAGAAATACAGAACATCACTCAATGGAAACAACAATCAGGACAAAGGTTAGTCGAACAGCTGATGACGGACCGTATTCAAATGTTCATTTTTAATTTTAAAGTAAAGAGACGTGCCTTCAAAATAAATCAAGCAGTTTTCCCTTCTATGAAAAAGTCTCTTTGTTATGGCTCTTGAATAAAATACTCATTTTTAAGTTATATCCCGTTTTCTATTGATCTGTTTGAAATTTCAATGGCCACGGCCCGGCTGAACATAGCATTGCTTTAAACAAACTGCAACACGTCAGACCGACCATAGGGACACATTTACAATATATTGGGTAGGTTGAGTAGTTCCTAGTTGTGCATAGCGTATTAGTTGCTGACGGTATATAATGAATATATCATAAAATGATTAAATATTGAACATATCCAATAACTTCAAAACTTCTTTGATGTTTGCTTTTTTAGCAATCGCTGCCCGCTGTTCGCTGACATGTAATGATTTCCCTATCACAGTCATCATTCTCTTATAACTAATTTTTTGATGCTGGTACTGATCTCTTCTATTTCCAATCAGTGCTTGTGAGTGTTTCTTATGTTCTAGTGCCTTGGATAGGGTCCCTGCCATCCGATAAGAATCAAGTAATTTTTAGAAAGTCCAAGTGAAATGTCACAACATGTGGCTGCAATGTATGTGGTTCCATAACTATCTTCTACGCGTTGAATTTTGTGGCCCTCTCGACCATCGTAGAAAATACAACCGGTGGCGTATCATTATTAAAACCAAACGGCTCCTGTTCAGGGCCATTAAATGCTATCTTAAGAATTAACAATACAGTTTTCTTACATATTAACTTTCTAATGCTGGTCCAAGGTTCCATTAGCATTATTTCGACTTAGACGTCTATCGGCAATGATAGACTTTGAATTCCCGTACAGACCACAACCATCTTCAACGCAATAAAAATAATGATCTCCAGTTGGTCGATCATATAAACAGGATATGTTCTTATGGTGCATTATCGCTCCACGATCTCGGAAGGCAAACAGTTCATCTACTGGGCGCTGAAGCATTTTAACCCGATACTGTAGTTTCCTTCAAAGCGATTAGCTTTATGAACAGCTTCGTACATGACATTTCCGAGCGGATTTAAAGCGTAGCTGCCCGAGTGATTTAGAATATCTTGATATCATATGTCATACATATTATTTCTGAATAGCAAGATGTACACATGTAGATATCAAGACAGGCTGTATCAAATAGTTACAGGTTGTATTGCGATCGTTTCGTGAATGGGAAGTCGATTTGGATGAATCCAATATCGGCCACTCTTTGAACAATCAAGCGATCTATATTGTAAATTGCTACGTAGTCCTACGTCACCTTTGCGGACAACCCAATTGGGCTGTACTCTGTAGTTTTTTTCCTTAAACTCTTTTAAACTAATAAAGTTTGTGTTAGTTTTCTTCCGACATCTTCGGAAATCTTATCATCACCCAATTGTTAGAACTCCTGACCATATCGCATAACGATAGTGACAACTCTATGATGAGACTAAATAATTTCAGTCAGTTTTTCTTTTGTTCCCAATCCCCTCCCCAATCTACTGTGGTGAAAAGCCAAATTTCGCGTAGAAAATCGATAACTCTAAAACTATTAACTTTAGACAAATAATGATTTGGAAGATTTAATCTTAAAACTAAGATCTATTTTTAAGTTTGATTGTTGACTAGGGTGGTCCTCTTATGTTCATAATAAAAATTCTAATTTGCATGAGTAAGAGGAAAATTTTACTCCTTCTGAATTGTAGATAATTTAGTTTAATGAAACTTTGCTGAAGAAATTTAACTTCCATCTCATCTACGTATCGTTTTATAACAAAACTTTCGTTAGGGTGGAACTTAAAGAGAACAGTTTTTTTTAGCTTTTTGACGTTAGAACACTACCCGCATCTGTTCAACTTTATCACTCATCACATTGTCCTCAACAGATGGCGCAGGTCTGTCATTAGCGTCACTGACTTTAGTGGAAAATGTTTAATGTGCTATGTCTATTTGTCTGTGATATAAATGTTATTAAATAAATGGAGATGCCCCTTTGCCTACCCTGCATCTGGGGACCAGAGGTCTACGCTCCATACAAAAATTTCGAAAAATGTATGGAGAAAAGTCTACGAGAGAGGAGGAGGCGGGGGGGTCTAAGATTTACAAAAACTAGTCTACTTGGCCCATTCAAATTGAAAAAAATGAGAGCAAATAAGTGTCTTTTAAAATTCTCCGTAAGAAAAGTTAGAAAAATTGTTATAAAACGATACGTGGATGAAAACAGAAGATAAGTTTCTTCAGCAAAGTTTCATTAAATGAAATTTTCTACAATTCAGTGGGAGCAAAAAATTCCTCTAAATGAGAGTAAAAAGTTTGAATTTAGCTTAAGAACATAGTAGGACCACCCTAGTCACCACTCAAACCGAAAGATAGATCTTGGTTTTAAGATCAAATCTTCCGAAAATATTATTTGTCTAAAGTTAATGGTTTTCGAGTTAACGATTTTTGTTGCGAAATTTGGCTATTCGTACCATAGTGTAATCTCAGGAAAACCACTAGTAAACTGTCTAAGTACTACTACACGTAGCTTTGAGTCACTCATGTCATCAAAAAACTGAAGTTAACGCGATTGAGTCTCCCAAATAAACGAACTAGAAAAATTTATCATGAGTTTATAAATCACACCATCCCACCTAGAAATAACTATCATGTTTTGCTTCAAAATGTATCATTTTCATAACTGCCCATATTATCCCAAACTAAAATGTGAGATCGCTAAGCCTACAATTT
>JASCZW010000777.1:0-134587 GCA_034211315.2 Aedes japonicus | reverse complement strand
AAATGTGGACAAATTCGCGAAGAAGTACCTGTTGTGGCGAGACGATCTGGGAGTGCCGGACGGTACAGCATTAGCTGTTCGTTTACAGCCAGCGCCATAAACGGACAGATTTATCCAGAGGAATGCTTGCAAAGAAAGCGCTTGCGACCCTTCCTCCGCTCCTCACCTTGGTCTCACGCTGTTCTGGCCCGGATCTCGCTTCGTTGCCATTAACGCAAGCCTGTAATGGATTGGTACGAAGCGAAAGGGAGTGTAACGCAGTCCCGAAGGAGAGCGAACCACGCCAAATACACCAGAATTTCGTCCGATCAAGCTTTGGGCGATAATTAGAAGAGGAAGTTGAAGAAAAGCGGTGGCTGCATTCTAAAGCTTTGAAGAAAAACTGGGAGAAGTTGTCTAAGGAAGATGGTCAAAGCCTCGTCCAAGATCTCATGTGCAGTGTTAAGAAATGCACTGGACATACAGCTTGGGGGAGGAAATTCAATAAACGAGATCGTGCCGGTACATAGCTAATATAGAGTTCTTTAATCCCTATGAAAGAAATTTGAGGTATCCGCCTAAAAAGTATCCGATTTAAAATGTAATTTTGGTGATCATTTTGTGTGTGTCTCATTTTTCACGAGTCCAGTCTTTATCAGTGACGAAAACCTTGGTCTTGCTGGCGTTCAATACAGTTTGCCTTACCTGAATCTTGTATTTACGTATGCAAATTTATCTGCAAACACAAACATGAATTTAGCAGGAACATCTCCAAGTAGAATGTTTGTCCTGCTGGCTGTTTGAAATCCGGCACTGACACATAGGTTTCGCATCATCCATGAAGAGACAGCCATTAACGCTGGCAATACCTGACGTACAGTTTTCTGGTACTGATTCTGGCCACGATGTTTTGCTTTTGATCCCTATTTGGTTGTCTACAGGCACGGTATGCCATTGACGCCTTCCGGAGACGAATCGTCGCTGGCATGGTACTGCGTGCGACGCGAAACTTTATGGCCAAAATCGCGGTCCGAGGATCGTCTGGGGTTTACGTTCCGCAGTTGACGATTGATAGTGCCGGGACGACTCTTGCTTTGAGGACTTGTATGATCCATCAAAGAAAAAGGATTTCTCAGTGCCTTGGCCTTAGCACACGCACTGCTGTATTTCCAGGAAAGCCTAACACTTCTAGCATGCTTTTGGCCCAGCGTGTGTCTGGCCATGCACGGCTACCTAGGGAGAATCTGAGATCCGGAGTTCTTGCGAAGAGTGGCCATATTCAAATCCTTCCAATCCCCCGGCATCGTGCCTTACCAAACTTTGCTGATTTTGCCACAGCATTGTGCTCTCGAAGGACCGTTCTATGAAGTGTTTTGACCATACTGGCCACTTAGGGAGGGCTTGTGGAGATACTATAGACAACAACAAAGAAATTGCCGTAGCGTACCTTTCAATTATTTCGTTATGCACAAAACAATTATCTTCTCAGATGTCTTTTTGCAAAATTTCCTATTTGGTAACGATATGAATATGACCACTTTTCGAAGAAACTTGAATACCAGAAAGTCACTCTTTGTGCCTAGTATAGTCAGCAATCTTCAGAATGTTATCCGATGTTTTACAAAATCATGAGTTTGATACGTCACTTGCCAGACGAACTCAAGATTCCGCAGCGCCCCTCAAATTACCAATGGGGTTAGAAATTCAAGAAGTGCCACTCCGAAAACACCGATTTGCTGAATCATGAAGTTTGATATGTTGCAAGCTAGGATACGGTAATGATTTGAATATGGCCACTTTCCCAGAGAATTCGAATCCAACAGGGCCTCTTCGAAATGGCCGGTATGGTCAGGAATCCTCAGAATGTCCTTCTAGAGCCTATTTTTGCAAAATCATGAAGTTTGATAAGCCGCACGCCAGGTTTTGGAAAATATTTGGTTATGACCACTTTCCTCGAGGATCTCAAGAATCCATGCCGGGCACCTAAGGGACCAGTATGGTCAGAGCCTTTCAGATATCCCTCGAAGACTTGCTTTTGCAAAATCATGAAGTTTGATATGTCGTAAGCCAGGTTTTGGGAAAGACTTGATCGTGGCCACTTTTCTGACAGAACGCGAACCCTGCAAGGCCTCCTTGAGTGGCCAGTATGGTCAGAAATTCATAATCTTTTTCGATGACCTAGTTTTGGTAAACCATGAAGTTTGATATGCCGCATGCCATTTTTCGCAATCTAAAAATATTTGGTCCACAATCCGTTGAACTCTAATCTTGGAATTCGAAACTGCGGAAATTTTCGGAGTAACCAGTACGGATCCACAAACAAGGATAACTTTGTGATCTATTGCAAAAAACCGCACCAAAATTCAATAGCTAATGATGGAGTATCATTAGTTTTAAATTCGATTTTTTCTTTCTCAGAAGAGTTAGGGACCTTCGTGTTAAACAGGACCTGGGATGCCAAGTTTTCAGAAACGTAAAACGTAGGCTTCGCGGTTGTAAAAGTGAATGGGTGTTCTTCTGCAGCTGCTACGAACCGCCAAGATGATCGTTCGAATAGTTTTCCAATATGCTCGATCGGATGACAACGGAGCTAACTGGCCCGGAACCCGTTGGTAATAGCGGGGACATCAACGGCGGGCGCTCGAATGGGGCCTTACCAATCCCAGGGCCACATTCTTCTGAAGGCCTATGGCTAGGCTCAATGTTGACCTAGCCAACGTGGAACCTAAGAGTACCTACCATAGAAACAGGCAGCATCGATCATCGATATAACATTCAGCAGTCCTGGCCTGCTTAACAGCTGGACGGTGCGTGATGGCTCACACCATAGTTATTGTATCGTCCACAATACAAGAGCAGCGTGCCCAGAAGGAACATCAATCCATTCGCCCAGATGGAAGACGTCCTACTTTGACGTAGAGACATTTAAATTGGTGCTTGAGAGGAAACGAAACTTACGCCAAACCCAGGAGCCTTGCGTTATGAGCATTTCACGAGCATGCGATGCAACCATGCCGAGGAAGTCAAATGGAAGAATGGAAGATCGCCGGTGTATTGGTGGACCGGAGTCGATTGCCGACCTTCGAAGAACATGCCTCCACGCAAGACGGAAGGTGCAAAGAGCACGGTCAGACGCCGATAGAATCGAGCGTAGAGGGGCGCTGGTTGCCGCGAAGGCCCCACTAAAGAGGAGATCAAGGCCAGCAAGCAGGCCTGCTTTGAGAGCCTTTGTCAGACGAATACGAATCCGTGGGGTGACGCCTATCGGGTAGTAATCGCCAAAACCAGAGGAACGGTGGCTTCTACCGAGAGTTGCTGCAGGTGATCGTTGGGGACTCTTTCCGAACCGCGACCCGAGTCCACTGGCTCCCGGCAACGTTGATTTGTCCCACGACCAGCATCCCAGTATTCGAGACCTTAACGTTGTCATAGTGACGGAAGGGTGGGCGGCTCAGCCAAACACCCGCTAACCACGTGGGCATTTATAACGGCCCAGAGGGCTGGCGACGAGGCGACGGTGACGAACGAAGGAAGCTCATTGCGATGGCAAAGTCGCTAAAGGTGAACAAAGTGCCAGGACCAGATGGTATTCCGAACCTGGCCATCAATACGGCTCTCTTGCTGGATCCCGAAGATGTTCATGGTGGTGATGCAAAGTGTCTACGAACGAGTTCCACCAAGACGGCTGAAGTGCCAATCCAGCGCAAAGGCGGGGTCCCGCTATTGTGCAGTGGTCACCCTTGACCTGAAATGCGTTCAATAGCACGAGTTGGGTTGCTATCGCTGATTCGCTTCAACGTCTTTGGTTCTCCTGTACAAGATTCTTGGAAGTTATTTCCAGAATCACGTGCTGGTGTACAACACACGAAGTAGGCCAGAAACGTGTTCAGATGAATAACTCGGCGGTGCAAGGGGTAAGCGTAAACTCTGGCCAGTGTCGCCTGTCCATACGCCAGGTACGGTGGGCTGTGCTGGATCAGCGCCTTGATGTACCAAGCAGCTACTGCTAAGCTGGCAGCGTACGCACAGGCTTATGTGGCTAAAGTAGTTAGTGCATACCGAATGGTATCATGCGACGACAGTTTGCGTCCTAAGTGGAAATAATGCCAATGACATGGTCATAAAGAGGACGTAGAGTGCTTCGAACAACGTGGAACAACAGGTTTTTGGAAGACCACAAGAGCCGCATCCATGTCTAAGTGTCAAAGAGATGGGAACTCCATCAAGGTCGGTGGACCCATCAGATAATCTTGGAATTAACCGGGTGGGTTGGTAGGCGACACGGTGAAGCGGACTTCCACTCAGCACGGATTTTATCAAGCCACCGCTGTTTGGGCACAAATCTGCACAAATATGGGCATGCACAGTCCTCCGCGTGCACCGAGTGCGCGAGGAGTTGAAGAAACCGTGGAACATGTGTTCTTCCACGTCCTCGCTTCGACGGCGCGAGATCCAGCATGATAGCCGTAAGCGGTCCTCCGCACGAGTGTGACTTCCGCACAAGTTGCAATCATTAAAGCCCGATTCAAAGTAAATTTGGAGCGCATTCAAGTGATCATAACTCCAGGAATTAAACAACACACGGTTGATCAAAACGTCCAAACAACAGGTTATTTATTCAGTTTTCAATATGCAACAAGTTATTACATTTCACCCTTTCGAACGAACTGTCGCACTTTCCTTGTGATCGATGATCTGCACAGTCGCTGGTGACACGGTACCGGCGAACTTATTCCGCTTTAAATACATTTGTTGTGCATTTGCCACTTCTTTACCGCATCCTCGCAGTTTTCGCTTGACAATTGCCCAATATTTTTCGATCGGTCTGACCTCAGGGCAACTCGGAGGATTAATCTATTTGGTGATGAAATTAACATTGTTTACAGCATACCATTCTAGTACCTCCTTAGAGTAGCGGCAGCTGGCTAGATCCGGCCAAAACATAACGTTGGTCTTGTGTTGTCGAATGAAGGGCGAATAAATCCACTTTTTTAGACACACTTTTATGTAAATCTTCGACGTCATTGTGTGAGATGTAATGAAAATCTTGGTTTTAAGGCCACAGCTGTAGATTCCTTGCCAAATCATTAGTTTCCGAGCAAACTTATCAGCAAACACAAATTTATACCTGAAACGGCCATCCCCAGGACCAGTTTGCACGTAAATTTTCGTCCAAGGAATTGTTTGTAATCCATTTTGGCATATGTTTCGTCATCTATTAAAATACAGCCATCAAACTTCGTAAAAATTCGGTCCTATAGTAATCGTGCTCGCTTTTTGGCCACTAAATTTTGCTTCATCGAGCGACTCGGATGTCTATTGGATCAAATAGACTTATATCCTTCTCTTGAAAGGATTTTACGCACGGTGGATCCGTAATTTCGAGATGCGTCGATCAATCGAGAAAAACTTTTCACCAATTTCTTTGTCATTAAAACATCAACAAATGCCTGTCAAACGTTTTTTGTTCCAACCACCAGGGACGCGGTGGTGTATGAAAAATTATCAAATTTAACCAGCACGTAAACTTCGGCAATTGCGTATTTTTTCCATAATAGATATAAGCAGAAGATTAAATTTTAATTAGAGCTTCAGCTTTGCTCGGGAAGCCACTCAAGACAAAACAAATCTTCATCCACGTTTGACTAGGGCACCTAAAAATGTCATTTAATCAACCGTTCAATAAATCTACAGATAACAGTGAAGCCTTTGATGTTTCAATTAAAATTGCCTCCCAGCATACAATTTTCAATACTTACAAACGACAACATTGAACAAAGATGTAGAAGCTATTCAATTGAAAGGTAAAATCAAATATTCTAAAGTCAAAATATAATGGATATATAAATACACATTATTTCTACTACTACCACAGTAAAGGCCGAATGGCATCGACTTACCCTGTGGATTGGTCACCCGGCAGGGCAGCGTGACCGTATCGTTCATCTCCGCCTCGATGGTTTGGTTCTTGGTCAGCAGCATCATCGTCAGGCCACCGGCCCCGTTGACTTCGTTATCGCCATGCTCCTTCGACGGTTCATCCTCGTCGTCGTAGTTGTAGTCTTCCTCTTCGGTTGTGCCACCTCTCCGTTCCTTCGACAGACTGGTGCTCGCCGGATGCGGGGAAGCTGTGTGGGGGGAGAAAAACGGAAAATCTAAATTAGTTTCGCTCGTCAAGATTGCGGATGAACCAACAACAGTTTGCTGTCGGTTCTGGAAGTTGTATTATTTCGAATTGAGAGTTGGTTTTAGACGTCACATATTATTGGCAGCTCGAGATATGGTACGTTTTATAGGTCGTACATCTCCGGCAGACCGGAACGAAGCGCACGCGAACGTCGTTTTTCAGAAGTTGAAATATCTTGACTAATTAATCTTTCTTTATACCTATCAACTTGATTTGGCAAAACAGATGTCTGTTTGGGCAGGGATGGTGTTTCAAGCACAGAAGAAGGCATAATACATGGCTCGCGATTCGTTGGATCGAGGATTGAGGTGGCGCTTGCACTACAAAGCCGCCTTGAACTACAACGATTTGAACGGTTAGGAATGATTTCATTGGATTAAGTCAAAAGGGGAAACACACACCCGACAAATCCCTAACGAGTGGTATAAACTGCGTGACATTTACCTTCATACCATTCCGTCACCTTTTTCAGCCGAGGTCAGTCCGTCGTCTGGTAGGTCCGTCTTTTTTTTCGTACATATTTCCTTATTAGTCATCACCGACCATACTTCCAAGGTGAATGGGAAAATGCACTACTCGGAAATCAGAGGGATGGGAAACCTTGCAATTGCTTGAAGCGAGGCACGAGGGAGTTTGAAAAACATGAATGGAACCATTTGGGTGGCAACCGCAAAATTATTCACTTTTTGTCACTTGCGACATTTTTCCTGCTCTGCAGGTGAAGTGCCCTTTTTCTATACGATGCAAAAGGTTAGGTACTTGAATGGTTTAGAAATGACCACGGAAAGGTCAACTTTTATGTATTCTTTTCGATTTTCCATTTCGCTATAGAACTTGCAGGGATTTTTTTCTCTCTTCGTCGAAGTCACGAAAGGGTTGGCTGAATGTAAAAGCTGGGAGAGTAGATGCGGAATATGTTTATACTTTATTGCTATATAAAAGGAGGTGAATAAAGCTCGGAAATTTCATGCCAGCTGATACATTCTGGGCACAAATTAGGCGATAATTTTATAAAACTAAATCTCGTTTCAATTTTTAACTCATTTCTTATTCTTAATTTTCAGTAGTTTGGTAAAAAGTTCCAAATGTCATCCGTCGCATAAATCGCATGTCCTATGTTTTCTTTCGGATAAAGTTTTTCCATTGGCGAGTGAAGTCTTAAAAATATTGATTCAATATTCAATTGACATATCAACATAAAAGTGAAATTACAATTTTATTTTACAATACAATTGTTTAATTTGAAAGATTATGTTTTTTGCTGTAACTTTTCTTGGAGAAAAGTAACTTTTATTAAATAATTTTGTTGTAATCTATCTATCTATATTTATATATATATATATATATATATATATATATATATATATATATGTATATATATATATAAAATATATATATATATATATATATATATATATATATATATATATATATTATATATATATATATATATAAATGGATTTCTGTCTGTCTGTCTGAACCTAATAGACTCGAAAACTACTGAACCGATCGGCGTAAAGTTTTGTATGCAGGGATTTTTGGGGCCCTTCTCTAGTAAGGGGCGCTCCCATAAAAATGAAACACTAATTTCTACATAACTCGAGAACTAATCAAGCAAAAGAAACCAGATTTAGCATGTTTTAGTTTTTGTAGTCAAGAAAGGTTTCTATGGTAGCTTGAGAACCCTCCCTGTCCTAAAAAGGGGGGGCTCCCATACAAATAAAACACAGTATTCTGCACAACTCGGGAACTAATCAAGCAAATGGAACGAAATTTAGCATGTGGTGGTTTTTGAAGACAAAAAATGTTTTTTTGTTGGTTAGAGACCCCTCCTCACCCTAAAGCCCATACAAATGAAATACAATATTCTCCATGACTCGAGAACTAATCAAGCAAATGGAACCAAATGTAGTATGTGGTGGTTTTTGAAGACAAAAAATGGTTCTATGTTGATTTGAGACCCCTCCCCTTTCTGAAAGGGGGACATACATCCCATACAAATGAAAATTGAACCAAATTTGGCATGTGGAAGTTTTTGAAGGAGAGAAATGTTTTTATGGTGATTTGAGACTCTTCCACCATATGAGGAGGGGGAGGGCTCTCAAACAAATGGATCACAAATTTCTGCATAACTCGAGAACTAATCAAGCAAAGAACACCAAATTTAGCATGTGAGAGTTTTTAGAAGCAGGAAATGTTTCTATGGAAAATTGAGACCCCTCCCCTCTCCGGAAGGAGAGGCTTCCATACAAATGAAACAGAAGTTTCTGCATAATTTAAGAACTAATCAAGTAAATGGAACCAAATTTTACATGTAGAGTTTTCCGGAAGCAAGAAATGTTTCTATGGTGGTTCGATAACCCTCCCAAAGGGGGGGGGGGGGGGCTCACATACAAATGAAACTGAAATTTCTGCATAACACGAGAACTAATGAAGCAAAGGGAACCAAATTTGGCATTTGAGGATTTTGAAGGCAAAACATATTTCTACGGTACTTTGAGACCCCTCCTCTCTCTGGTAGGGGGAGGGGGATCCCATACAAAAGAAACACAAGTTTTTGCATTATTCGTGAACTAATCAAGCATATGGAACTAAATTCGGCATGTGGAGGTTTTTAGAGGAGAGAAATGTTTTTATGGTAGTTCGAGACTCCTCCACCATCTGGAAGAGGGGGGAGGGGTTCCATAAAAATGCAACAAAAATTTCTGCATAACTCGAGAACTAATCAAGCATATGAAACCAACTTTGGCAGGTTGAGGTTTTTTAAGAAGAAAAATATTTCTATGGTGGTTTGAAACCCCTCCGCCTTGTGGGAGACTCCCATACAAATGAAACACAAATTATAGCATAACTCGAGAGCCAATGAAGCAAATGAACCCAAATTTGGCATGTTGAGGTTTTTGTGAGGCAAGAAATGTTTCTATGGCAGGTCTAGACCCTTCCCCCTTTTGAGGGTGGGGGGCTCCCATATCAATTTCTACCAAACATGAGAATTATATAGGTTACTTAAACACAACACGTGTATTTCTTGGATAAGAAGCATGTTATGATAGAAGTTTGAACCCCTGCTTAGTCAAGAAAAAAACTCATCCGAAAAACCACCATAAACGTGCCAGTTCAATTAAATTTTCCTTCATTTAGTTGCAAGCGTAGCAGCGCACGCACCGGGTTCAGCTAGTTCTGTATATAAAAATGAACTTCTGTTTGGTTGAACCTTATAGACTCGGAGACTACTGAACCGATCGACGTGAATTTTCGTATGGAGGAGTACAAATGAAACATATATTTCTGCATAACTTGAGAACTGATCAAGCAAAGGAAACCAAATGTAGCATGTGAAAGTTTTTGATAGCGAAAAATGTTTCTATGTTAGTTTGAAACTCCTCCCCTCTCTGCAAGGGGGGCTCCCATACAAATGAAACATATATTTCTGCACAACTCGTGAACTAATCAAGCAAAGGAACCAAATTTAGCATATGGGTCATTCCATATCAAGTGACCGGAGAAATGCATCGACCCTCTTCGATTCGAACCAAAATTGGCTGATATACTAGTTCTAGGCTATTAATCAAAAATCCAAAGTTTTAGACCAATCGGTGAACCCCTCGGCCCATGGACTGCCCCCATTTTTTTGAGATTTTTGAAAAATCAATATATTGTTTATTGAATATCTCGATGAATAAAAGAGCTACAAACAATATTAAATACTTTTCTGAAAGGAAATTAAATTTGCTACCGAATAAATATTTACACTTTTACACTCCTTCTTACCAGCCAGTTCTTTACTCACGTCTGCCTCACGCAGGGTTACCATTAGATTTTGAAAAATATCTGGCATGTCACAAATAAAAAATCTGGCGAAATCTGGCAATACACGGAAATGCAAAAATTTGAACTAGCAATTGAAAAGGGTCAAAAAGGTTTTACAAATGTTGATACGCCCTTTACAAATGTTTTCCCAAAATGAGTCATTTTTTGGCTCGTATACTCGCATTCTTTAGTAACAGTCAAGCGTGGAATTACACTATTTGACCAATGCCAAATATTTGACGGACTACCCATTCGAAAAAAATTGCTACGAATCGTTTTCAGTGAACGAGGACTGCAGTCACGCAGATCACTTAACGCTTTAGTGGAGTAGGATTGAATGACGCTTTTTTTTAATCTGTTCTAATTTCAGAAAGTCTGGCATTATGCAGGGTTTCTCTATTTGCCATTTTGTCATAATGGCATCCCTGGCCTCACGGTAAAACGCTTTTACTTTCTGCACTATGTCTTATGAAACACGATGGCCTTTTCTGGGGTTAGAGGAACAGATAAATCCTTTCTCTTTAATGCACTTGTTTATGGTTCTCACTAACCTCTCAGAGCACCGAAATTCTTCTAGTAGGCCACCGAAATTAGTAGAACAAGTAAAACTGCTATTTTTTTTAAATTCAAGCGGTGCTTTTTTGTCCGCCTTGAGATCCGCCTTGATGAAATATAACAGATTATATAAGAGTGGTAGAATAAACAAATTTTTAAAACATGAAATGTTTAAAAATCACAATCTCCATGACGGAGCATATTGTTTTGCCTCGATAAGTGTTTCTTATGTAAAAAAGTCTGCTAAACACATTGGAGCCATAAAAATTGAAAAAAAGGGGGGCATTTTGAGAAAAATGCAATTTAATATTTCAACCACAAAAATAACAATGTTCGCAACACTGTAAAAAATATAAAACATATTTATTCGGTAGCAAATTTAATTTCCTTTCAGAAAAGTATTTAACATTGTTTGTAGCTCTTTTATTCATCGAGATATTCAATAAACAATATATTGATTTTTCAAAAATCTCAAAAAAATGGGGGCAGCCCATGGGCTGAGGGGTTCACCGATTGGTCTAAAACTTTGGATTTTTGATTAATAGCCTAGAAGAAGTATATCAGCCAATTTTTGTTCGAATCTAAGAGGGTTGATGCATTTCTCCGGTCACTTGATATGGAATGACCCATATGAGAGTTTTTAGAAGCAAAAATATTTATGGTGGTTTGAGAACTCTCCTTCTCTGGAAGAGGAGGCTCAAAAAAAAATAACTCAAGAATAACAATAACTCAAGAACTAATCAAGCAAATGGAATTAAATTTTACATGTGGAGTTTTCTAGAAGCAAGAAATGTTTCTATGGTGGTTCGAGACCCCTCCTCTTTCTAGAAGGAGGGTTCTCATATAAATAAAACTAAAATTTCTTCATAACTCAAGAACTAATCAAGCGAGTAAAAGAAAATCTGTCAGGTGGGAGTTTTGGTAGTTTGAGACCCCTCTCCATTCTGAAAGGAGGGGCTTCCATACCAATGAAACACAAATTTATGCATACCTCGAGAACTAATCGAGACAATAGAATCAAATTTGGCATGTTGGGGTTTTCGGAGACAAGAAATGTTTCTATGGTAGTCTGAGACCCCTCCCCTATCAAGAAGGGATTGCTCTTATACAAATGAAATAGATCTTTTTGCATAACTCGAGAACTAATTAAGCAAATGGAACCAAATTTGGCATGTGGATGTTTTTGAAGACAAGAAATGTTTCCAAGGTAGTTTTTAACCCCTCCTCTCATCTGATAGGTGAGGGGGGGGGGGGGGTAGGGTCTCTCATACAAATAAAACAAAAATTCCAGCCAATCATGAGAATACTTCTTACTGTTATGAAAATTTGTATGCAGGGGTTTTTGGGGACGGGAAAGGTTCTTATAATGGTTCGAGACTAGAGTTCGAGACTTCCGATACAAATGAAACACCAATTTCTACATAACTCGAGAGTTAATCAAGCAAACGGAACCAAATTTGGCATGTGAGGGCTTTTGGAGACAAAAAATGTTTCTATGGTGGTTTGAGAACACTCCCTTATCTGTAGGGGATGGCTCTCATACAAATGAAACAAAAAACCATACAAATGAAAAAATAACTTGAGAATTAATCAAGCAAAAGGAACCAACTTTAGCATGCTGAGGAATTTGAAGGCAAGATTTTTTTCCACGCTGGTTCGAGACGCCTCCCTTCTTTGGAAGTGGGGGCTCTCATACAAATGAAATACGATGTTCAACGAATCATGAGAATTATCCTTCTGTTATGAACATTTGTATGTAGGAGTTTTTGGGGCCGGAGATGGTTCTTATGATGGTTCAAGATTCCTTCCCTGTCTAGAAGGGGGCTCCTATACACATGAAAGGCTTGAACCAAATTTTGCAAGGCGGGGTTATGGAGGCAGGATTTGTCCATCGTCTGCTTAGACTCCTCCGCTCTCTGGAAGGGGTGGGGGAACTCATACAATTGCAATCAAAATTTCAACCAAACATGAGCATTATTCAGGCAACTTAAACACAGAATGTGTATTTCGTGGGGAAAACAGCATGTTCTGATAGAAATTTGAACCCCTTTTTAGTCAAAAATGGGGGATTCTTGAGTTACTCTCAGTGCTACATATGCCCAAGAAGTTAATCTAAGGCTATGCAAGAGATAATGACGTTCTAAGGCTATGCAAGAGATGATGACTGACAAGATACAGCGTAGTTTGAAGATAAAGGTTTTTTCAATGAAATGCTTCTACACAGAGAGAAAAAAACATAGAAGATGCACACATTAGCAAAAGAAGGAATCAATAAACAATTAAGAAAAAACAGAAAATTAAATATATTAAAATAAATTGAAAAACCGAGATAAGGAACGCTGGAACACTCTGTTGGGTGAATAGCACTGATCTTACGCTAATTTTTTCAAAGAAAAAAAAAAAGTTAAAACACAAATTCTGGAAAAAAAATTTGCTTCGATGTAACGTAACGAAAATAAAAATTGAGTTGCGTTATATCGGAGTATGACTGTATTTGCATCATAGCATGCTGTGCGTTTGACTGTCGTCGTTCGTTTGTTTACTTGTTTTGGTTTTAATTCTTCGTTTTCAATATGCCACGCATTGAAAAAGACGTGAAAATTAGGGTTCTGGACACATGGCAACGTGAAAAGGGTGTAACTATGCGACAATTGGCGAAGCGGAAGTGGAATTCATCACGCAAGTGTAAAATCCATTACACCAAATTTGGAGAACACTGTTCTTTGAAAGATCTACCAGGAAGAGGAACAAAACTCGTATATTCCAACCCTAAGTGGATCAGAAAGTGGTAGCTATAATTCGTAGGAACAAATCAATGTCGATCCGTGATTTGGCGAATAAAGCGGGAACCAGCGTCGGAATGATTCAACGTATCAAGAAGCGGAATACCCTGAAGGCCTACAAGACGCAGAAAATCGCCAAACAAAGTGCTAAACAGAACCAACGCAGATGAACCAGATCTCGGAATTTATATTCGGAAGTTTTGCAGCGACCGGATGCATGTATTTTGATGCACGACGATACCTATGTCAAAGAGGATTCAAAAACCCTTCCAGGTGTCCTCAATATTACCCATCCGTAAGCAATACAAACAGGTCGATTCAAGAGAAGAAGTTTAGTCGAAAAGTGCTCGTATGGCAAGCAATTTGTTCCTGCGGTATGAAGTCTACCATATATTACACTCCCGGATTCAATGCGGAAATCTATCGATATGAGTTTCTGCAGAAGAGGGCCTTTGTATCAGAAGTATAGAACCCCTCCACCGTTTTAGTCGGATTAAGCGTAGGCGCATTAAGCCAAAACAACTCCCAATTGACTTATGTTTTTTTACAATTGATGAAACACTTGTCCGGAACTCGATGAAAAGTTCGCAAATTCGTTAAAGAGTAATAATAAAGTTCAAGTTCAATCCTGCACAATAAATAATCATCCATTTGTTTCAATAGAACATCATTTTTTATATGATTTGAAAGCAAAATATGAAGTTAACTTATTTTCGATATAGCCCTTAGTGAAAAATTTAATCAACATACTTGCATTCTTGTTTGACCAAATGTTGATCGTAACACCCGTTAATTCCCTTCCTTCAAAAAAAAAACAATTGATTAACAATCTGTCATCAAGATAAACGCACAGTCCATCATTAGGTGCACTGTTGTGTTGAAATACAACCAATTGAGTAAAAAGGATCGATATAATTTGAAAAACGCTTTCTTAAATATTAATTAAAAATTACCTCTCAGCGATAACTACTTTTTAGTGGACCAGTTCATTAAAGAAATACTTTGCACCCACGCCTTATGTGGAACTTTAGCTCTGCTCACCTACAGTGCCAAGATTAGCGTGTTTGACTTGCCAAATCTGACATATTTTTTTAACCTCTTTCATTTTCACATTCGCTTCGACCGAAGCAAAAAAAAAGGCATTAGACTTAATTTTTTCTTAATTCTCTTTGATGGATGACTGCTCCTTAGAGATACATCGAAGCGTTACCCCTACCAGTAGCGTTGCGCATAATTCAAATTTGTAAAAAAAATGTACACCGCGAAAAAAAACTACCTCCTACCACCATTTGATTAACGGTTCGATCGGTGACATCACTGAAGAACAATGCAAATCCCCCAATCAATTTATTTATGTATGGCTGCTACTAGGTTTCGGTTTCATATTTCCTTTCGGCTTGGATTGAGTGGAAATGTTTACAACATGAGCACACACTTCCTCTCACTAGGAAATTACGTCCCCAGTGGAGTCTATAGCTGCTCTTAAATAAGTGATCTTTGGCACACTTTCACAGCTATGAATCGGACTGCTTTATTACGCACCCTCTGCGAAAACTAAATTGGGTTTCGGATAGCATGGAATAGTAATGGCACCCGAGCAGGTTTGATGAATATACAATGAGATCATGCTTAAAATGGGACCACCAACGGCATCATATTGCGGTATCAGCCCATGACGGATGCGATGGATCTTGAGGTGATAAAATGCGTACATAAATTGCCGAATAGCGGTAGTTTGTAAACATCCTTTCCTGTGTCATATTCGAGCCGATTGGGCCAAATCAATTTCATATTATTTGAATGGGAGATTTTTGATTGCAATACTTACGGTTGTCGAACGAAGGGAAGCTGGTAAAATTCCGTGGTCATTGCATCACTTTAACCTCCGTAGAAACGCTAATGTCAATGGTAACCTAGTAATGCGTAAACAAACCGCCCTCGGTGTCGATTTTCAGCGAAACATCCACCGGCGCGCACTTCACGTATTTCTGCATTAATCGCTGTAATATTGGACGGGACTGGTGACTAATTGGATTTTAGAAGTCAGCCAGAAGACGAAAATGCGGAATCCATTTCAGATTTTGACCCAATTTTGCATCGCCTACTTCTCCCGAAAAGGCGGATGTGTTCTGCGCACATGTGTCGCTGTCACAGAGTTGAATGCCGCACGAGATTTTCAAAACCACATGGACAGGAAAGCAGATATTTTGTGGAAACACACTGGCTGACTGCCGGTGACGAAATTCTCACGTCGGAAGTCTGATCGAATCGTTTTCCTCGGCCGATATCGTACGCTGTTGTAGGTTTTTTTTACGGTGGCCACGTGGCGAAGCGCGAAATAGTCTGGCAGCTTTCAAATAAACACCGACCATAACCAAGCGATGCGCAATGGTGAAAGCGGTGGAGAAACGATAAAAAATGATTTAGTATGCTTTTTCGATTTTTAACGGAGAATGTTGAAATATTAAAACAAAAATCCGATGCATCGGGGTCGGAGTTTTGACGCTGTAAATTTCCTGAATGCTCTATATTTAAATCAATATTATGAATTTGAAGGGACAAATTTTCATTTTCGTGAACGAAGAACGATAAAATTGGCTATTAGTGGAGAATTAGATAAATCACGTTGTGAAATATGAACCAACTGCAGAATGCACTCAATTTAACTTCAAATGAAATACGGAACTAACCTAAACATTCAAAGCCTTTAAATTCATGTTCGCGAACAAACCGCTGATCCAGGGATGCCAGGTAGTTTTTCAATATGTCTATGAAGAAGATTTAAAAATGTCTGTATTTGTCTGTTTCGAGGATTTTGTCAATAATTTGCGTGAGGAATATAGCTGAAGGAAGTATTTTATTTGAGAGAAAGGTAAGGAATGGTTATTACACAAAAATTAAGTAAACTAATACTCTCTACACAGATAAAAAGAAACATTGAATTTTCTGCGTTATCTAAAGCACAGATTTGGCAGAAAATAATGGGATATTTTATGTAAATTTAAGCCAGATAACGCCTGAATCAAGCCTGTTGTATGAAAGATTGCAAACATTGTTGTATGGCCCATCAAAGACTACAACCAATTGCGTTGTTTACGCCTCGTTTGGCTTGGAATTAAACGAGAGGAAATTTTACACGCTTGTGAAAATTAATTATTTTTTTCTGTGTAATACATTGGTTTTGAGAGCCTTCTTCATTTACTTTTCCAGTTTGTCAACTGTCACTAACTTTAAAGAATTTCTTATATTTTAAGGTGTCATGGGCTTTTCAAATTCACACATATTCTGGAGGGCCTTCTTATTTCGAAGCAATTAACGTATGCATTAAAAAAGTTAACTGACTTGAGCGGTTCAGCATGCGAAAACGCTGCCACCAGGTGGCGAAGAATCCACCTGTTTATCGCTTATCGTACACGGATAGAAAGAAACATTTAATTTTCTACGTTATCTAATGCACATGGAGAGAATGCTGGATGTGGCAGTAAATAAAGACTGGACTCGGAAAAAATGAGACACACAAAAAAGATCACCAAAAATTCATTTTCAATCGGATACTTCTCAAATTTTCAGGGATTAAATAACTATATATGTATTAGCTATGTTTTGGCATAATTTATTTATTGTTTATTTATTTATTGTACATTTCTCTTAACCCTTAAAGGTGCATGACCGACTTTTTATTTTGAAAACACTATATCTCAACGATGCCTTAACCTTTCCAGTTGAAACTTTCACTTAAATCAAGGGAAATGGATGTCCTAAATTATGAATATATGTACCCCCCTCCAACTCAACCCCCCTTTTTTCCGTGACTGAAACTAGGTGGCTCTGAGGGTATTCATCATAACATTGAAATTGTTTTGGTTTTTCACTTTTTTTTTTATAAACGGTTTTATGTTTGTTAGTAAGTTTTTAACACATATGCATCTTTTACACCGTTTACTGATCGCCAGATCGTCTTTGGATGGCTTAAAATTGACGATTTGATCTTTTGATTCGCAAATCCGGCAGCACACTATTTCATTTTCTTTCATATGACTTTGACAGCTGAATTTATGACATTTCCAACAGTCAACATAAGTTGGTTGGCCACAGGAAAAACAAATACCTTCGTTTTCGAACTTTTCAATAAAACCCCCAATGCCTGAAGAGAGCTCCTGACTAAGGTGGCCCCTAGAAACCCTATCTTTCATATGTGGAATTGCAAGCTCTTCGGCTAGAATTCGCAATTATTCCGATCGTCGCATTGAGTTTTGGCCCAACCAATTTGAAAAGATTTTGCAAAATACTAACTACGAATTTAGATACGCAAAAAAAATGTTTTTAGCGGTTCGAGTTTATCTCCGGAAGCCTGGATCCTTTCAGCGTGATTTCGTATGTCGTCCAAACGTAGACAAACATAAATTAGTTTGAAACGCCTTTGTCCCATAGAGTAGGAATAAAAGTCTATTCTCCACGTTTTCTGCTTTGTCCATAATAGGTTAATGCGCATGTGATTCTGCTTGTTTCATTTGTATAGTCTCTTTGAGCCTGTTCTGGGTATTCTGCATTACTAAGGCCAATGAGTCACATGGTTGATCTAGTAGATCATTTGATCTGAACTCCAGGCAGATTTGGAGAACATAGGATAACTGATATGCAGACAAATAGATTGGTTTTTATGCACACAATCTCCGTGAGTCTGTTTGATGATGCTTCTTCCATAAGAACTATATTATCGCTCTGGTTGGTTCAATAGATTTTATGACTCCACGACGACCTGGAGCACCTAGAACAACAAATATAAATTGAAATGGGTCGAAAACGATGCGCACTGGGACTATAAATCAGTGAAGATATTATACAATGTTAGGGACATTACATTACATAATTTTGCACACATAAACATAACACTCTAAACTAGTATTACACAAAATTTAATTAACTTCTACCTATGCGATAAAAAGTTACACCGAAATCAAAGCGTCGCACTTTTTTTTCGAGTCCAATCTTTAGTGAGATATTTCATGTAAATTCACCTCAGATAACGCCTGAATCTTGTTTGTTGCATGAAAGATTGCAAACAATTTCGTTGAAATACATTTTTTTCTTAGCAACCGTAGTGTGCACTGAAAAAATTGACAACGTTATCAATCTCCCAAATGGAGCGGCTAAAGGAGCTGGTGAAAAACATCCTTTCGTAGAAGCGCGACGCCGTGTTCATAATGGATGATGAGACCTACTTGGCGCTGGACCGCAACGACTGGCAGGAGACCAGGATACTTGACGCCCACATCAAGGAGACAAGCGTTGACGTCAAATGTATCTTCCATCCCAAGTTCCCGAAGAAGGCTCTTTTTGTGGCTGACGATCAGCGAGAATGGAATGACCAAGTTGCTTCTCTTTCCATCGTGGCTTTTGGTGAACAAGGAGATATACAGTACCAAGTGCCTGCCAGATTTTTTTCTTTCATCAAGAAGTAGCACACGAAAAAGAATGTGGTGTTTTGGGTGGACCTTTCCCCATTAGGTCAAGGGTTCACGGAGGAGATTAATCGGATGAAGATAAACGTTCGATTGAAGACTGCCAACACTCTCAACGTCCATCCGCTGTGACAAATAGAAAATGTAGGATCTGATCAAATATTGTTGTGGTCAAAAAGGGCTCCCGAAATCCATCTTTTTAGCGGCCGTGGCTAAGGTTTCGGTTACCTGCTATACGGCCACACGGCAGACCGGCAAAGCGTGTTTGTAGAAAACTTGAGAAACGTAGGATTTAAGCATTGAATTACCTTTTGTTATTTTGTTTTGAATCGCCATTCAAAATAAGTATTTTTTTTAATGCATACGTTTGCTGAAAGTACTGGAGTATGCTAAATTTATGTAATATACTAAAGTCTTCAAACGCTTTTTCGTTTTAATTCTCCGTACGGTATCGAAGACCTCGTCGAAGAATACTTAAAAGTTTTTTTTACATTTATTTAGCTTAACCTTAGCTCATCTAATTGAATTTTCTTTTTGATATAATTATCTCAAGTTTTCACAACTTTTGATTTTTATTTCGTAAAAGTTTTTTTTCACCTTCTTTTGCTGTGATTGAGTAATTTGGAACTTCTGATAAATTCCGCAAATCTTTTCAAATTTTGACAAAATATTTCTTCTAAATTACTCTATTTTTCAAGTAGGTTGAAATAATTAGGCGTTCTTTGCAAATAATGTTGAATCCACAACATTCCAAACAAAGTCTTATCTTCTCGATTATCTTTTTTCCTAAATTTTAATGGGATTTTCCAGTACGATAAATAGATTTGTAGTTTTTTTTGTTTTGTTCCAACTTGCTTCGTAGTTTTGTCAACACGAATATAATCTTAAAAAGTATCTTAAAAAGTCGAATGTAATCTTTTAATCTAAAAGTTATTCAAAATTAGTGGTACTTCTGCAAATTTTCATGGATTTTTTTTCAATGTTTGAAGCGTTAATTTTTGAAAGCATTTCTTGAAATCTTCCCTGAACATCTAATGAACCTATTAAAAAGCCTGAGGATTCAAAATAAATGTCCAGTCAAATGCAGTCAAATATCAATAACATTAATGACAGCTTACATGAAGTTCAATGTGTTTTAATAACATTTAACTTATTTCTGTTCTAAATTATAATAAAAATTTGAGTTTCATTTGTTTAAACCCCCCGCCCTTTCAAAAAAGGGAGGGGTCTTGAACCACCATAGAAACATTCTTGCCTTCAAAACCCCCCACATGCCAAATTTGATTCGATTTGCTTGATTAGTTCTCGAGTTATGCAAAAATTTGTGTCTCATATGTATCAGAGCCCCTCTTCCTGAAAGAGTAGGGTATAAAGGTCTGACAGGCAGACAGGCAGACAGAAATTCATTTTTATGTATATAGAAATCTACCCTCCAAAAACCTCCACTTGCCAAATTTGGTTCCATTTGCTTGATTTGTTCTCGAGTTATGCTGAAATTCGTGTTTTATTTGTATAAGAGACCCCTCTTTCAGTTAGCGGAGGAGTTTCAAACCACAATAGAAACATTTCATGCCTTCAAAAACCTCCACATGCCAAATTTGGTTCCATTAACCTGATAAGTTCTCGAGTTATTCAGAAATTTATGTTTCATTTGTATATGAGCCCTCCTTTCAGAGAAGGGAGGGGCTCGAGTCAACTTAGAAATATTTCTTGCCTTCGAAAACCTCCACATACCAAATTTGGTTTCAGTACCCTGATAAGTTCTCGAGTTATTCAGAAATTTGTGTTTCATTTGTATGGAAACCCTCCTCCCACCCCTTCAAGATGGCGGAGGAGTCTCAAACTTCCATAGAAATATTCATTTCCTCCAAAAACCTCCACATGCCAAATTGGGTTCCATATGCTTGATTAGTTCTCGAATTATGCACAAATTTGTGTTTCATTTGAATGAGAGCCCCCCCTCTTATAGAGGGCGGAGGGGTCTCGATTTACCTTAGAAACATTTCTTGTCTTCAAAAACCTCTACCTGCCCATTTACTTGATTAGCTCTCAAGTTATGTAGAAGCTTTTGTTTCATTTGCATGGGAGTACCGCCCGCCAACCTAACAGAGAGAGAGAGAGAGAGAGAGAGAGAGAGAGAGAGAGGAGGGGTCTCGAACTATCGTAGAAACATTTATTGCCTTTAAAATCCCCGCATGCCAAATTTGGTTCCATTTGCTTTATTAGATCTAGAGTTATGAAGAAATTACAGTTTCATTTGTATGATAGCACCCCTTCTAGGAGAGGGGAGGGGTCTCAAACAACCATAAAAACATTTTTCTCCTCCAGAAAACCCCACATGCCAAATTTGGTTCCATTTGCTTGATTAGTTCTGAGATATGCAGAAACTTCTGTTTCATTTGTACGAGAGCCTCCCTTTGTAGAGAGAGGAGGGGTCTCTGACTTCCATAAAAACATTGCTTGTCTCCAAAAACTTCCGTATGCTAAATTTGGGTTCCTTTGCTTGATCAGTTCTCGAGTTGTGCAGAAATTTGTGCTTCACTTGTATGGAAGCCCCTCTTTCCAGAGAAGGGAGGGGTTTCAAACCATCATAAAAACCTTTCGGGGTCCAAGACGAATCCAACAGAGCAAAAATCTTGCCAAACGGTCCTCCCGCTCGCGAGTTAAATCGTGACAAAGGAAACCCCAACTCATTTTTATTTATATAAATGGCGCATTTTTATTATTCTTTATTAAGTATTTTAGAATTTAAAACGACAAAACTCTTAATTTTCAAGTTCATAGGTTTGATAGATTTTTAGTAAGTTCATAAATCTACTGTAATTTTTGTAAATATTCTGTTCTATTTTCATAAGGTCTGTATCCGCAATAATCCAGACACCTCAAAACATGAATAAAACTTAAATTTCGCACTATATTTCCGTCGTAGTTGTTTATTTCAGATTCATGGGATGTGTTTTAACTATTCCTGAGAACAAAACATAGTTATTCTGTATTTGCATAAAACTTTCGAACTTTGCGCTTAACTCCGTCCATTTGGGTATGCACAGACTCCTCAGAAATCGTAGAAGCCGTCTTTGTCCAAATTTGCTGGAAGTGTTTGATGTCTTTGATTCCTTGCTTCTTTCCAGAAAGCTTCCGCTTCATCAGAGCCCAATATCTCTCGATTGGTCGTAGCTCTGGGCAATTTGGCGGGTTTGAGGTTTTTGGTACAATGTTCACTTGATTTGCTTGGTACCACTTCATCACAGTTTTAGCATAGTGGCATGATGCCAAATCGGGCCACAACAAAGTTTTTTCATTGTGACTTTTGATGAAGGGTCTTTCTGACGGATCTCCTTGTTGATTGTGCCTGTAGTGACGAAAGATTTGATCTTTTTGCCACACAAGGTATTTTTATGGGAAATTTGATGCCTTCTGAAATGCTCAGCTCTAGTATTTTTGGCCATATCAGAATAAAAAGCCATCCCTGGAAGCTGCTTGAAATCCTCCAGGACATAAGTTTCATAGTCCATAACAACGCATGAAAACTTCGTCAAATATTCGCAGTACAAACGTCGAGCCCGTGATTTTGATGCCAAGTTTGTTTTGTCGTTTTGATTTGGAACTGTTTTTACTTTATTCGACTTAAGTCCCAAACTTTGTTTTAATTTTTGGACAAAACCAGGCGAAATCCCTATTTTACGATCCACCGTTCGAATAGAGAGATTTGGGTTTTTCGATAAGATCCTTTTCACCTTTCAGTCCATGACAGGATCAGCGCGTCCAATTTTTTTTGTCACTTTTCGGTTTCCTCTCCACCGTCAAACGTTCCGAAAATGATTTGAGCACATCGTGAACAGTGGATTTAGGCAAATACAATGTTTTGACAAGTCAGGATTTGCCGTACGCCCGTACAAAATTCGCTCGCTCACTTGTTTTTCTTTCGTCGCCATCTTGACTACCAAACATGAAATGTAAACATCAATCATAGTCTTTTTCATCATAGACTCTCAGCTATTCCACAGTAAAATTTTTCATCCCTACGTGCAATAATTCAAAAGTTACAATGATTTGAAGGTGTCCGGATTAGTGTGGATTCAGACCTTAGAACTAAAACGGCTTTGAAAAATAAAATAAGACAACATTTGTTCATTTTTAGCAAAACTATAGAGATGTACAAACAATGCTACGGAGACGTATAAACAATATCCACTGCGTTACTGAATAACTCTCAAGTCATCAGTCAGCTATAAATAGAAGATTTGACGAAGCCCAAAAAAATATTAAAAATGATGACTTAACCTCAGGTATGTCTGGATATTAAATGAGCTTCAAAACAAGGTCCTGACACATCTGAGAAGTTAATACAAATTTCTGAGATACCCTATAAATATTGAATACTTCAGGTTAACACACAAAACAAGACAGCTTTCTGGGAAATAAAATCGTTTTAGAATCATTTTGGTCTTCTTGATGTATATCAAGGTCTGTAAAAATCTGTAACGTTATCGCATTATCTGTATAATGTCTGTAATCAGTATGAAGTCTGTACTCTGAGAAAAATTCTATCGTTATACCGACAATTAAATCATGGTCAGGATGACTATTGCATATAATGGGTACAATAACCATGAAAATGGTGGAATTCACCACGTTCATGGCATTTTTGACTATGATCATAGTAACAAGGACTATTCCTACATTATGGCAAATGTTGGATCAACTATTTTTAAAGGTTGTTTTGACCATGATCATAGTCAGTTTTAAATCACTATACTGCAATAGTCATCCTAACCCCCAATAATGGTAAAATTGACTATCAAATTCGTCTCTGTGTATGAATGATCAAATGTCTGTATAAACACCGACATGTCTGTATATCTGGCATCCCTGCGCTGATCATGAGAGCAGACGTGTCAAACATACGCATCCGCCCATTAGCACATTCCAGGCATTCGTAGAACTTCCTCCCAGCAGATCATCAAACGGATGGTAGCAAACAACAACAACAACAACAACATGACCGAGGGGAAAAATCAACAACGTGATATTCACTGGAGACACCAAAGCGTCAGAAGGGAGTTTACATTTTCCGCTCTTTGTGGACTTCTCCGAAAACAGCATAACCCACTGATCTTCTCGCTTTCATTTTGGCACATTTCTAGCTAACCGATCGAGAAGATGCTGCACATCTGGTTGCATCAGAGTTGGCCTGAAATGATCTGAGTCTGACCTAGTGCGATCAGTAGGGGATTCCGAATGCTAAGCAAACCACGAACCACTATTCCGAACGACTTTAGGTACAAGTCACAGAGATCTGACAGAAGCAACAAAAAAAAAGGGCTCACACAAAGAAACGTTGCCCCCCTCCATCTCTTCCCAATCAAGCCCAGAACAATCCGCGCGGGTTTGCTACACGCATTTTGTTTTCGTTTCGGTTTGTTTTGTATAAGCCGCATATTTGCATCACCAGCAGCATTCGGGTTTGTTTTGATGACGTGGGTGGTGGTTGCTGTTTCCCTTCATGTATTTTTTTTTGTTGAAGAATCATCCTCCGAGGTTTGTTTGCCTTCGGCTGCTAAGCCACGGAGCAAATATTGGAATACAGACATCTAGTTTCGACCGAGCTGAATAGAGACATGTCGACGAAAATTATGTCGTTTGCTGTTGACGTACAGGGGGCGGACAGAACAGTAGGATAAATTTGAGATTGTCATACAAAACGGTTTAATACGACACGTTATTATCTCTATTCTTGTTTACGTTCTAAAATTAAGTATTAATCCGACAAAAACGGCTCATACGAAATCAAAAATATATCTTTGTTGCACACAGAAAAAATACAACTTTTACCGAACACACTGAAGGGTCACCCACAATTGATACGTTGCGGATGCGTTGACGTAAATTTGACAGAAAACCTATGGAAAAACTGTCAAATTCGAGCAAACGCATCCGCAACGTATCAATTGTGGGCCAGCCACTAGGGGGGAGACATCTTTAATTTTCGCATTAAGTCGTATTATAATACCACTAAAATTCAAGATTAAAATATTAATCTTGACAATAATGTGATTTAGAGTAAATTCGTTTTGGAGTGTACATGTAAGTTTGACAGATTGTCCGATTGGCTCTGGCTTATTGGTATTCGTGAGATGTGGAAATGTATAGTGGTGCTTGTGTTTCGTCTCAATGTTTACCTTTTTACACAGAACACAATAAAATTACCGGAACTTGTCAAATTTTACCGAAGTCCGTTTAATTGGATTACCGAACTGTTCAGCTGTTGAAAGTTCGGTAAAAAATTACCGAATACTGTAAAATTTTCTAAGTTGAACCGTTGAATGCTGTAGTATCTCGCCTACCCTGGGATCCGCTTTGATCCACGCAAGTGCTGTTCTAGAATCCGTCCAGTACACTGTCTTCGAAGCGGGAACCTGGTTGTATACTCGGATGAATCGCGACCACCGTACCCCCAGAACGCACCCTTGCAGCTCCAGTCTGGGGCTGGATTTTCAGGGTTTCAGGGCGACCAGGGTTTCAGCGGAGCTACTTTGGATTTAGCGGCGACACTGTGGTTTACCGTTTTTTTTAATGTTCGTAGAGATATCGCACAAGAATAGGCTACCCCACTCACTTCGACGAACACATGGTATTCAGAATCCTGGTATGTCTTTAGGGTAGCGGAAGGGAAATAACATCTCGGTATACGGATTTATGCGATAAAATCGATCATTTGGAGCCTCTGTCACTTCATGAACACTCCGTCGCTGACCTGTTCATCCTACTCAGTACCTTCTCGTCACAAATCCTGGACTAAAACGTTTCCGTGGATGATGAACGGTGAAAGCAATCCCAGAGGATCGAACAGGGTCATTACACAACGCAGTAATTGTCGTTTTGTCGGCCGTGTAGTTGTGTGGATTAGCGTTTGCACCTCGTCACTCATCTTAGTGGAAAAACTCAACTCGTCATTCAAAGGACTCCATAGTATACGAAGCACCCTTTCTGTTCTCACTCCATCAACGAGATTCAGAGGTTTGTCCGCCACAAGTTGCATTTTCCCAAACTAAACTAAACAGTGAGCTGATCTGGACCTTTCCTCAACTCCTTGGTGCATGCGGAGGACTATGCATGCCCATATATGTGATGATATTTTCTAAAACAGCCGAGGCCTGACAATATCTGCGTTAAGTCGAAGTTCACTTCGCCGTGTCGCCTACCAACCCACCTGGTTAAATCCGGGCTTAGTCGTTGGGTCCACCGATCTTTGGTGGAGTTGTTCCATTCCCTTTACCACTTAACCATAGATGCGGCTCTAGTGGCCTTCCGAATACCTCTTGTTCCACGTTGTTCGAAGCACTCTACTTCGTCTTTTATAACCGTGCCTATTGGCATCATCCCCGCTAGAACGCAGACCGCGTCGCGTGATATCGTTCGGTATGCACTAACCACTTTTAGGCACATAAGCCTGTGCGTACTCTCTAGCTTACTAACGCAGCTCTTGGTACTCAAGGCGGTGATCCATGCCGGCCCACCATACCTTAGTATGGACAGGGCTACACTGGCCAGGAGTTTACGCTTACTCCCTTGCACCGCCGAGCTATTCGACATCATACGGGATAATGCCGATATAGCCATAGAGGCTTTCTTGCAGGCGTAATCGACGTGACTGATAAAGGACAGCTTATCGTCGATCATGACCCCAAGATACCTCAAAGACCTCTTCGATTCAATTATGCAGTTACTTGCACTGATCGTCCCAGTTTCTTGGGGCTCAACTATCTCTTCACGATGCCAATGGAGTGCGAGGCCGTTAGCACCACCTTTTCGATGGATTCGCCACATATTTCAAGGGTTATGTTGTCGTGCAAGCCCGACGATCTTCACCCCGTTTGGAAATTCGAGCCGTAGTACCGCATCGTTCATCGTGTTCCATAGCACCGGGCCCAGGATCGAATCTGCGGTGATCTGAACACGTTTCTGGCCTATCTCTGTGTTGTTTATCAGAGCGCGATTCTGGAAGTAGCTTTGTACAGGTACCAAGGAACCTTAAGACGTCGACGCATTTCGCACGTCAAGGGTGACCACAGCACAGTACTCTTCTCTTGCGCTGGATTGCCACTTCGGCCGTCTTGGTGACGGACAGAACTGCACCGACCGTCGACTTCCCTTTACGGAAACTGAACTGGTTTTATGACAGACCGCCTATACCCTCCGTGAATTTGGTTAGTCTGTTAAGAATAACCCGTTCGAGCATTTTACCCGATGTTTCCAACAGGCATATAGGTCTCCTGGTGGCTTCTCTGTCTTCCGTAGCAATACGCTACGGCGTCCAGGCGTCCGGGAAGACGCGCTCGTCCAGACATCTTTGCATCACCGCCCTGAACATTCCGGGCGCCAGTGAGATAGCCGTCTTGATGGCCAGGTTCGGTATACCGTCAGGTCCTGGCGCTTTGTTTATCTTCAGCGATTTGCCTTTCGCAATGATTTTCTCGTTTGCAACGGTGCCTTTCGTCCGCGGATCCATTATCATGGGGCAATTCAGCTATCATATTAGGCCAGGGTCTCTTGTTGTGGCTCGGAAAGAGTCCTCCAATATAATGGCTCTGGTGATTGCTCGGTTGGAGCTGTCGTGCCCTTGGTTTTAGCCATTACCACCCGATAGGCGTCACCCGATGGATTCGCGTTGCCTTTTGAACACAGACCCTCAAAGCAGGCTCGTTTGCTGGCCTTTCTTTCTTTCTTGAGTGCAGCCTTAGCGGTGGCTAGCACCACGCGGCGCTCCGTTCATTCAAATATCGTGCTTTTTGCATCCTTTTTCTTGCTCGGTGGCAAGATCTCCGGAGGTCGGCGATCGTTTCTGTCCACCAGTAACCCGGCAACCTTCCATCCCTAGGTTTGACCTTTCTGGGCATGGTTACGTCGCACACTCGTGCAAGAAGTGCTACGAGTTGATCACCGCGAGGATCTTGGGTATCGCTTAATCTTGGGTATCGCTTAATCTCTGTACCAGGCGTAGCCATCCTGCACTCTCCAGTTGTTCAACAGCCCGGGGCTGCAGAACTTAACGTCGATAATCGACTCCGCTCTATTTCTATGGTAGGTACTACTAGTACCTACGTTGGCCAGGTCCACGTTGAGCCTGGCCAGGGCCTACAGCAGAGGGCTAGGGCTCACAGCAGGCCCCTTGGGTTGGTAAGGCGACTGCCCCATTCTAACGGCCAGGCCTTAAAGTTGCCCGCTACTTTCAGCGGGCTACGGCTAGTTAGCTCCGTGCATTTGGGGGGCTCCGTGCAGTCCCGGGCCTTATGACCTTTACCTCCGCACCTTCGACATTGATCGCTCCTGTCGAGGCCTTCACATTCCTACGACATATGCGCGCTCTCGAGGCACTTAAAGCACGCCTTGGGCGGCTGGTGCTGACTCAGTGGGCAAACAGACCACCCCATTTTAAGTTTTTCCACTCTTAGAGCCGAGTCTGCGGCGGCAGCCAGCAGTCGTATTGTTGCCACTTGTGTCCCAACTGGACCCTTTCGCAGCCGTATGGCTGTTGTGGATACCTCGAACCCACACTGGGCCTTAATGGCCGTGGAGATTTCGCCAGCCTCCGAAGCAAACGGCTCGACCTACAACGCAGTGATTTCGAAAGCTATTCCCTTGTGTATCCGAAAATTGGTGGTTCGTGATGTGCAAAACGGTGAATCGCACCGGACAGTCGCTAGAAAGCACAGGAATTCTACAGGGGAAAGCACAGTTCTTCGCCGACAGGGGCTGATTTACAAAGTTGCCCGGAAGCGCCCATTTATCAGCAAGGCAAACAAAGCCAAACGGATCAAGTTTGCTATTGAGCATGCTGATAAGCCCGTAGAGTTCTGGAAAACGGTTCTCTGGACGAACGAAATAGAATTCGAGCTTTTTAATCGAAAGCGGTGGGTTCGTGTGTGATGCTGATCGAGTGAGGAGCTTCAGGAGCGCCACATCCAAGGCACGGTGAAGCATGGAGGATATGTGATGGTCTGGGGGTGTTTTTCGTGGAATGGATTGGGTAGCCTCGTGAAAATCGACGCGATAATGACGGCAGATTCCTACATCAACATACTGCGGAAAAAATCTGGAGGTTTCGCTGATCCGACGGGTCTTGAAGAGGAGTTCGTATTTCAGCAGGACAACGACCTGAAGCATGTTGCCAAAAAGACCAAGCCTTTCTTCTGGTCTTGTCGGATCAAACCGCTGGAATGGCCTCTACAAAGAATGGACCTCAACCCCATCGAGAATTTATGAGCGGTTCTGGATGTCAGGGTTGATAAAACTGGTGTTACCAATAAATTCCAATAAGGAACCTGGTGGAGAGCATGTCGAAACGCATGTAGCTGGTCCTGAGGTCCAAAGGAGGACAAATACATTAATAAAATGCTTTTCTTTTACTTAAATTTATCTTCCCATGAGCCAAAACGAAGTGGGCATTATTATTCATCTATTATTCCATAAATGAAACTTGAAAAGAATATCAAAAAAGATTACAGATGTTTACTTTAATTTGAACCAAATAAATGAGAAAAATTCAAATCATGAGCTGGGCACTTTATTTTGCCTTCCGGCGTCATCTTATGGATTTGAAACAGTTGAAAAAAGGATTAAAAAAAAAGGCCATACATTTTTCAGTATTTCCTGCCACACCCTGTATTTCAATAATTTGGCAACTTAGTTGATAAAATCCTTCCTATTTCAAATTATGATTCATAAACACGCCTCTTCAGTTTAGGTTCAGTTTAGGCACATCCAGCCCTGATTGAAATCATATTAATCGCGTGACACGACGCTATCCGTTCTGGCATAGCTCACCTGCACCCTTGAGTTTCAATGGAATGCCACTGCTTTGGCGTTTACCAAATCGACGAAATGCTACCCAAACCCACCCTCTCGTTCGAATTTCCCGGTATTGGGTTTCACGTTCCCTTGCTCTCTTCTAAACATTGCCTTTTCCCTTGTCTGATCGGCATTTCTGGAGACGACGATTTCTAATTCCCAGGTGCACTTTTCAATGTCGTCTTCGTCATCGTCGCCTGCTTCGGTTGACTCGGGGATCGAATTTCCACCATCAATAGGTGAGGTGCAGTGTCTGACCTAAAAAGTCACCAGACATCGATCGATGGGAAAGCAAAATAAATGAAAAAAAAAGCGAACGGCATTTTCCTGGATATAGGGGTTTTTCATTTCAACACTCTAAACTTGAAATTGTGTGGCCAACATGCACACGTCATCGCCATTGACGTAAATTTGGCGGTATTCGATATGGAGCAGCATGGCTTCGAATGGATGGATGATGGTCAAGCTTTATGGGCCTCAAGCTGTGCAAACAAACCAAAAGACAAGTGGGATGATAAATTTAGAAAAATAATTCCCCGTTTATAAAACGAACAGGTTCAGGAGTGGAAGTGGAAACCAGTCAATGCGTTAGTTCGAACGTTTTACATAACTTTCAAAAATAGGAGCTGGTATGAAAAAAAACAGCAACACATTCAGAATAGCACATTTCTTTTGTCCAAATAAAAAAAACCGTACAACTTCATCAAAATTCACACCATAATCCGTTGACAAACCGAACAAGTTGGTGTCGACTGCCGCTGCTCCATTGAATGTGAGAATATGATGAATGAATCAATGGACGGATGGTTGGAAATTAATCATGGCTGTTTGACACTTCATTACACCTACCACCACCTCCATCATCATCATCATCATCATCATCATCATCGTCGGAGTTTGGTCATCCGGATTTACGGTCACGTTTCTTCGACTTCTAGCTGCTGGCGCGCACTGCAACTTCGCCTAACTGCTCACCGTCCGTGGCAAAACCAAATTCAAATCCAAACGTGACACTTTCGTTTTTTCTTTCTTCTTTTTCCTCTTTTGCAGTGCCGCTGAATTCAATGGCCGACGCCGTGTTGGAAAATATGTGCCATTCATCCGAGTTGCTTTTATGATGCATAGTTACATGCTGTAAAATATGATAATTAGATGTGGCTGTTTACAGTTCGACTGACCGGTTGCAATCGTCGAGGGTGGCAAATGGCTCAGTCGATGGAGTTGATGTGCGATTGCAGTATTTAATAGCTAGTTTCTTAACGTATTTAGTCGGTGTTGTACGGATTGTTTGAATTACTATTCAGTTGGCGGGGAAGATTTATTTGTCGTTTGCATTGTAACGACACCTCTCACCACTCTTCTGTTCAGAATAGCCCATGGTGAACTGGTGACGACAGGTCTATTATATAAATATGCATTGCCAAGAGAATACCAGTTGAGTCTATTCGATGCCAGACGACATATCATCGACGGTTGTTTAGGTAAACCGCCGGTATAATAGCTTGAGATGACAGTTGAAACCAAGTTGATAAGCAGGTGTGAATGCTGTTAGGGTTGTGTAGAATCATTTGATCGTTGCCTGCCTTAATTTCACAATTCGGGCTAATTTGAACCACGATGTTCCATTTAGATGGAGAACTGATTTACAGGGTGAGTGTTAATTCCTGTCAGTGATTTTTTAAACATGTGTAACTTTTTTCTTTTAGAGTGTTTTCAAATATCAACACGGCTTGAAAGTTTGTTTTGAATTTCAATTCGTTTGAGACTCGTGGTAATCATGGACGCGAAAAGGAAGCTCGTGATAAGTCTGTTTTTGAAACTCTTAAAACCGTCTAGTAAGATCTGTATCCGCAATAATCCGGACACCTCAAAACATGAATAAAACAAAAATTTCGCATTATATATCCGTCGTTGTTGTTTATTTCAGATTCATGGGAGGTGTTTTAACAATTCGTGAAGACAAAACATAGTTATTCGGTATTTGCATAAAATGTTCGAACTTTGCGCTTAACTCCGTCCATTAGAGTTTGTACAGACTCTTCAGAAATCGTAGAAGCCGTCTTTGTCCAAATTTGCTGGAAGTGTTTGATGTCTTGGATTCCTTGCTTCTTTCCAGAAAGCTTCCGCATCATCAGAGCTCAATATCTCTCGATTGGTCGTAGCTCTGCGCAATTTGGTGGGTTTGAGGTTTCTGGTACAATGTTCACTTGATTTGCTTGGTACCATTCCATCACAGTTTTAGCATAGTGGCATGATGCGAAATCGGGCCAGAACAAAGGTTTTTCGTTGTGACTTTTGATGAAGGGTAGCAATCGCTTCTGCAGACACTCTTTTTGATAGATCTCCTTGTTGATTGTGCCTGTAGTGACGAAAGACTTACTCTTTTTGCCAGACGTCCAAATTGCTTGCCACACAAGGTATTTTTTGGGAAATTTCGATGGCTTCTTCGTTCTGATTAAAAAGCCAGCCCTGGAAGCTGCTTGGAATCCTCCAGGACATAAGTTTCATCGTCCATAACAAAGCATGAAAACTTCGTCAAATATTCGCTGTACAAACGTCGAGCCCGTAATTTGCTGCCAAATTCTGTTTGTCGTTGCGATTTGGAACTGTTTTTACTGTATACGACTTACGTCCCAAACGTTGTTTTGATTTTTGGATAAAACCAGGCGACATCCCTATTTTACGAGCCACCGTTCGAATGGAGAGATTTGGATATTTCGTTAATATCCTTTTCAGCTTTCAGTCCATGACAGGATCAGCGCGTCCAATGTTTTTGTCACTTCTCGTTTTGTTGTGTTCCGAAAATGATTTGAGCACATCGTGAACAGTGGATTTAGGCAAATCCAATGTTTTTGCAAGGTCCCGTATAGACAAGTCAGAAAAATTCGCTCGCGCACTTGTTTTTCTTTCGTCGCCATCTTGAATACTAAACATAAAATGTTAACATCAATCATAGTCTTTTTCATTATAGACTCTCAGCTATACCACAGTAAAATTTTTCATTCCTACGTGCAATATTTCAAAAGTTACAATGATTTGAAGGTGTCCGGATTAATGTGGATACAGACCTTATTTTAAAGAATTTGAAACTACTCGGAATAAATGAAGTACTCCTCGTTCGCACCATAATACCGTCGGTCTTGGAAAATACCTCCCAAACCTCGCCTTTGTGACGTGCCAGTGCGGTGTTACTCCCAGCACTGATAAGACACCCGTCTTCAAGCCTCATGGCCGGCTCACGCTCGAGACAAACCGTGAACCTAGGAAACGCTTCACGTTCGCTTCAAACAAAACTCCCTCTTTATTTCGGGGCCCCTTCACCTGTCTACTGTCCGTTAACTGTTCCTGCCGACTCCTCGGCCCGAGATCTCGGCACTCCACTTGGCTTCGCTAGGATTGGACTACAGCTTCGGTCGACCCTCAACCTGTCCCGTGCGCCTTTCGAGTATTTTGACCAACTCGAAACCTTGACAAACTAAAGAGGTAAGTCAGTTTGCCTGGATCGGTGACACACGCTTCTACTCAAACTTCTTTCAACTTCCGAGCCGGTTGCTTCGATGTTTAGCTCTGTTCGTTGATACGATCGTAGTGTTTGAAGATATCAAGGCTTATCACTGTGTCTTCTTATGGCTATTGACCTAGTACCAATGGCCGTTGACCCGGCCGTCGTTTGTGCCTCCAATTCTCCACGCAATGGCTCTTATTTCACCACCCTTATGGCGGTTCATTCATCGCTGGGTGGTGACATCTGGTGGTGAATTGCTTAGTTCTTGCATGGGTAGTTCTGCTACTGACTGCTACGTGGTGGGGATATTTCATCGTTCACGAAAACGAAAACACTTGCTTGGTTGTTTTTTAAAGCAACACGAATAACGAAAACTACACGCGAATCATCTTAACAATCTTGGATGCAAAACTTATGCTTATTACATCGTAAACGCACTTCCAGGTGTCCGGAAGCCATCAAACGGTGGAATCCTGATTGGCGATAGATGCCTAAAAGAAATGGGAATGTCGCAGTCAACGAACAGGACTGAATTCATACAAAAAATAACTGGTTAATGGCTTAACTGCAAGAGTTTGCAAGAGTCGTTAGATGTCGGAAGCTGTTCAAGTGGCACGGCGATTCTGAAATTCCGTTTTCGGACGAAAAAATGTTCCTGCTACAGGATCACCGCAACTAGATAACTGATTAGGCGTATGCAGCACATCTTTCTGATATTCCTCGATGTATATGATCAACAAGCTGTTCAAAGGTTCTAGAATGTTTCAAGGGTGATGGATTGGGGATGTTTCTCCAAAACTTTGAAAGGTTCCATTGCTGTTCATTGAACCTGGTGTTGAAATCAACAGTAAATATTACTTAGATAATGTTTTGAAGAACTATTTGCTCCACTTCGTCAATAAACACTACACGAATGTACCATAATGTTTCTAACAAGAATCTGCACCGTCCCACCAGGCGAAAGCTACACAGGCTAGAGTACAATTCTAGGGTTTTTTTTTTTTATTAGGGCGAATCTACAATTGAGAGATTCTCTCCGGGCTCGCTCTCTTTCATTCATTACAGTGCCATTATCAAACTTTCGAGGGATTCTTTAGTACAGATCGAAACACAACAGTGCTGGCTAGCATACTCTACAAATAGTAGAATGAAATACGTAAAGGTGATTGGTTTCTGAATGAAAGAGAGCGAGCCCAGAGAGAATCTCTCAATTGTAGATTCGCCCAAATGAAAAAAAAACCCTAGAATTTTCCTCTTCACGATTCCTATGCATGGAGCTACCTGTTGTGCAAACAAGAGAATACCAAAGAACTAACCATGGAATCTTTTAAGAAACGTTTGGTGACGAACTCTCTTCGTCGACTTTCTTTTTGCATTCCTACGGCTAGGTAAAAACATGGTCAAGTATTTTCAACACAGAAAGTGTAAATAAGAATCCAATACGTCAAACACATAAACAAATCGTTTAATAGACAAACTATTAACAAAAGAGAAAATCGACGAAGAGAATCTCTCAATGTTAGTTAGGACCTAATGCAAGCACCAAATGGAAGAGCGATACTGCGAAGCTACGGATGAACTATACCGTGCCAATGACACAGGGAGATTCTGAAGACAACCCTTAAATGTATGGACGCAGCCCAAAACCTACCTAGTTCCTTAGTATGGCTGCATACCGTTGTTAACCTTTATCTCTAAAATTGCTTCACGAAAAAAACGCTGCAGAAAGTTACCCACTGGGTATTTTCTCTTGAAAATTTGGGTAGAAGTAGTTTAGTGTACATTAAATTGTTATGTTATGTATTCTCCGTGCGAGGAGTAACGATTATGATTTATAAGGAGATGTTCGCTCATCACCAAGAGTGAACAACAATGTTTTTGGCTAGAATGAAAGATGTGAAGAGAAAGTGTTGAAAGGTCCGTCAGAGTGCGGCAGGTAGGAAAATTAACAGATGTTTTTGAAAATTGAGCGAAAGGGCATGTATCCAATGGTACTCGAACCATGGACGTCAATCTTTGCCTAACATCCCACTGCGGGGTAGGTTAAAGCACGGACTAAGTCCGCCACTTCAACAGGCAAAAATTGACGCATGGAAAGACGCTCATGTACCACTGTGGCTTGTATAGTTTATTCTTAGCGATCTAAATGGTGGTAACCATTAATTATACTGGTGGGGACCAGTATCGCATCGCTTCACGATGTTTCTCTCCGAGGTCTGGAGACGTCCTCTACGACCAGTTTTTCATCGGAAATTATGCCAAAGGTCCCCCTTTGGCGAAATTGAAAAAAAAAATTTGGTCGTCATTTCTCCCCTTGGTCCCCCCTTTGGAGAATATGGCGAAAAATTTTTTTTTTCAAATTTTGCCTATAGTCCCCCTTTTGACAATACGGCACCTAGTTTCATCCTCTACGACCAGTTTTTCATCGGAAATTATGCCAAAGGTCCCCCTTTGGCGAAATTGAAAAAAAAAATTTGGTTGGAGACGACGAGAAAAACTTTAGTGATCGTCAGTCGGTGCGAATCAAAACAAACCCAAAAAAGGAGAGAGTTCCTCTCCCATGTGCGCATCAGTAAACAGAGTGCACACAATAGATCGCTAAGAATAAACTATACAAGCCACAGTGGTACATGAGCGTCTTTCCATGCGTCAATTTTTGCCTGTTGAAGTGGCGGACTTGTTCCGTCGCTACAACCTACCCCGCAGTGGGATGTTAGGCAAAGATTGACGTCCATGGTTCGAGTACCACTGGATACATGCCCTTTCTCTCAATTTTCAAAAACATCTGTTAATTTTCATACCTGCCGCACTCTGACGGACCTTTCAACACTTTCTCTTCACATCTTTCATTCTAGCCAAAAACATTGTTGTTCACTCTTGGTGCCTCATGGTGATGAGCGAACATCTCCTTCTTAATAGTGTTTATTTGTTGTTGTTTTTTTATCGTTGTCAGTTTCCGAAAATTGGAAAAATTGCGTCACCCGAGAAGCAACGTCGCGAATTGATATTGTGCAAGTATCTGTAAAATTCTCAACTCTCTCATTGGGACAACGTAAATCAACTTGAAATTAGTGCAGTCAACGGTGAGTCGTGTGATTAAACGTTACTACGAAACTTTGAACATCGAACGGAAGAAGAAATGCGGTCAGAATAGGTGTTCTATATGTAATCAGAATCACAAGCGTGTCGTGAAAGGGTTTAAGCGGAATCCCAATGCTTTGGTCTGGGATGTGGCCAAAACGTTGAAAAGGTCCAAGTCTTTCGTTCAGAGACCGGGAGGGACTGCATACGAGCAAAGTGCAGAAGGCTCCAAATCGTGACGAACGGTAAAATACGGTGAGAAAGTCACGGGCCTGGAAACTGTACTCCCAGATGCTGACAAAGCCCCATTGTCTCATCATGGCTTAAGAGACTTACGACAAGAATGGCGTCCGGAAGCCTCCGGGGCTACTGTTCTTCACCGCCCAGCACAAGTTTTATGTTCCGGAGGAAGTATGGAAGCAGAAACTTTAAAAGTTTGCCAATAAATACACGATTTGGCAAGCAATCTCCTCATGTGGTAAACGGAGTGTGCCGTTCACGACTATCGGGACTGTAAACAGAGAGATCTATCTAAAGAAGTGTCTTCAGAAGCGTCTGCTTCCTCTGTTGAAGCAACACGAGGGCCCTACGATCTTCTTGCCGGATCTGGCTTCGTTCCACTATGCAAATGTTGTCCTGGAGTGGTACGAAGCCAGCGGGGTCACTTTCGTACTTAAGTACATGAACCACCCTAATGCACCAGAACTAAGGCTCATTGGAAAATACTGGGTTATTATGAGGCAGGCACTACGGAAGCATCTCAAGAAGATCAAATCTGAGCAAGACATGAAGAAAAAGTGGATTTCGATACAGAAGAAGCCGCAGCCAGATGTTGTACGGATCCTAATGAGTGAAATTCAGCGCAAACTGCTAGCGTACGGTTATGCTTTTGACGTTGAATGAAATAAATATGTCAAATGCTTATGAATGAGTTAAATTTTATTGTCTGAATGTTTGAAAAGGGTCGGTCAACTAAGGGTGGGACACCCTTTATTTTGCGTCACTGAATTCAAATATGATCTCAGCATAGCTGCAACCAGTTTTTGAAAAAAAAAAAACTGAGTTTAAAATTCACAAAAAAACACGTATATTAAAGATAACTGGGTTTACCTGTTAGCCAAACTTAATGTTGAAACAGCCATTGAATGTAAGGCTTTGATTTTGTAAAATGGAACTTCTTGAATCCATTGGTACGACCATTAATTTTCTGTCAGTCAGTCAGTCAGTCAGTCAGTCAGTCAGTCAGTCAGTCAGTCAGTCAGTCAGTCAGTCAGTCAGTCAGTCGCGTCAGTCGGTCAGTCGGTCAGTCAGTCAGTCAGTCAGTCAGTCAGTCAGGTCGGTCAGTTAGTCAGTCAGTCAGTCAGTCAGTCAGTCAGTCGGTCGGTCAGTCGGTCAGTCAGTCGGTCAGTCAGTTGCAGTCTGTCGGTGCAGTCAGTCGGTCAGTTGCCAGTCAGTCAGTCAGTCAGTCAGTCGGTCGGTCAGTCAGTCAGTCGGTCAGTCAGTCAGTCAGTCAGTCGGTCAGTCAGTCAGTCAGTCGGTCAGTCAGTCGGTCAGTCAGTCTGTCAGTCAGTCAGTCAGTCAGTCAGTCAGTCGGTCAGTCGGTCGGTCAGTCAGTCAGTCAGTTCAGTCGATCAGTCAGTCAGTCAGTTGGTCAGTCGAGTCGGTCAGTCAGTCAGTCAGTCGGTCAGTCAGTCAGTCAGTCGGTCAGTTGCTCGGTCGGTCAGTCGGTCAGTCAGTCAGTCGCTGTCGGTCAGTCAGTCAGTTGGTCGGTCAGTCAGTCGGTCAGTTAGTCAGTCAGCTCGGTCGGTCAGTCAGTCAGTCAGTCAGTCAGTCAGTCAGTCGGTCAGTCAGTCAGTGGGTCGTTGTCAGTCAGTCAGTCGGTCAGTTAGTCGGTTGCAGTCGGTCAGTCAGTCAGTCAGTCAGTCAGTCAGTTAGTCAGTCAGTCAGTCGGTCGGTCAGTCAGTTGCAGTCAGTCGGTCAGTTAGTCAGTCAGTCAGTCGGTCAGTCGGTCAGTCAGTCGGTCAGTCAGCTGCTGGTCGGTCAGTCAGTCAGTCAGTCAGTTGCAGTCAGTCGGTCGGTCAGTCAGTCAGTCAGTCAGTCAGTCAGTCGGTCAGTCGGTCAGTCGGTCAGTCAGTCAGCTCGGTCAGTCAGTCAGTGCAGTCAGTCAGTCAGTCAGTCAGTCAGTCAGTCGTCAGTCAGTCAGTCAGTCGGTCGGTCGGTCGGTCAGTCAGTCGGTCAGTCAGTCAGTCAGTCGCAGTCAGTCAGTCAGTCAGTCAGTCGGTCAGTCAGTCAGTCAGTCAGTCAGTCAGTCGGTCGGTCAGTCGGTCAGTCAGTCAGTCAGTCAGTCGGTCGGTCAGTCAGTTAGTCAGTCAGTCAGTCAGTCAGTCAGTCAGTCAGTCAGTCAGTCAGTCAGTCAGTCAGTCAGTCAGTCAGTCAGTCAGTCAGTCAGTCAGTCAGTCAGTCAGTCAGTCAGTCAGAGGGCAGCAGGGACTGTGAGGACGCGTCCAGGGGATTACTCCCCCCCCCCCCCCCAACGCTGGATCAAAGCCAGTGAGATCCTAAATTATGACCTACTGGAAATAGCATCCAATAAGGATACGACATTGATCAACAGATTAAACTTGACGCGTAGGGCTGATAGTCAGGCTATTTGGCAACCTCAGTATGGAATAGTGACACCTTCCAGAAATGGAAAGTGGGCTAATGGTGGGGCTGCCACCGTCCCGGTCAAACCGTGGCAGGCCTTCGCTTACATTCGAAGCTTGTCACCTTAAATCGTGGGTAGTAGGCCCTGACTTAAACCGATCCAGCATGGCCTCCCTTTTTCAAAAATAACCATGCGATCACGATAGGCGACCATTTACAAAATGGAGGACAACGGAGGAAAAAACAAAATAGATGAAAAAGAAAAAAAAAACAAACAAAACTTTAACGACTATTGCAAAACGCCAGACAACGGAGACGAAGGTGCAATATTGTTCGCAAGAAGCGGATAGCTACAGAACTCATCAGTGCCGAATTCGGAGGCGACTGCAAGTGCCAGCAGTACCAAGTCGCAGAGGCTATTCATCCCGCAAGGCAGCAGTAGCAAAACCTCAAGGGGACAGTGTTGGAAAGAAAGACGCGGTGGAGGTAGTCTGAAACAGGATCGACAAGGAATGGAAACGAGGATGATTATGTAAAGGACAGACACAACGTCCGTCCACAAAGAAATCCAAGCGATGGTGACGCGTGTCAAATCGGCCGTGGTTGCAGCTGAACGCGAGCAGGATGCACTGAGGAGAGAACAGAGGTTGCAGAAAAGAACAGCCAAAAGGCAACGGAGAAGGCAACGGTTCATGCACTGCAGACGCCTAAGGAACCCCAGTATCCACGCTCGAAGAAAAAAAAAAGGGACGCACCAAGAGATGAGGAGGAGCTGGTGAAGGCGTGAAAGAAAGGTGAAGGCGTGAAAGTGAATGGCGCACTGTTGGCAACCAGAAAGATAAAAAGAAGAAAAATCAGCAGCAAGTGCAAACGACGAGAGAGAAGAAGAAGCATATGTCTAGGCCTCATAAAGGCGACGCTCTTGTGGAGGTAAAAAGTGTAACGACGTACGCTGAACTCCTCGGGCAAAGTGAGAGCTGGTCCAGAGTTGAGGGGGCTAGGGGAGAAGGTGGTGAAAACCAGGCGCACCCAGATAGGTGAGATGCTTATCCAGCTGCAGAAGAAGCCTGCCATCAAGAGCACAGCTTTCAAGACGCTCGTCGAAAAGTCTCTGGGCGAGCAGGTGATTGTTAGAGCTCTCTCAAAGGAGATGTGATCGAGTGCAACGATCTTGACGAGATCACAACAGAAGACCAGCTGAGGAGGGCGCTCTGCGATCTTGGAGATACATCAATGACAATCCGGTTGAGGAATGCGTACGTCTGGTACCCAGACGGCAGCGATTCGTTTGCCGACAGCTCCAGTCAACAAGCTATTGGTGTCGCGTCGAGTAAAAGTTGGGTGATCAATGTACTCATTGAGAGTCATCCCTTAAGTTCCATAGGAATTGGAGAGATTCTTTGAGTGCATGGGTTTTGGGCACCAGGCGAGGAACTACAAAGGTCCTGTGCAGATCTGATGTGTGCAGGAAATGCGGGGAGAAGGGTCATTTCGCAAGAGACTGCACAAAGCAACCGAGATGCATGCTTTGCAAAAAGGAGGACAGAAACGACCACATGATGGGAGACTTCAGATGCCCAGTATATAAAAAGGCGACACCAGGTCGGCAGTAAATGAGGTAACCCAAATAAACCTGTGACATACAATCATTGTGGAACCGTATCGTGCTCCTCCCGATAACGGAAACTGGGTAGCAGAGAGAGAGCGGCGATAGCTGCGATACAAGTGATGGGTAGATTCCCCATCCAGGAAGTAGTGTCCAGTTCATGCGAAGGGTTCGTGATCGTCAATTTCAACGGGATCTTTGTATGCAGCTGCTATGCACCCCCTAGGTTAACCATGGAGCAGTTCCACGAGATGCTGAATGCACTGGCCGAAATACTCATCGGAAGAAGACCGGGAGGAGACTTCAATGCTTGGGCTTTGGAGTAGAGCAGCAGATGTACCAATGCTAGAGGGTGCAGGCTGCTAGAAGCTCTGGAAAATCTGAAAGTTCCACTATCGAACGTAGGTTCAGCCAACACATTTCGCAGGGACGGTCGTGAATCCGTCATCGATGTAACCGTCTGTAATCCGTCGCTGATGACAAATATGAACTGGAGAATGTGTGAGGAGTATACCCATAATGATCGATCCTGTCGCAATAGGAAGAACAAGTAGTTGCGAGCGGAAGAGGAAAACGAAGGTCTTTGACATGGAACTCTTTGTCGAAGCACTTCGCTTCAACAACCAACTCTCGAACCGAAACGCGGACGAGCTGAGGAATACGTTAGTAAGAGCATGCGAAGTAAACAAGGCCACGGAATAAGTGATGCTCAGTTTACTGGTGGAACGAGCAACTCGGCATCCTTCGCGCAAGTTGTCTCAGAGTCAGAAGACGTGTCCAGAGAGCTTAAACCGCAGCAGACAGAGAGGTGCATAGGGTGGGTTTTCGAGCGGCTAGGAGCGAATTAAAACGAGAAATAAAACTGTGCAAGACGAACTTCTACAAGAAGCTGTGCCGAGCCGCTGATGTTAACCCCTGGGGCGATGCGTATCGTATTGTCATGGCTGCAGAGCTATGTCCAGCAAAACTGAAGGTTATCGTAGATGAACTCTTCCCGACGCATGAGCCAACGACGTGGCCACGTACACCGTATGGCGAGGAAGAGAGAAGTAATGTTGAGGGTATGAAAGTCTCGAACGAGGAGCTCGTGGCAGTGGCGAAAGGGCTTAAGGCCAAGAAGGCACCCGGACCGGATAAAATCCCTAACGTGGCTCTGAAACTGGTGATTCAGATATTCCCGGACATGTTCAGGAATGTCTAGAGGAAGGCCATTTCCTGGACTGGTGGAAAATACAAAAACTAGTGTTGCAGCCGAAGCCAGGAAAGCCTCCGGGGAATGCCGTACCGTATAGGGCAATATCCCTAGTAGCACACATGTTGCCATTAAGTTGAGAAAACATAAATATGCCTTTGCTAGTCATAATCAAGTTGCTACAACTAATTATGATCGTGATGTGCTACTTGGGATGCCTCTTGGATAGGCTCGGTAAGCTCCTGGAGAGAATCATCCTCAACCGGCTGACGAAATTTACCGAGAGCGAGCAAGGGCTATCGAGGATGCATTTCGGTTTCCGGAAAGGGAAGTCTACGGTGGATGCCATTCGGACAGTGGTCGAGATAGCCGTAAAGACGTTAAGAATGACTTCAGTAGCGCCAGCTGGGAGGCTATTGCCGAGTTGCTGCACAGATTGAGGATCTCTGATTACCTGTGAAGAAGAAACGGGTGCTGATCTACGAGACCTCCGTGGGGCGGAAATCGGTGAACATCACGGCGGGAGTTCCGCAAGGTTCCATCCTCGGATCAACACCTCGGAACGGGATGCACAACGGGGTGCTGACGCTGAAGCTGCCCAAATCGTTGGCTTTACGGATGACATCGTATTATCAGTAAACGGCGAAACACTGGAAGAAGTGGATATGCTGTCGACCACAGCAATCTACTTAATTAAAAACTGGCTGCAGAGGTCGAGGCTGCAGATAGCCCATCACAAAACGGAGGTGTTGATGGTCAGCAACTGCAAAGCGGTACAGCGAGCAGAAATCGTCATCGGAGGGCTTGCCATAGCCTCGAAGACGAGTGCTAAAGTATCGGTGTGATGACCGATGACCGACAAATTTCAACAGCCACGTAGGTTATGCCTGTGGGAAGGTGGCGCAGGCCATCAATGCGGTGGCCAGAATCATGACGAATAGCTATGGACCTATTAGTAGTAAGCGGCGTCTACTGGTTAGTGTATCATCATCGAACTGAGATACTGATGTCCAGCTTGCGTCGTCGCGCTGGAAACCAAGCGCAACCTGGTGAAGTTGAGCAGTACGTCCAAACTCGTGGCCATGCGAGTCGTAAGTGCGTACGGAGCTATTTCATCGGAGGCAGTTTGCGTCATTGCCGGAATAATCTCGATTGACATCACTCTCACGGAGGATAGTGAATGCTATCAGCGGAGAAATATAAAAGGAGTTCCATAGCTGTTGAGAGCGGAGTCGATGGCCAAATGGCAACGAGATTGGACACCTGTGTTCCCCGGGAGAACGGTTGACGGACGGACCTGCTCATACTGGATTTGTCGATCTGAGTAAGCTAAACTAAACAACAAAACTATTCGTGAACCGGTTGTGGACCTCACAAAATAGAATACATCCTTTGCCCTAAATTCTCGAATTCAATTGACCCATTTCAATGCATCTTTCCACGCAATCCAGGTTACCTGTATAGAAAACTCCTTTTTATCCACCAAGTCGACCCCCACGGCGAAGCCAGCAGCTGCAGAAATAATAAATGTTGGCTAGAATCTCGTCCAAGGCGATACGGTAAGGAACCCATTTCTCACCCATGTTGTCACGCAAGCACACCTTCAGCTCGGAATGGAAAAAAAATGAGACCGGAAAACTGCGCCCGCGGACTGTTTGCCAAAGGGGAAATGAAAATTTATATCCTTTGATCCTTTGAGCGCCCACCCACACTCCCACGTGTTGGAAAAAAAAGGATCGTTCTCGTTGCCAGAGAATTAATTGCCGCTGGGGGAAAGTTGTGTTCTTTGGTAGAGGAAATCAACGCGACTGAAAACAGTTACGGAAATCGAGAATGAATGTAAGGTGGTTCGAGATCCTGAAAACAAAATATGACCAGTCACCAAGCAGTTGCTAATAATTTGTGATCCCTCACTATATTTACCGACAATGTGTTACTTTCTGTTTATCTCCCATTTGTCAAGAAGCCAAACCGTCCCCGCATTCAAAGGCAATAAAAACGAAACAAAGTAGTCTAGCTCATATCCCGTACCATTATTGACATTGTAGGGGGGAAACAATTGAGTATCATTAATTTTTTATCGTATTCGCGAGACTGGCGAAATAGAAGGAGACTCACGACAATCCGTACTAACTATAACCGATATGGAAATGTGAAGAAAACGGAAATTCATACACATCTTCTCCACCCATTTGGCGTGCATATTGTGCGGAGGGTAGGGAAATGACGTGAGTCCTTGATTTAGGGCAGGGCGGCGGCTGACGGCGGCAGTAAAAATGGTGAATCAAGTCATTCGACGCCAAAAACGTGCCAGATTAATGGCCGATATAAATTACAATTTTTACATTATCGGACGCGTTGGTGGGTTGCCGGACAGTTTTACAGGAAGAATAGTCATTAAACTTCAAAAGGACGGGGAACTCTAGCAAAAGGAACCGCGGAAGAAAATAACCATAAAGCAGAGTAGCAATGAAATGTAACACACATTCGTGACAAATTAGCTGATTGTAATTAAATTGTTTTGCTACGAGCAAATTGTCAAGACGGAACTAACAATCCTCTTTTTAGCCTTCTTACATCAATAGAAGGGTATTCCCAACAATCATTGGTGTTGAATTAGAGCTTGTTCAAACAAATTTGGAGAAGCTATTCAGCTATTCTAGAAGAAACAGATGAATAGCTTCTCCAAATTTGCTTGAACAAGCTCTAATTCAACACCGATGTTTGTTGGGTTAAGATCGCTTGAAAACTCGACTTTTTATCCGAGGCCCACAGGGCCGAGTGTCATATACCATTCGACTCAGCTCGACGAACTGAGCACATGGCTGTGTGTATGTGTGTGTGTGTGTGTGTGTGTGTGTGTGTGTGTGTGTGTGTGTGTGTGTGTGTGTGTGTGTGTGTGTGTGTGTGTCTGTGTGTGTGTGTGTCTGTGTGTGTGTGTGTGTGTGTGTGTGTGTGTGTGTGTGTGTGTGTGTGTGTGTGTGTGTGTGTGTGTGTGTGTGTGTGTGTGTGTGTTACAAATAATGTCACATCGGTTTCTCAGCCATCTGTGAACCGATTTCAGTTCTGTTGACGGCAAATGGAAGCTACAACATTCCCATAGAACGCTATTGATTTTTTTTCATTCGGACATTTCGTTACGAAGATATGAACGAAACAGTATTTGAAGGCCTATTATAATAGTAATCAAACAGTTTAGCCTCCGATTACATACTGAGCTATTTGTGTACCGATTTTAGTTTTGTTGGTGTGAAATCAGCTGTGTAATCTCCAAATAACTGGTCAAAATTTCATTATGATTGGATAATCCTTCATGGAGATATGACCAAAACAATACCGGAGAGCACATAATTGTGAGATGAAAATATACTCGTTGCAGTGCAAAACCGAACAAGACCAATCACACCAATCGATGCCGCTTGCATTCTATTGTGTCGTATCTGGAGCGTTGTATAGCACATACAGCGGACTAGCCACACTATGCGACTGTATAGAATTAGAGCAGCATCGATTGGCTCGAGTGGTCTGGTTTTGAACTGCAACGAGTATATTCGAAAATTACACAAAGTCTCCATTTACTATTTTCAACGAATATGTACTTATTAAGCATCTTGAATCCATATCGATAATCAAAATTGACGATTATATGAAATTGCTAATATTTATGTAATTTCTCCTTTTATATAACTAACAGAAACAGGTCATTAAAGACTATTAATGGTTATATTTTAATCACATCGATGAACAGTACGTTAAGGATTGTCAAACGGTACCATTTTTAAACACAAAATATGACGTATCGAATATTCCTGGACCTTCCTGTAATTTCTGATGAAAATATGTATCCAGTACCATATTGGCCACATTTGAGTTCGTAATTCTGATAATGTGTAAGAAGGGTTCAGTCGCACCATCGGTGGATTAATTCAGGTTTTTATTGTAAAGATCCCATTTACTCGAACTGCCGTTGCTACGTGAGTGAGAATTTTCTGGCATCGGATTGAAAAAATGAGCTTCCTGACGTATAGCTCCTAGGTGATCGGTGCGGATCTTTACTTCATTTCCATACTAAATCAAAGTATCGAGCCGGTCTTGCAACGGCACAAGGGCTACATGGAACTTCTGCAGCAACCTTTCCATTGGCAGTTCCGGCTTTCAGATTGGCTATAATGCAAGGCGCTGCTGCCGGAAGAAGCAATCGACTGTGCACGGTTTCGAACATATTCCCTTTCAAATCTTGGATCCAAAAGGGAAGGACGTCGGAAGATCAAAGATACGTATAAAAAAACATGGATCACTAATGTACTAGAAAACTACTATCTAGTTGTAGAAGGAGATGTTCGCTCATCACCATGAGGCACCAAGAATGGACATTAGTGTTTTTGCTAGAATGAAAGATATGAAGAGAAAGTATTAAAAGTTCCATCAGTGTACGGCAGGTTGGAAATAGAACAGATTTTTTTGAAAATTGAGCGAAAGGGCACGTATCAAGGGCGATACGGTCAAAATTTGGTCAATATCAACTTGACGTATTTCTTTCAATTTTGCGTTTAAAAAACCTGAACACCCCTTATTTTGAAGGAGTGTGTGTGTAGAATGTTGCTCTTATTTTGATTTTGGAATTCACTCTTCAGTTGTCAAAATGCCGTCCAAGCAAGAAGAGCAGCGTATCAAAATTTTGCTCGCGCATCGCGAAAATCCGAGCTACTCGCACGCAAAGTTGGCAAAATCGCTAAAAGATGCCAAATCAACCGTTACAAATGTAATTAAAGTGTTTGGGGAACGTTTGTCGACAGCCAGGAAGTCTGGATCGAGGGGAAATCGAAAACCGGAAGCCGCTGAGACGACAAAGAGAGTTGCCGGTAGTTTCAAGCGAAACCCTAACCTATCTCTCCGAGATGCCGCAAATAAGCTAGGTGTATCGTCTACAACCGTGCATCGAGCCAAAAAACGAGCCGGACTATCGACTTACAAGAAGGTAGTGACTCCAAATCGCGATGATAAACAAAATACGACGGCCAAAGCGCGATCCCGGAGGCTGTACACGACGATGCTGACGAAGTTTGACTGCGTGGTAATGGACGACGAAACCTACGTCAAAGCCGACTACAAGCAGCTTCCGGGACAGGAGTTTTATACGGCAAAGGAAGGGAAAGGTAGCAGATATTTTCAAAAACACGAAACTGTCAAAGTTCGCAAAGAAATATCTGGTTTGGCAAGCCATCTGTACCTGTGGCTTGAAAAGCAGCATTTTCATAGCTTCCGGGACTGTCAACCAAGAAATTTACGTGAAAGACTGTTTGAATAAACGTCCGCTGCCTTTCCTGAAGAAACACGGTTGTTCCGTACTGTTTTGGCCGGATTTAGCATCTTGCCATTACGGTAAAAAGGCCATGGAGTGGTACGCCGCCAACAACGTGCAGGTGGTTCCCAAGGACAAGAACCCTCCCAACACGCCAGAGCTCCGCCCAATTGAGAAATACTGGGCTATTGTCAAGCGGAACCTTAAGAAGACCAAAAAAACTGCTAAGGACGAGCAGCAGTTCAAGGCAAACTGGCTTTCTGCGGCGAAGAAGGTGGACAAGGTGGCTGTACAAAATCTGATGGCAGGGGTCAAGCGTAAGGCCCGGCAATTCGGATTTGGAAAAGCGGAAGCCTAACTGAATATTTTTTCCTGAATTTTATACTAATTGAACTTGAAAAAGAAATTTAATTTGATTTTTTAAATAAACGATTTCACCGATTTACACGCGTTTTCCCTTGACCAAATTTTGACCGTATCACCCTTTACAGTGGTACTTGAACCAAAGACGTCATCTTTTGCCCAACATCCCACTGCGGGGTAGGTCGAGGCACGGACAAGTCCGCCACCTCAACAGGCCAAAGATGACGTTTGGAAGGCGCTCATGTACCACTGATGGCTTCGTGAAAGTTATTCTAGCGATATATTGTGTGCACTCTGTTTTGATGCGCACATGGGAGAGGAACTCTCTCCTTTTTGGGTTTGTTTTGATTCGCAATGTCTGAGATCACTCAAGCACCCAAGAGGTGGCGGACTTGTCCGTGCTTCGACCTACCCCGCAGTGGGATGTTAGGCAAAAGATGACGTCTTTGGTTCGAGTACCACTGTACACATGCCCTTCGCTCAATTTTCAAAAACATCTCGACATGGAGTTTTCATAAGGACTAATGTCGCAAAAGTAAACAATGGCTTAATCCGCAAATTTCTCGAGTATGCTAACTTAATGATAGTCAACTACCACGATGATTGTATAGAAGAGGAGTTCCCCTTTACAATAGAAGTGGTAGTTAACTTCAGCAACTTTGCATTTAAAAAAAAGTGGAAGAAACCATTGTTTACGTTTGCGATATTGGCCCTTATGAAAACTCCATGTCGATCTGTTCTATTTCCAACCTGTCGTACACTGACGGAACTTTCAACACTTTCTCTTCATATCTTTCATTCTAGCAAAAACATTAATGTCCACTCTTGGTGCCTCATGGTGATGAGCGAACATCTCCTTCTACATCATAATTGTTAGTCCACGCACGGAGAATACAAAACATAACAATTAAAGTATGTACTATCTAGTACTGCCCAAATGCGATGTGTACTAGTTTATTTTCTATTTTTGGTAGTTACATAGTTCACGCTGGACTTAATTTATTCGGTAGTTGTGAGGAAGTCATTTTTTACTACAATCTATGCATTTTAATGATCATTTTCTATGCGTTAAAAAGTGCCTACTGACATTTTAATTGCAAAAAATGAATAATTTTAAGTTCTTTTTTAATGCCAGTGTGGTAGAAAAAAATGCATAAAAACAATGCTATCAACAACATCAATATATCAATTTGTGCCAGTTGACTGGCTTTGCCTTAAAAAATAAAGTGAAAATACAAAAAAAAAATCTCGCAAGCGAACCCGGTATCATCGACAAGCTACGAAGCAAGTTATCTTGAAAAAATATTGTTGTATTATAATAAAAACAAAGATTCTTAAAGTAACCAGTGTACTATCACCGGCTGCGGTGCTCAAACTGATGGTTATATGCAGGAGCTCAAACTCCATTTCAAAAGTAAGCACAAACTTTATACAAGTTTGAGGAACGTTTTGCCATTTCGCTGTCCATATTTTGGGTATATTGTTATATTGTATGAAATGTGTTTTTTAAGTTTTAAATAAACTCAATTCTGTATCTATTGCACCATTTTCCAAGACTAGCTCAGTGTCAATCATTCAAAAGGGTGGATCTGCCGTAAACAATATCTATAACCGTCCGAGAAAGAAATGGCAACTTTCTCCTACAAATCCACAATCACTACAAGAAGAAACATTTTCTTTCCTTATGGTAAATATGAAATTGGCGCTGAGTTTCTTAGCTTATCTTCATTTCATAAAGTGACTAGTTTTAATGCATAATTACGTTCTATAACGGCAAAAATGCTAATCTTTCTCACATGCTGAAATGCACAATTCCTAAAATTTATTCACTTTTTGACGTATACCCTCGTTAGGCATTTTGCATAAAACCTCTTTAGACATTTTATGCATTATTCCAGATCCTACTTTGAAGTCAGAATTGCATACTTCATATTTACCGTGTACTCAAAGTTGAGTTGGTTATCAAGGGGTTGAACTTCCTGGTTATTCGATCTGTTCATATCATTGTTCGTTCCGATCTTTGAAAAACAACAGATTATTTAAAATATTTTATGGCAGTTTGAAGAAAGCGACTGTTTTTATCAAGAGTTTCAAAATAACAACGCACTTGTTTTGCTAATTTTACGCCTAATGAATACACGCAAAAAAAAAAGCCGCAGTAGAAACTACCATTTCGAGGGTAAAGTTAAGCGCAATCACCAACAATTTTCAGCTGAATATAAATGCGATTGATTTTACCATGCCTGCGATTAGATCAACCATGGTGCGGTTGATATCAATATGAGGTTTGTCAAATATACCACAAACGTTGAAGGTTTTACCATAATACCACTGAAATTTCATGGTAGTATTAAAGATAGGCGTAGTCGGGTACAATGGTACCCAGGTAACCAATAAGCATTGGCATATGCCGTAAATCAACCGTAAATCTGCATTTCAGATGCTACAAGCACTATATTAGCATTATATCACCATCTTGAATGATCTCTGTTGTAAAGCTGCATTTCAAGTGCTACTTAAATGCAAGTAGCCTGTAATAAGCATTGCGAATGCAAAATAGCATCAATGAAGCATTATCATAGCATTGCAGTAAAGCAGTCGTATATTGGGCCAAAAGTGGCATTTATGTTGCATTTAAGGCGACTTAAATGCTTGATAGGCTGCCGTAAAGACGCTTTGGAACTGCTTATTGGTTACCTGGGTAGTTTTTACTTCAAGATTTCTTTCTGTGTAGTTACTGGTTCACACACGAGTTCAGCTACGCGGCAAATCTAAAATATACAATTATGACTTGTAGGCACTTTGTTTGAAGGCTGGTATTGTTCACAAAATTCCAAAAACTTTGTATACAAAAATGCCTATACGTGTAAAAGTGTGTAAATTGTAGACATTTAGAAAAACCGGTCTTAGAAAATAACTCTATAAATACAGATTAAACCCAACAAACATCGGTGTTGAATTAGAGCTTGTTCAAACAAATTTGGAGAAGCTATTCAGCTATTCTAGAAGAAACAGCTGAATAGCTTCTCAAATTGCTGAACAAGCTCTATCAACACTGATGTTTGTTGGGAAGTGTATTTAAAATACATTTCATTTAAATGATCAGCTTGTATTGACATCGAATTTAGCGCACATAAGGTTTACACATTGCCTCACTCTAATAAACGGCTCCGAAATATGGACAGCGATATAGAACCACGTTCCTCAAACAATTTGAGCACCGTAGCCGGAGATTGGACACTGGACACCCGTATAATCTATAGTTTTTTTTTATTAAAATACAACAATAACCAATAAAATATTACCTGCCTTGTAGCTACTCCATGATACTGGATGCTTGCAAGAACTCCATTTTTTTAAATTTTCACTTTTTTTTCAGGCAAAACCAGTCAACTAGCACAAATCATCAAAATGTCCACTTTGTTTATAACGTTGTTTGTATGCATTGTTTTTTCTATCCACTGGAATACAAGAAAAAGAACTGAGAACTATTCATTTTTTGGGATTAAACAGTAGGTATTTTTTTATGTAGTCATGGAATGACTTCCTCAGAATAACCGTGTGTAGCATTTAACAATTTACCTTCAATATTTGGTAACACTAGAGAAAATGTGTTTTTTTCAAAATTGCTCGATCAGTGGCCCAAGAGATTTGAAATCTTTTAAAGATTTGACCAGATTGATCGACACCCTGGTTTTTAAATTATATAAAATCTGGAATAACATTACAAAAGAAACGAAGAGCAGCTTAGGTTTTCACTCGTCTGCTAAATTGATGACAAATTCTTCAATTCCAGTCATGTAATCATTGAATGGACACTCGACATTGATAGTGCATCGAAAGAGCCTCGAGAAACCTAGGGCAAGGTTTTAGCTGAACTGATAAAAAAAATTGTTATACATATGTGTGCCACAAATTTATTTTTATATTGTGATGAACATATGCTAACTTATAGTGACCAGATGTCCTGGATTGTGCCAAACAGCCCCGGATTTGAGCGATCTGTCCCTCATTGCCATGCGTCCTGGAAACGTCCCGCATTACAACGAGTATTGAAAAATGTCCCTCATTCTAAAAATGGTTTCAATTTTTTTTTTCAGTGCATTCGTTTGTTATGCTTGTTTCTGTCAGATGCACTGCTCATCGATATAATTGCATTTCTAAAGGGTTTAAATCTTTATATTCCTGAAGGGCTTTCAAAATGACGTTTTGTGCCGGGTGTTGACGGTTTCATGTTGCGGAAAAAATCGATAAAGCGAGTGAAAAGAATTTTGGTGTCGGTGACGATTGTTTACATATTTCCATTCCGCCGATAAGTTTTCTGTTCCAGTATAGCTTTTTCTTGCAAATTTAAAGAACAAATTCAAGTCGCACCAGAAAGTTCGGAGGTAAGAAAAAAAAAAATCAATGCGTATCAACTAGTTTAATGATGACTTAATATAGGAAACCATGTCAAAGAAGAGGATGTGCGTGTTTACGGAAGAGCTGAAAGCTCAATTTCCCATTATCGAAAAATCCAAAACGCAGAACAGCGTTTATTGCGGACTTTGCGGACAGTGATTTTTCGATTGCTTATGGAGGAAAGAACGACATCACTCGACATATTGCTTCTGAGAAGCAAAGGAAAGTATTGATGGTATCGTCTTCATCTTCCAAGGTGAGTTCCTCGGTGAGTTTTCGAAAGGCGACATATGGTTATAAATAAAAGGAGCTTGGTGTTGCCGAGGCCGTTTAGGTGAATCACACAATTGCACACAACCAAACCTTCCGGTCGTTGGATTGCACCTCCAAACTCATCCGGACGATGTTCAAGCCAAAGTTTTCATGTGCTCTTACCAAAGCTGAAGCCATAGTAAAACACGATTCGGCACCTTTTTCTCTTCAGGAGATGCGGAAAATACTGACAAATGTTGGTTTTTTGACAATTTTTGCTGATGCTTCCAACCATAAAGACATAAAACTGTTTCCTTGATTTTGTATCCCTCCCCGGCGAAACATCAGCAATTATTGCGGGTTCCATTCACGAAATTTTGAAAAAGCATGATGTACAAGGCAAGGTAGTTTCACTATGAGCTGATAATGCAAATACAAATTTTGGTGGATTGCAAAGACGAGGAGCAAACAATGTGTACAGCAAGCTTAAAGATTACTTGAAATCACCGATCGTCGGTATAGGATGTGTAGCACATATTGTGCACAACACCATACAGTCAGCAGCAGATCAGTTTCCGATTGACATTGAAGGAGTTATCGTTAAACTTTACGAACATTTTCACAATTATACAGTGAGTGTTGAGTTGTTGATTTTTTTTTTGTGATGAAGCAGAAGTAGAGTACAATCGTTTGTTGGGATACAGTAATACGAGATGACTGGCATTGCTGCCAGCAATTGAACGTTTTTTGAAGCTTTCCTCTCCCTTAAAGTCCTATTCCCTTTCAATTGATAACTGTCCAAAGATTCTTGAAGATTTCTTCAATAATTATGCATCTGAAATGTGGCTATATTTGAAATTTTTTATTTGAAAAGTGGCCAGATTCATGAACAAGAAGTCTGTGTACTAATGCAGCATGGTATCCGAACTTTGGATTTGGAAATTTTGTCGCTCAACAAAACCTCAAACAAATGTGCCAAATCACGTTGGCCAATATTTAGTGTCATCCAGTGGGCACGTGTGGTCTACTTCAAGTTCTTCTTCTTTCAAACTCACCGTCAGGCAATTTACCCATTAAGTTGGACACATCACAATAGAAAGTATTGTGATGGAGCATGGACGTTAGGTAACTAGATGTATGAAAAATACTCTATAACATATTTAGGATTATATCTGAAAAAACCAAATTTGGCCAACACCCACCTAAAACAATCTCCGAAAACAAGAACCAAAAAGTTATACGGCCGACTTTAGCTACGACCGTCTGCTTGCGTTCTGATCGCTGACGAAACATACGTGAAAGAGGACTCCAGAACGCTTTCAGGACCGCCATTTCTCATCAAGGTCCTCGGCGAAGATGTGAGCATCTCCGATAAGTCGTTCGAGGTGGAAAAATTTGGCCAGAATGTTCTCGTATGGCAGGCAGTTTGTTCCTGGTGCTCCAAGTCCTCGATTTTCTACAGTAAAGGTCTGATCATTGCTGTAATTTACCGTAATGAGTGTTTGCAGGAAAGGTTCTTCCGTTATACAAGCAGCAAAAGGTCGCTCCTCTATTTGGCTTGATTTGGCGTCAACCAATTACTCCAAAACCATGCCAAGATTTCATCCCGATTGTCCACAGCTTCGTTCCATTGTACGCTACTGGGCTATCGTCAATCCCAACTTCCAGAAGAGTGGTGAGGAGTGCGAGACCATGGAATAGTTCAAAAATAATTGGTCTGCGGCTTCCAGAAAATGTGACAAAACTACTGTTCAAAACCGAGGGGCGAATCATTACATACATAACTGAATCGAAAATGTGTAGAAAATGCGTTGAAAAGTACACCAGCGCATTCAATGCGCTATTAAATGCACAAATAAATCAAATGCGCTCAAAACTGTGCAATGAATGCGTACTAAAGTGCGTCAATGCGTTGAAAAATGTTCGAAAAATGCCTAAATGTACTTCTTAATACGTGAGGCTGAATTGAAAATGCATAAGTGATTCGCCCCTCGTTAAAAACCTCATGTGTAGAGTCATATCCAAAACCAGAAAATTCTGGAACCAAAGTTGATTTCATTCATTTTTTGTTTTGTTTTAACCAACCCCCGAGCATCTTGACAGATGAGCTTAGTTGCACGTACCCATCTACAAATTGTAGATGTCTCTACCATGCATAAACAAACGGGCCATCCATTCTCGATACTACCGCTTTTTAGCTTTGGAATACATGTTTTCGTATCCTTTTGTGTGGATGATAAAAACAGAGCAAGAAGAAATTTTTATTGAGGCGTATTGTTGATGTGGCTTTCTTACAATTAATTTGATTTCAATTATATGGAATATAAATCATCATTACCTGAAAATGGGATTAAGAGAAAGTCAAACAGAGAGAAAAAAGAGAAGGAGAGAGAGAGAGAGAGAGAGAGAGAGAGAGAAAGAAAGAAAGAAGGGTGATAAAAAATGCTTATTTTCATTTACATGTTACACGTCTCTCAGCACCAGACATTAAACTGTTTTTTGTTTTAACTAGTTCATTTATTTGTTAGGCTCAATTGCGTTAGCTTTACGAGGCCTGATAATTCATTGTTGTTTTTGATTAAGTTTATTAAACTTTCTGTTTCATGCACAAAGCGTTGAAAAATTGAAATCAATTAAGTATGGAGGAATCCAAGTAAAGCTAAAGTAAGGGTAAACATCGTAATATCTAAACCTGCATTGATTATAAATTTCTGGCTATTTTTAAACTGTATGGAATTGCTCATTAGAGAACGTCCATTAATTACGTCACGCAAAAAATTATTTTTTAACCCCCCTCCCCCCTTGTCACGTTTTTTGTATGGACCTTCAAATTATTTTGTATGGATCTTCACGTTTTCTCAAACCCCCCCTCCCCCCTCACTGCGTGACATAATTAATGGACCTTACCGTATCGTCATTTTTGTTTCAAGTGTTGAACATGAACAAACTATTCATATAATGATTAATAAGAAAAATAAGAAAGTTTTCACTTAGAAAAATATGGCGACCGTGTTGCTTCAGTGACCATCAATTTATAGAAATTTGGGTAAATTTCAAGACATTCTTGGTGGTTTGAAAAATTTTGATGCTGCGAAAGGTGCGAGACCTGATGGAATCCCTCCAGCATTTGAACTAACTTCGCCTTTATTTTGGCTTTTCAATTTGTCACTCGATTCAGGTCAGTTCCCAAAAAATTGGAAAAACTCATACCTAATATCCATACATTACTGTGGAATTGCTATTATGTCCAGCATCCCAGAGCTTTTTGTAGCTATCGTGAATAGAAAACTGTTCAACCAAGTACAAAATGTTATAACAAATTCGCAGCATGGATTTTTCAAACGACGCTCAACTTCCACAAACTTGTTAGAATTCGTAAACTATTTATGAAACGCAATGGACAACGCAAAGGACATAGTTTGAAGCGCTGTACACTGATTTTAGCAAGGCCTTTGACCGTATTGACATTCCTCTGTTACTCTACAAGTTAGGAAGGATTTGAGGATAAATTTCTTAAATGGATACAATCGTATTTAATAAATCGGCAATAAGTAGTCAGTTTGAATGGGAAATAGTCACACCCTGTTCATGTATTATCTGGAGTTCCCCAAGGCTCGCATCTAGGCCCTTTGCTTTTTATTTTGTTTGTCAATGGTATTTCTTAGCAGGTCAAAATTCTCATCTATGCAGACGACATGAAACTGTTTATGGAAATTTAGAATGACCAAGATAATGTAACTTATTTAAACGAAATATTATTATTTGACATATGGTTAAAAAAAAAGGCTTACTAGAAATAAACGTTAAGAAATGTAAAATGATTACTCTCAATAGAAAACGAAATACATCACAAATTACTGTTTCTTCAGGAACAGAAATTGTAAAAAAAAATGCGAGAGAGTCAGAGATTTAGGTGTGATTGTAGATTCTAAGCTTAATTTTATCGACCATTACAACACAATTATCCATAAAGCAACCAATATGCTAGGTTTTATTAAACGCTTTGGTAAAAATTTTCATGACCCGTGTATGACCCATACCCCATACGATCAAAACATTGTACGTTGCATATGTCAGGTCTATTCTAGAGTATTGTAGTGTCATATGGTCTCCTTTTATGAAAACGCGTGAAGAACGATTAGAATCAGTACAACAACAGTTTCTTTTGTATGCTCTCCGTAAATTAGGCTGGACAACATTTCCACTTCCGTCTTACGAAGCACGATGTATGCGTATTGACATTCAAACTCGAAAAGAACGAAGAGAATTTGCCATGATCTCTTTTGTTAACGATATTGTATCACATCGCATTTCCTCCCTTATTATATAGTATAAATTTCTACACCCCCTCGCGGCATTTGAGGAATCGAACTTATTTGCGTTAAATATCAATCGGACAAACTATGCGAAATTTAGACCAATTAACCGAATAATGTCTCTCTGTAATCTGCATTGTGAAACAATGGACTTAATAATGTCACGTAGTAACCCAAGACAGTATTTGATTTCTAGGCGATGTTCAAGAAGGTAGAACTAAGTGTAAATAGGGTAGGAAACGACTTAAGCACCCCAAGACCCTATTCCAAGCACGGAGTAAACGTTAACCTTCAACGCTCATTTTTTGCTGAATGGTGCTCCAAGTAGTGAAATAAATAAATGAATAGAAAAATATCTGATTTTAGGTCAAATTAACACCTTAATTTAAGGTATTCTCATCTTAGCGTGTAGGCTGCTATTTTATGGATTTTATGGGTTGGTTTTAACTAAGAGAGCAAGACTTCAATTAAATGCAACAATTGTTTTAAATTTTTGTTTTGTTTTTTATTTCATGCTACGAGAAAAAAATGATCATAAAGGGTGTCCACAGTTAAATTGCATCACTTTCAAAAAGCTGTAACATTTTGCTCTTTGGGTTGATTTCAACGAAATTTTGGTTGAAATGACCTCAGTGTGTATTGTTTACACTGCGTGAGTTTCATTGTGAAATGTGTCTTATTTGCGAAAATGGAGTCGAAGGAACAGCAAGTGTGCGAGAACAATTTGTACACGCACCTCGACAACTTCTTTGGCACCGAGCCATCGGAAAGATGTTGAAAATTGACCAGTCTACAGTGTCTCGTGTCATAAAACGTTTTGGAGAACGTTTAACTGACGATCGGAAGAAGGTGAGTGGTAGAAAAAGTGTTCCTTACTGTGTGAAGTTTCGTGCAGGAAGCCAAGAAACGAGCCGGGCTCCGTTCATTCAAAGTTCAGAAAGCTCCAAACCGCAATGAAAAACAGAATAGGACAGCTAAAACACGTGCGCGTCAGCTGTACACACAAATGTTGACAAAACCACACTGCTGCATCATGGACGATGAAACACACGTAAAAGCGGACTTTAAACAAATTTCCGGCAACCAGTATGTGACTGTGAAAGACAAGTTCGATGTTCCAGAGCCTCTCAGGAAACAGCAAGTGTCAAAGTTCCCCAAAAAATTCATGACTTGGCAGGGGATATGTTCGTGTGGTAAACGGAGCAAGCCTTTCGTGACAACTTCAACTGTAAATGGTCAAGTATACATGAATGAATGCCTGAAAAAAACGACTGCTTCCGTTTCTCAAAACACACAACGTTCCTAAAATTTTTTGGCTGGACCTAGCCTCTTGTCACTACTCCAAGGATGTTCTGGAGTGGTACAAGACGAATGGTGTCAATTTCGTGCCGAAGGATCTTAATCCCCCAAACTCTCCAGAGTTGCGGCCAATTGAAAAATATTGGGCTATAATGAAACACGAACTTTGTAATCATTCTAACGTTGTCACTACAGAACAGGAAATGTTGAAGTCATGGTTGAAAGCGGAAAAAAATATCGGTTCAAGCGTTGTACAAAATTTTATGCGTGGTATTAAGAAGGAAGTTCGGGCTTTTGGATTTGGTAAAAAAATACAGTGAAATAAAAATACTTAAACCAAGATTATACATTGTATTTCATTCCCTGAATATTTCATGACAAACGACTGAGAGACTTGTTTTTAAGGACGAGTTTTAACTGTGGACACCCTTTAGATAAGCTCAACAAGACGGTTGCAGTTCCGAAAGTCAAAAGTTAAACAACTTATTTTCTATAGATGCAAACTTTTGTCCTGCACCTAAACATCATAAATATCTTTCGCACAGCAAGCAAGAACAGAATGTCGATCCCATCTAGCGCAATCAATCTTTGTGTTGCTGGCAAAGCCACCCGCCTGCTTTGCCGTACCATGGAGCTGACTCCCGGCGATCATATTTCACAGCCTGCTGCAACCAGTAGTGGCACTGGCAGTGTCGGCCAACAGTCACGATCATTTTGCGCGCGCGGACTTTTTTGCTTCTTTCATGAATCTGCAACGGATGCAGCTTCATAACGTGATCTCGCACAAATATGCAACGTAGCTGGGTTCTGCACCAGAAGCGCGCCCTGCCAAAGGAAACCTTCGGGGTGACACATGTTGATAAATCACTTTCTTGTTACCCCAGCTGATTCGCCCACCCCTGGTTCGGTTGCGTTTGCATTGCAATGCTGTCAATTCTCGATACCCGGACCGGTTCAATGCTGGTGAACCATAATTCGATCAATCGAGAAATCGGAACAATTTACCAATCAACGACGTTTCGGTCTTGTTGTCTGTGATGTGCATGCGCTGGGCTGGTTCATCGAAAAGGGGAGTGTCACTGGAGCTACTGCAGGTCATATCAGATTGATTTATCGTGCCAGTTTACGGAAGTACATCGTGGCTGCTATAAATTTCAAGTTTCTAATTGAGAGGCAGTCACTCTCAATGAGCTCGGTTTCACTGTATTTCTTTTAATGAACGATTAATCCAGAGGTGTTTGTTTCTAGTAGGTCTTTTTTTAATGAGAAGTAATCGCTCTTCAAACAACAATCATCGGAGATGTTGGAGATTTAACAACGCGTGACAGAGATAAAAAAAATGACTCATAGGAAGTAATTTATGCACTTGGAGAATTAATTCAATTCGTATAAATATTCATTTCACTAAGTATGAGATGATCGCCTAGGGGGCCTAGAGTGGAATGCTTCGAATGTCTAGTTGGCTTTTTGTAGATTTTGATTGCTTAACTGTAGATCGAGTTCGTTCAATTGAGTCAATTGATCGACTGTGGCACTCGCTAGAGTGCAGCCAAGGCATTTGAACAGTCAAGGCGGCATTCTTTGCGTGCCTTCGGGGCGTGCAACGACAAACAAAAACAACAACCAAGCTATGCTACAGACCGAGGAATGCAATTATACAATTAATCGATTCAGTATGAGGAGAGGTGTCGAACCGTTCTGAGGAGGTGACAAACGATGGCGATGCAGCGGAAAACGGGTAACTGCGAGAGATTAATTGTCGTGGGAATTGAGGTCTCTGCTTTGCCGTATGCAGATGGCGATCAATTAATAAATATGTTCTGTTGTTTTTTCATTCACTTAACATAAAATAATTACTCGGAATGCATCCAGTGTGTATTCGATGTCATTTTTGGAGGTTTTCAATTCGCTAGTTGAGTATGGCGCATGGAGCTTACCTGAAAATGGAAGAAGAAGTAATTTTATATTAGTTTTACTATACACGCTATATTGAGGTTATACTGAGTTTATGCTTGAGTAGAAAGCACTTATTTTTGTTAGCAATAATATAGAGTTGTCAATAAATGAATAAACTTGCTATGTAAGATTCTAAGTAAATAATAATGATAAGTAAAGTAAAACCCCCAGTTTTCGAACCAGAAAAAATTGATCATAACAAATGAAATGTGTCATGAAAATTGATCATGACACAACATGCACAATAAAAAAAAAATATTCTGACTAATTATATTCGAACGCTCGATCGTTTCGTTTAATCCATATGGTTTTGCACAGTGTCTTTGACTACTTTTAGGTTTTCCACATGTTTCAAAACCGAACCGCATTAACTAGCAACCATGCTAAAATATAGCGGGTACTGTCATGTGTCGAAATATTCGCTTTACAGTGGTGTTGGATTTTTGGACCACCGAGTTTGTTAACAGTTTGTACTGAAAATATACTCTTCCTCCACGACCCTCTCACCCAAACTGAAAATTATTTTTTTCTTTTATTACGAAATCGAAGGTAGGACTAACACATCTATTTGATGTTTTCTGCAACGAAGTTGAATTGTTCTTTTCAAAAAGCTACCTTCGTATTCAATGCCACACGCGTAACTGTCAAAATCACGAAGCTTTTGTTGACACAGAAGGAACATTCGTTCGTTGTACAAAAACAACACAAAGTGCTACGAATATGTTTTTACCAATAAAAAAGAAACGTCTCTCTGATGAATGCAGAATTGACTGACAGATCTTTTATATCGACTCAGTATAAAATTGAAAAAAAAGCGCAAACAGCGAGAAGTTGATGAATGTTCATGAAAACGGACCATGAACTAGTTCACGTTTTCATGATTTTTACCCGATTCCCGATTACGTGACTCAGTTCACGGTGTATTTTTGCTTGTTCTCGAATTCATGACTGCTGTTCACGGATCCGGGCACGGATTTTTTTCCGTGTATTTAGTAATGTTTCTGACATAAGATTCGGGCTTTTATGGCAAGATCTCACAAGATCATGGTGACTCGTTACAAGTTACTTGATTACTAAGTATGAACTTATAACTCTCAATAGCGCTCTAATTGTTATTTTGGGATAAATTATTAATTATTCCTGCCCACCCAAGCAGTAAAACCAACATGTATGAGTACGATTGAAGAGGAGCAGCAATCGATTGATCTTCACAAAATTCATTACGTGCATTGATAAAAAAGGTTTAATGATAGCATATGATAATGTAATGTTTCATACAATTTACGAGATATTTGTTCTATGTACAAAATCCATGTTTAAGAAACGAGTGAAAGCTAACGTACGGAAATTAATTTTCACTGCATATATTGACAAAACAACACCGCAAAAGCACAGTGTTTTACTCTTCGTGCTCACAACTTTTCGATAGAACTATCTTTTTATGGTTGTTCAAAAAATAAGTTCATTTGTTTCTTTCAATTACATGCTGGAAATGACTATACTTACTTTTAAAAATTTCGGATGTCTATTTATGGTACTACCAGATAACAATGAATCAAAGAACTATTTTAAACTTCCAATAAAAAAAATGCACACAATGTGCTCTAAACTCACCAGTAAAGCAACTTTTTCCGAAATCAAATTTTGAATGAGAAGTAATGAATATCGAAATTGATAGCAGCTTTCTTTTTGGTTCATGCGAGTGTTCTCGACTTTTGGTGGTATGTATTTGATTGATGAACTTCTTGTCAATGAACTTTGCATAAATTGTTCTTAATAAGCTCCTATTTTCTTGATACAGTTGTAAAAATTAAAAGTTTACGAAAAAAGAGGTTGCTTCGAGCATCGGCTGTGAAAGGTTGTGTCGATGCTTTATTAAGCTCTATTTTGCTATCAGGCATGGCACGTTTCGTATTATTTCGGTTATGCGAGTGATCGGGTGTGCAAAGAAGAAAAAACAACAAAAATGTGTCCTGGTGAGATGTGGTGGATTGCGGGAGGGTGGACCAATTAATTGTGATCCATAATATTGGTTTGCCATGCTCGCCGTACCACCATATCCTGGAGCAAGTAAATCACTATTCCCTTTTGTGAGTGACTCCAACAGTATATACTGTTGATATAAAAACGTTCAAATAAGAAATCGCCGCGTGAAATCAGATTATCGTTTACTAAAAACAACCCAATCATGTTATTCAACATTGTAATGATTTCTCGTGAACGTGCAGTAGCGGTCTTGGCTTCCATTAAAGCGAGTATCACGTCAACACATTCCTATCCTTTCCTACTCTGACCAGGTGCCAATAATTGCCTTAGTTTGAGATCACCAGTTTTATTAAATTGAGGATTTATGCTAGTCCCACGCATCATATGTTGGTTCTCTGTGTAATAACAGAGCTGATCTGGTAGCAACAAAGTAGGAACCACGGGCAGTCAATCATGCTTATTATCTTGCACATGCTCATACAAACGGATTAAATCTTTGAATAGGATAGGACAACTGCAACTTTTCGCTCTGATGAGCATGCTGTCTTGCATACTCACACGCTTATTGAATGACTGATTCGAAAATCGGATACGAGTCGTCTCGTCTCGCCCAGAAAATATCGTAGCATATGCTCTATTAAAATCTCTTGGATACGGAAACAATACTTTAGAATACTGAATCAAACTATATAGTCATTATAGGGTATGTGTCCCTTGACTCAGCCTATTATGCAACCAGCGATCACATTTGTCATTATAAGTTATAAAGGGTGATACGGTCAAAATTTGGTCAAGGGAAAACGCGTGTAAATCGGTGAAATCGTTTATTTAAAAAATCAAATTAAATTTCTTTTTCAAGTTCAATTAGTATAAAATTCAGGAAAAATATTCAGTTAGGCTTCCGCTTTTCCAAATCCGAATTGCCGGGCCTTACGCTTGACCCCTGCCATCAGATTTTGTACAGCCACCTTGTCCACCTTCTTCGCCGCAGAAAGCCAGTTTGCCTTTAACTGCAGTTCGTCCTTAGCAGTTTTTTTGGTCTTCTTTAGGTTCCGCTTGACAATAGCCCAGTATTTCTCAATTGGGCGGAGCTCTGGCGTGTTGGGAGGGTTCTTGTCCTTGGGAACCACCTGCACGTTGTTGGCGGCGTACCACTCCATGGCCTTTTACCGTAATGGCAAGATGCCAAATCCGGCCAAAACAGTACGAAACAACCGTGTTTCTTCAGGAAAGGCAGCAGACGTTTATTCAAACACTCTTTCACGTAAATTTCTTGGTTGACAGTCCCGGAAGCTATGAAAATGCTGCTTTTCAAGCCACAGGTACAGATGGCTTGCCAAACCAGATATTTCTTTGCGAACTTTTACAGTTTCGTGTGCTTGAAAATATCTGCTACCTTTCCCCTTCCTTTTGCCGTATAAAACTCCTGTCCCGGAAGCTGCTTGTAGTCGGCTTTGACGTAGGTTTCGTCGTCCATTACCACGCAGTCAAACTTCGTCAGCATCGTCGTGTACAGCCTCCGGGATCGCGCTTCGGCCGTCGTATTTTGTTTATCATCGCGATTTGGAGTCACTACTTTCTTGTAAGTCGATAGTCCGACTCGTTTTTTGGCTCGATGCACGGTTGTAGACGATACACCCAGCTTATTTGCGGCATCTCGGAGAGATAGGTTAGGGTTTCGCTTGAAACTACCGGCAACTCTCTTTGTCGTCTCAGCGGCTTCCGGTTTTCGATTTCCCCCCCGATCCAGACTTCCTGGCTGTCGACAAACGTTCCCCAAACACTTTAATTACATTTGTAACGGTTGATTTGGCAACTTTTAGCGATTTTGCCAACTTTGCGTGCGAGTAGCTCGGATTTTCGCGATGCGCGAGCAAAATTTTGATACGCTGCTCTTCTTGCTTGGACGGCATTTTGACAACTGAAGAGTGAATTCCAAAATCAAAATAGGAGCAACATTCTACACACACACACCTTCAAAATGAGGGGTGTTCAGGTTTTTTAAATGCAAAATTGAAAGAAATACGTCAAGTTGATATTGACCAAATTTTGACCGTATCGCCCTTTAATTTATAACTCATAAAGTTTTTAAGCTGTAAGCGAGATTCAACTAGTTATACACTTGCAAAGATAAGTTTTATAAGAAATTTGATAGCATGTATCACTAAAAGTTACACAACTGTTTTAATAATGCCATAAACTTTCGAGGGATGTGGATTTAATGTCGGTTCATAAGCACCAAATTGGGTCTATTCATGGATGCAACTTCGTCCCATTCGATGGATTTATTACTAAATGCAGTCTTTGTACGGTTTTTTTTTTTTCTAATTTTATGAATTAAGGCATTGTAAGCTGTACTGGATTTACTTAATACTAGATTGCTCAACACAAACTAAAGTAAAACTGCATCGAAACACTTAAATGATTTTCATATATGATTTATCAGCCATTCAATAATGAAAAAAATATAATTCACTATGCAATGATTTTGTTTCTTCGATTTTATTTTAGCTATGTGAACAGTTAGTTTGTAACCTGTAACTATGTTCTGCACATCCAGACTGCATTACTTGCTTTATCGATTCAATTAAGCCAAATTTAGATCACTTGAAATCTTGTAGATCATCTGTTCAGCATAATCAGTGAAATCATGATGCCCCAAAAGTTCAAGAAACCGAAAATTACGCGGAAGTGAACAACCATAAGTTGATTAATATTGTCTCAATTGCTTTGGATTACATCTATCATGCTAATAGCAACATGATTTTGTTGATTATCGCTAAATTAATGACACATTTGGTATAAAGGCCGAATGAAGGAGCTAGGCTAACATAACATCCCCTTACCCTATATTCTTAATAACATGAAACTACAGTACCGTGAAACAGAAAAGCATTGATCAGCGATGTAACATTGACCGGTTTGGCTCATGAATAGTTTAAATAAACATTTTCGATTTATACACTTTCTAACTATACCTTGCTTACTGTTTCTTTATCAAGTATTGTTTGGCTTCCGAAAGCTATAGCATTGATTTAAATATTCAGTTTGTTGATTGCCAAGAACTGAAAATTGATTTGAACTTAGCTTTTTAAAGTTTCAGCTAGCGGGGAAAAAGCAGTCATTGCTCGTCAAATAGTTACCATTAAAGGTGTAAAATATCTCTATTTTTTGGATACGTTAGGTTAGCTAGGCTGTATTCTTGATTAAAGCGAAAAGAGTGTCATAAAACTTTTAGTCGTTACAATTTGAAAAAAAACTCATAGATGTACACTTTTTGCACATTCTTGTTACGAAATCAAGACAACTTCACGCTATTTCATTGAGGCAACTGAGTAATCTCACAAACATTAAAAATATATAATAAAAATTCAAACAAACATTAAAATTCTAAAACTAAAATCAAAAGTTAGGGAGGGGGGGCAACGGCTCCACCCTGCCCCCCCTTGGCTTCGCCTATGGCCTATGATGTTGAGGTTGGAGCAATACATTGTAAAATAAAAATGCACAATTTCACCATACATTTTTTTTTAATGAAAATTAGGTTCTGAAGCAGGTTATCGGTAAATGAACCGCATTTAGTATGATTGGCTTTATACTACTCTGTTGGTAGAACTTTGCGATATATCGCTTAAATGAGATCTGTTGTATGAATGTTTGAAAATACTTTCGTTGTATACGCTTGCTGCTGCTAAGGCACCGACTTCGATGTTTTAGATATGTCGACTTGTCAATCCCAGTCAAATTTACTCATATATGAGTGACTCCACTTTTGATGAAAGTGAGTCAAAAACCATTCAAAATTGAGTTAAATTGCACCCCTTTCTAACACAGTCCGCAATATCTTGCTACCAAAAACACCCATATTTTAAACCTACTATGTCAAAGTATATTTATGTAGAAATATGTGAGGTCTTCGCAATGTACGTCCCCTTCCAGTTTCGTCACACGAAGTTGACCACGGTGCATTCGTTGCGCTCGATCGGCATCGTAAAGTAAATTATCGAGAAATTGACTCCCTATAGCAAGAACAAACGGAGGAATTCCGTGGACCACAAGTCAGCAAGAAGAGCTACCATGTGGCCAACGCTTCGGCCAAACGCGCATTCCAAACACCGCAAGAACGCCAAACCCGTCATCGTCACATGAATACTAATTGACGTTAGCCGTCGGCGTCCGTGGTGAGTATGACCAGGGTTGTTACGAGAAGTCTGAAAATAAATCCGCGCCAAATCCGCGCGAGTTCAAAATCAAATCCGCGCCAAATCCGCGCGAGTTCAAAATCAAATCCGCGCCTTCAAATCCAATCCACACACGAATGTTCTATAACTTATCAAGCATCAAATATATAGGATGGGGAACGGCTTCATCAGTAGGCGAACCTATTTCAAACAAGGGGTAAACAATAACATGCATCACTCATTTTTGGCAGTAAGCTACAAATAATAAAAGTAGATTTTTGATTAATTTCCTTCAGAAAAACCCAGCGCTTGGAATAACGGGTGTCCACTAAATAATGAGAACGAAAAGAATGGGTCAGGAAAAAAATACCAGTGAAGTTTTGTTCAAACTGATTTATTTTATTAAAAGGGTCAACTTAAATCTTCAAACTAAGTTTAGTGAATATTGTCATATGGTCCGTGGTCCGCCGTGCGTCGCAGCTTAGTCGTTATGCTGGAACATGACCGTTGGACGGCAGCCACATCGATTTTTCGGATGCAGCTTTTGATCCTGTTGGTAAGTTGCTTGGTGTTCTTGGCCTTCCAATTATCCTTGTATACCATGGAGCTCAAAAGACCGAAGAAATCCTCGATAGGACGGCACTGTGGCAAATTTGTCGGATTCCGGTCTTTTGGGACATATGGTATATTTTGGCTCTCCAAAAACGTTAGCTTTTTTTTGCGTAGTGCGATGATGCCTTGTCCGGCCAAAACACGTATTTGCCATCCGAGTGATGTTGTTTAAGAAATGGGATGAGTATTTTCTGCAAACACTCTCTTTGGTACACCTCCTGGTTGATGGCCAAACCGCTTGGTTTGAACCACGGCTTCGAAATACCCTTATCGGATATTACGATGTATAACATAACCTTCGATTCAAATTTGTGCTTGAACTTATACATTACTTTTGGAGGAGTAGTAGATTTGTCCTTAGTGTAGAATCGGTCGTTTCCCGGTATCTGAGACTTCGAAAGAGGAAAGTAGCTTTCGTCGTCCAGAACGAAAGATTTTCCGCCGTAATTCCGAGTCATCCAGCGGCATTGGGATTTCACGGTTTGAATCTGCTCATCTGTGTACTCTGGGGATCTGGTTTTCTTTCTACACACTATTCCTTCTTTCTTTAGCGTCTTGCAGATGAGTGACTTCGAACAATGGAACTTTCGGGCTGCTTCCCGTTGACTTACCGAATCCTTGTTGTTGAACATGCTGCGCAGCGAGCGGAGCGTTTTCTCATTCATTATTTTCGCTGGACGGCCGCAACCTTTCTTCCGGGTTACTCTCATGCATGCCAGGATACGGTATACGGTGGATACCGGAACTTTTTCACGACAAAAATGGTCCACCGTGTATTTTTTTCCACGATCTTCGTTCGCTTGAAAGAATTGTACAACGCGCGCGCGCAGTTCTTCCTGTTTCGACGGCATGCTGAACACGACTGAACATGTTAGAGTGAAATAAGAGTGTATGAAAATTTTCTGGAGAGTGCAACGATTCATTCATCTAAAGTGACATTTCTATGCGGCCGTTTTTGTTCTGATGGAAAAGTATTGAAATCATTCTCATTTTTTAGTGGACACCCGTTAGGGTATCGGTGGAGCTAAAACCGTTCCCCACAATAAGATTGTCGGCGTTTTTGAGCCAATTAGATGCATTGTTCAAAACAGGAATGTAATTGAAAACTTCAGTGTGAAATAAAACCTGTAAAGAGGGAAACATAAGTCACGATGAGCTAAGTCAAATAAATTGACCGATAACCAACTTAATAAAAATGTTCAGACAAAAACAACCAATGACCCAAGATGTGATCCACGCTGGCCAAGTCCAACCCTGAAGAAGCACAGGACGTTTGAGTGAGTGATGAAAGCACTCGAACACAACCGATATGTAAAGTATGTCAAAGAGAATGATCCATATTTTGTCAATGGTGTATCAAGATAGGTACGTATTTATTTAACATATACGTCATAACATTTAATTGTTCTCAATAGCCTTCATATGAGCTAATTTTTCCTTTTCTGATTGTTGCTCCTGCTGGATGTTATCTTTTTGTTTCAAAAGAACTTTCAGGAATGATGTTTCTGGATTATTGAATGTCATAGCTCTGATTTCTTTTTCCATCAAATTTCTTCTTTAGCCTTCCTTTTCATTCCTACTACTTCTTCCTTTTTGATCTGGTGCCTTGCTTCCTTCTTTGCTTTTACCTTATTTTTTTGTGCCTCCACTAATTCAAAATCTTTCTTTTGTTTCTGTTTGGATTCGTAAGATTTCCTCGCAAATTTCGCCTTCAAAATCAAGTCCTTTGAAACAACAAATCTGGTTATATCATGCTCAAAAAAATGCATGCCACTCAAAATATTTTTACGATTATTGAACTGCTGTTGACCTTGTTCGGTTTTCCGGTAACACTTAGATAGTGAAAATTTTCTTTCGACCTCTGCATTAGACTGAGATACGCAAGTTACAATGTTGAGCAATGTTCTCATTTCAGAGAAACTATCGTCCTGGAATAAAAAAGTACTTCAAAATCTGTTTCTGATTCAACCGTTTAAGTTGACAACTTGACACTTGCAAGTACTAGTTCTTCGTGAATTTTAGATTTGTCTAATTTAAAATCAATAACATCGACTAAGTGGACGATTTCTTTGATGGAATCCTTATTTATGATCTTTCCAACCTTGAAGTTGCTGACTAGTCTGACAAATTCATTCGGAACATCTTTGGAAAACAAATACGAGACGAAAGCCTTAGTGTGGTCTTTAAAATGCTTATTGAAATGAGATGTTTTAAGTGGATCTCCTGCAGCGTCAAGAATGGATTTGTAAATAATTACATCCGTATCCTTAAGAAAATGTTCTTCCATTAGCATTTTGTTGTTGATGGCTTCCGTTATCTGTTTTGAATCGTTAACTCTTGATATCATAGTGACAAAAAATGCAAGAATCCTATCATAAATATCGAAAAGAATAAATTCATTCGGTTCGAGATACTTAAGCAACTTTTCCATTTCTCCCGCTGATTCAATCACAAAAAGAACCTGCTTTTTGATATCTGGCAGTAGTAAAATCTTCAAAATTTCTTCTTCATAAAAGCTCCGTTTTGCCAGCCCTTGCAATTTCTTTTTCAAAGAAACTAAGTGTTTGTAGTTTGAAAGAACCACTTCTGCAGCTGGTCCGAGAGTTGCCCACCGCTTTTGGAAACGTTTAGGCTTGGTGATGCAGCTTTCTTTGAATTCTTCCTACTTCGACGGAACGACAAAGTAATAGTACAGATACTTTGCCAAATCAGAAACAACATATCCAAACTGTTTGATAGCAGCCCTAAAAAAATGAAGGTTATAATACATATCTACTAGCAAACAAATAATAAAACGCTTTCTTAGATTTTGAATAGTTTAGAATTTAAGTCCCTGAGTCCATTTAGAATTCTTAGGTATTAAACTTCGTATTTTCAAGAAATAATTCTTCGGTTGGATATTAATCCTCATGGAGTTATTCCTGGAAACTTCTAGAATTATTCATTCGAAATTCCTAGGCTGTCTCTTTTCATTTGCTTTGGAGTTCTCGTCTTAATTATCATTAAATGATGATCCAAATTTCTTCCAAAATTCCAATCCAAACTTCTTGAAATTTTACTTTTATCTAGCTTTGTATTCCCCAAAACGATTCACAATAAATATGGAGTTCATAAGAACTAATTCAATAGCAGATTTCACATGATCGCAGTTCATTTCAAAAGAGAATTTCCGGTTACAGGTAGTTGTTACCAAACTCTAATATTGGGCCGTATGAATAATAGTGTATACTGTACTTTCACTCATAAGAAATGCATGGGTGAAAGTAAAGTATACTCTTTTATTCATACGGCCCATTATCTGTCGAAACGTTTAGTTTGGATGGATGAACTATTAATTTTGAAAAATTATCATTGTTTACTGATGTTTCTTATGATTTAAACAAAATTAAACCTTTAATTTCCCTGAATGCGTTGTGAATAATGTGAACCACACAGGTTCCATTGTTGATCATCCCGATACCACGATCAGCAATCAACTGATTGTTGAATTTCCGAGAAAGCGATTTATTGACGTTTGGACCATCGTGACCAGCCATAGTTAAACGATCGGTGCTAATGTGATTATCGTTAAGTGCTTTTTTAATTTTCTCCAGCAACACGTTCGCTTTTCCAAGGAATACGCTCTCCAGGTGAAAGATGCTAATTTTTCGGAGCCTCTTTGAGAAGTACTTCAGTAGTATAGCCAATTCTTTTTGTTTATTACTCGCTTCATATTCGTCGAACACAATTGACTAGTATTGACCTTTGATGTCTTCCAAAAACAGGCCCTTGGAAAAGGGTCCGATTGCTTCGTTTACCAAATGAGTCATTTTCTGACGTGTCAGGGAAAATCCTTTCAGGTCATTCGGAGCAATCATCTTCAGGACGCTTCCATCAGTTCCTGCTGCATAAAAAGAAATATTTTTCATGACCACATGGATCATCCAAAGTATTTCTTTCTCCAGGACCCGTGAACTGCATTCATGAATTCGAGAACAAGCAAAAATACACCGTGAACTGAATCACGTTTTTAGATAAAAATCCTGAAAACGTGAACTAGTTCACGGTCCGTTTTCATTTTCGTGAACGCTTTTGTTTCTGTGTGAGTATATCAATATGGTGTTGAACGAATCCGCGCCAAATCCGCGCCAGAACGAATTTTATGAACAAATCCGCGCCAAATCCGCGAAAATCGCGAAATCCGCGAAATTCGCGAAATCCGCGCTGCCGTAACAACCCTGTATGACTTGTTGTCGCCATGTCGGTGCAGATTTTGCTTTCTTCTCGACCCCAGACGGGTGTGGTGTGGTAAGGTTATGTTGATAGGGTGGGACAAACAAAAGAATGTTATTCGCCCGGCTTCAGAGATTCTAAATCAGGTTCTGGGAAATTTGGTTTGATTTGTTGGAATCTTATAATCTGGCAGTGCTGAGGTTTATCATTTCATTAAATGTTTTGATTTTATCTAGAATAAGGCAATAATTATTCGATTATTTGGAAGAGTTGATCCTTCAAAAAGTTGAGCGTCTTATTCTCAGTCAAGACTCGTGTTTCCCATCAGAAATAAAGCTGCACACAGAGGAAAAACTGACAAACGTAAACAATGGCAACTTCCGTAAATTTCTCTGCGTTACTATTTTGGCAACCAACATAACATGGATTGCTTTGTTTTGCGATCAAACTTGTTTCGTCAATGTCAATTGGAATATACGGTCAGGATTTAGCAGTACTTGAAAGTGCAGCTAAACATATTTTCCTCAGAAGCGTGAGGCCCTTGCAGTCGCTGGTGGAGCTAATTTTCCAATCTCTTTAATGTCTTGGAAATAATACGAGAAGGACCATAGGTAGCTGGCGTAAGCATGAACATAACTTATTAGAATTTTGTTTGGATGTTATTTCTACCGGGCATCCTGCTAGTAGTTTGCTTTCGACGCTTAAACCGTTGTATCCATATAGTTAATTTCACGCGATCGTCGGTGATGTGACCTTTGCATACCTCCGCTGCTTGAAAGTGATCGGTGGACGTCGGCAGGAGGGGTGAAAACTAACAAACACCACTGTCAGACATGGACCGCACCTAACTGGTAGCCCTAAACTGGTTGGTCAAATTATCCGGTTCGATTTATGATCGGCACCGTGGATTTTCTTCGTTCGCTTCGACCGATCGGTTGAACAAAAGAGTTGTGTGTATATTAATGAATTCTACTGCATTATTTGGTGCAAGCAAATATGTGCTGCCTAGGCCCGTATGCAGGCAGGCATTCATGTAGCATGACGAAAGTACGTACAATTGGTGACCGTGGTTGATCGGTTTCTAAATTTGAATCACGCGCTACTTTGGTTCTCAGATAGCCTGGTCGTTGGACTAGCGGTGCCATCAAGTTGAGGGGTGGTGGGTTCGATTCGCGGTTTGTAAATGTGTTTGACTTTTTTGTCTGCCTAGCAACGATGCTAAGCTGCCTTCTGAACACCACTCTGAACACTAAATTGAGGGCCGACCGAACGCTTGATACATAACCTCAAAGAATAATAAGAAGTGACATATCGTTTGGAATTGACAATGGGCGTTACATCGTTATGGGGAAAGGGGTGTGCGCTCAGCTAACCGTTTCTTAAAGAAACCAAAACAGGAGTTGGTCGAGCTGATCAATGGTTGGTAGGATCAATAATAATCGAGCAATGTCAATACCTAATCGAGTGGGTTGGGGCTATTGAGATTCAACAGCCGATAGTAGTTTCCCATTTGGTTGGAATGTTTGTATAAATAGCGCCAGGTCCTCACAGATACCGCTGCGTCGAGGTTGGAATTTGTTCTACAAATAATAGTTTGATTTCGGTTAGGTCGAGTAGAGGATTCCAAATTAGAAGCAGTAGTACATGACAAGAAATAGGCAAGATTTTGATAAAAACTAACTAACTGAGATTTCTGGTTAAATATGCAAGTTTGTTCGGAAGGTACAGCCGGATGCTTAACGGTGTCAAATATTCACGTTTTGTACCTAAAAACATACGATAATTATGACGAGTGATACACCCGTTATTCTTTCACACTGCAAGAATGATATGTTGTAACTTGAATGTCTTACAAAAAAACATGAAGGAAAACAACAAAATCAGCGCCCACATTAGATTAGGGCGAATCTGCTTTTGTAAACAATGGGTTTCGTAGTCATTTTCTCTTGAACAAAAGGTCACAAAACACATTAAGCACTCTTTAAAGAAGAGAAGCTTTATCTCTATCCGTTGATATATTCAATTTGAATTAATTGTATTCAACTTTCAATAAATTAGCAAACAAAGTGTCTGTTTACAAAAGCAGATTCGCCCTAATCAAATGTTGGTGCTGAAATGTTGTATTGATGATGGGAAAGAGACAAGTTGCTTTGAGAAAATGTTGTGATTCGCACAACAACAAAAATTTGTGATTGGCATAAAAAAAATATGCGTAAAGCCTGATTTTGAACCTAGACCATCCTTAACAGGAAGAAGTACGCAACTACAGTTGTAACTGTATAGCTTTTTCGATAATGTATGGTTACGATATCTTTTCAACCGTATTCATTTAGTCTTCTGGAAGATCAATTTCAGAACTATACCCAACAAACAAACGAAAGCAGTAAATAAGCATACATGTTTTATTAAAGCTGAAATACGACTATCGCAGCTGAATAAAATATCTGAATGAAATAGAAGCTGAATAACCATGTTCTCAATTGAAATATTAACATTAATTCAAGTGTTTCATTTTTGTTTTTGTACGAGACACTGAAGAAGTCTGCACATTGTAGACGAAATACACGTATCTGTCGAAGATAAGCAAAGGTAGTTGGAATTAAATGGAAGATACTAATTCTTCTTCTAATTTCTAGTTACAGGTATTCCACTAAACAGCTCAAACCCTCTAGGATTCATTTATATGTAACTAAATTTACACAGTTCAACAAAGAGATGAATAACAGTTTATAAATCTGTTTAAATATCGTTTATATAGCCTAGCTAATAAAACCTGATATTGAATTGAATAGCAGCTGTAATGTACATCACTATTAAACTGATCCAATTATAAGCTGAAGTAAAATAATACACAAGCTTTACACAGGTGTCTTAATTGACTTTTATTCAACCACTGAACAATTAGTTGAATTACAGTTTATGTCTCTAATGTAACGCCTTTTAACTAGCTTTGCCAATTTAACCTTATACTTAGTTGAATAATAGCTGTGGCTTAAACCAATAGTCAGCAAAATAAACTACAATTAAAATAAAAGTTGTTTGAATGCCGTAGTAAAGCCTCCGAAGTGTTCGTAATTTTGGCTCAATATTTCTTCTTCAACTTAAAGTTGTGCTAGATAAATGATATAGATATTCATTGAATTCAGTTAATTCTTAAGTTTTCGTTCCTGGGTTGTTCATTTTTGGTGCAGGTGAAAAAGTATTGACGTGTTTTCAAGAGCTCACATGCTTCTGTTTACATAACCCATCAAAATAACAGCAGAAAACATTGTCATATCTTTTAATCGTCTCTTGTTCAACATGCCCTTGTCAGTAATGCACGTAGTAAAACCGAACATCCAATATCAAAGCTTGTGTACAGCTTGCTAATTCAGACGTTTAATAACAACATTTAGAAGCTTTAATTAAGCACTGATGTTGCTTATTTACAGACAACGCTATAAATAGAATGTCAATGTAGCTCAATTAAAGCATCACTTCGGCTACTATTCAATATATAACATTGAGCTTATATAGACGATTTGTTTATACTTCATTCAATTCTAGGATAGCGCAGTTGGTAAGTCACATAGTTGAGGATACAAAGGTTGATAGTTCAAATCTCGCTATTAAATGTTAATAATTAAATGTTACATAATGTTTCTGTTAATGTACACGTATAATAATACCAAATTAAATATGCATAGTATAAAATGTTTGTATCGTATGGAAAATCATACAAAAATACCGAAAATATTTTTTTTAAGCATTGAAATAAGTTGAACAAAAGTTCTATAAAATACTCCAAAGCTTTTTAATATGCTTAATGAAGTTGAAGAAAAATGTCGTTATTACTATTGAGTAACTAGGAGAGAATATATTATTGATAAAAAAACTCGATTAGCTCAACAAAGGTCACTTTTACTCTCGGAATTAGCCTCAAGTTGTGTGTAGCACTTAAACAACAGTTATTCAATTATCTGCTGAACTCTATTGCTGCAAACTTGCTTCTTAAGCATATGCAATTGCTAGTGTCCAAAAGCACTTGGCGACAGCTTGATAACTTCTCCAAATTTGTGTGAATAATGCCTGAACAAAAGCAGTGATTGAAAATAGTTCAGAGATTATTCAACACACTGCTGCATTAAATCGCCAAAATGATGTTTATTTAATGAGTGATTGTTTGTTGGGTAGTTGAAACTGTAGGTGTTTTGGCTATACAAAGTTACGACATGTGTTCAATTGTAACGGTAGCTTTTTCAGCTATACTTATTTATGATATGTATTCAAACATGTTCATTGAGTCCTCTGGAAAAACAACAGACATTATGTTCTGGGATGTTCTAGTTCTAGGTCATCCAAACAGTCCTGGAGATCAAAACTTGGGATGTACATTTGTAACTATAGTTTTTAGTTGAAGTTTTTTCAGAAGCAGATAATTTATCATCTCCATTGCAAAGCGCTAGGAGCGGACAGTAATTTTATTGCTTTATTTATTTCACACATTTGCTCTTCTCGTCATCCATAACTTATAGATCTAGGAGAGAACGACGGTGAGTGGTGCAAATACTGATCCCCACCAGTATGAATAAATGGATTCCCCCATTATGGGCGGGATGACGAGAAGAGCAAATGTGTGAAATAGGCGGTGCATGCTAAAAATAAACCCAACAGCGGGAGATAATTTCTCACCCGTGCTAGGCAGTATTAGGAGACGGACAAATCGCTAGAACTAGAAACAAGCAATAGGTAGTATAAGAGCACGATCGGTTGCATAACCTTTTGTCAGTCAAGGGGATTTCCCCCCTTGCCTATCCTGCATAGGGTAGTATGACAAAGGGTTATATGTGCCTGATCGTATACTACCGTTCAAATGCCCTCCGCTCGTTTTCAAACTTATATCTATTCAATTTCAAAGCCTGCCGTACTCTTACGGATCTATCAATACACTTTCTCTTCATGTCTATTTGTTCTAGCAATAAAATTACTGTCCGCTCCTAGCGCTTTGCAATGGAGATGATAAATTATCTGCTTCTGAAAAAACTTCATCAAAGATCGTTACTTCCGCGCTGGGGAGAATACAAAAATAACAATCAAAAGTGTATAGTTTTTAGGCTAAACAAGTTTACGATATGTATTAAACTATGTTCAAGGGATCTTCTGGAAGATTAATCGACTTTATGATGAAATCTGGGAAGTTCATACCAGACTGTTCATTAGTTCATAACGTAGTATCTACAATTGAAACTGTAGCTTTTTCTGACGTCCAAAGTGTTCTGATGCATGATATGTATTCAACATTGAATTTTATGGAAGAGCAACCTACTTTATGAGATAATCTGGGATGTTCTCAGTCATCCAACCAGAACTGTGCAGAGGAGTGCAGAACTTAGGATCTATAATTATACCTGTAGCTTTTTCGGCTATACATAGTTACGATATGTTTTCAACCATGTTTATCTGGAGTTTTCTTGAAGGTCAGCAGATATTATGAAATAATCTGGGATGTTCTAAATCAGCCATACAGTTCTGGAGCTCAAAAATTAGGATCTGAAATTCTACCAGTAGCTTCAGGCTACACAAATTTACGATTTTTACTCATCCATGCTCACTGGATCTTCGTGTAGGGTTTTTGGTCATCCAAACTACTAAGCAGTTCAGAACTTAGGATCCAGATTGCACCAAGCGACATATGCGCCATTCTTCGTAACAGATCCCATACAGTCCTCACCGAATTTTTTTTTTAGTGCATTATGGAGATGGATCACTTAAATTGGCTATTGGTTATAAACTTCAAAAACTACTGATCTGAATCATCAAATTTAAAAGTTCTGTTTGAAAATGTCAGACAAAACTGATGATTTTCGATAGGCACTTGGTGCGATTTGACAGAACCCCGACCAATTGTAACTGTAGCCTTTTCAGCTGCACAGCTAATTTAGAATGACCTAGATTATCTTATAATATATTTTGACTTTTCAGAAGGTTCAATGTACATGGTTGAATACATATCGGAACTTTGAATAGTCGAAAAATCTATAGATACAATTGTAGATTCTAGGTTTTTAAATCAAGAATAGTTTGGATGACCTAGAACACCTCAGATTATCTCATATTGTCAGTTGAACTCCCAAAATATTCGGTAACCATTGTTGATTACATATCGTAACTTTATGTTGTCGATACGATCACAACTTTTGATACTTTTTTGACATTTTATACGTTTTATTTACCTCAAAAATCGATTTGATCTTCGGGAATCTCGTTGCCCAACTTCAACACATTATAACACTCCGGGTGAGAGTTCTTGATGAGTCGCATACAGTTGGTCAACCCTAATGTTTTCGGACTGAATTTGAAATTGTGACCCAGGCTACATCTCAGGCCCCCGTTCCCGGAACGCAGTCCGTTTTGCACTTTTTCGGACACATTTTCTTTGTTCCCTTTTACAAATGATGAATCCATTTGTTCAAAACAACACAACGTAACAAAGTGCACAGAGAAAATGCCGCAAATGTACAGAGACAATTATATTAAAACTCGAACTTACTGATCGCTCGAATATTGACAGTACATCATTAGTCGGGATTGCAAAAACTGTGATGAAACGTACGCAATAAGTAAAGGAATGCTAGAAACGGACATGGTTGAGAAGATGCTACGTAAACAAGCTAGACATTCTCGAAAAACTATGTTTGAAGTCAGGTTTTGAGGGCAGAGATGCAGAATTCAGACTCCCACTAGATCGGTTTAAGATTTAATCAAATTCGACTTAGAAGAGCAAAAAGTGGAGCTATTCATAGACTGAGGAAAATAGCAGATATCGGTAAATGTCATTCATACTTATATTTACTCAAATATTAAACAAATTCTCGCTGATCTTCAGACCATGCGTAACTCTGCTTTCTTCATTGTTAAAATGAACTCGACTCAATTTTGAATCAATATCAGTAGCTGTGTTATGTACCTAGATATACATATACATTATGTATATGTATATATTATAAAAAAAGGCAGAAAAAGAAGAAGAAAAAGGAACAAAACCAAACATTGTCTCTTTCCGGTGGATGCAATATGTGACATGATTGAATGTATTTTTGTTGCATGCAAAGCAATATACATACAACACTATGTCTTTTTACAATCGGATGTTATGAAACATTTTAATCTTGATTCTTCTACCCAGTAATTTATCATTATTGTGTTGGGTATGCAACAATGATAAAGGTACATTATTTTTTGTCCCAACATTGAAAAGTTAGGACAATGCCTTTATCACGATAGATAACTTTACGATATTTGTGATTTTTAACGTAGGACTACCACAGCGAACAGACACCCAGGCACGAACATTTTTTTTTCAATTTACTGTGTAAATTTTCAAAGGTTCGGAAAATCAGCGCCGTTTAGTCTATGTTTCACCAAACTAAAATTGAAAGCCTATCAAATCTCAAAGCACGCAGGTGGCGCCATCAACATACGAATCACCAAAACTAACAGAAACAAGCTGTAATTTTAAAATGGCAGTTACAGAAATTTACACACGGAGGGCACTCTAGCTTGGATGTCTGTTCTCTGTCGGACTACGTTTCTCTTTCCTATCCCGGTTGTCATTTCAAAAAATTAGCATTACGTAAGAATGAAAGGTTTTTGAATGCTAATAACTCCCGTTTGACTGAGCCGAATGACTTCATTTATACACACTTAGAAAAATTTACAGTATTCGGTAATTTTTTACCGAACTTTCAACAGCTGAACGTTCGGTAATCCGATTTACCGGATTTCGGTGAAATTTTACAGTATTCCGGTAAAAAAATTACCGGAACTTGTCAAATTTTACCGAAATCCGGTAAATCGGATTACCGAACTGTTCAGCTGTTGAAAGTTCGGTAAAAAATTACCGAACACTGAAAATTTTTCTAAGTGTGTACACCATTTGATCAGAAAAACCTACTTATTTGGATTGATTTTCATTTCAATTAAGTACTACTAGTATAAGTAGTTCAATTTACTTGAAGATGACCTACTTTTGCTCCCAGACAAATCTGCATCTGAACAGGTTGAAAATGAGGTTTTCCTTTTTCGGGTCCTCAACAACGGGTAATAAGTGGTTCAAAATGTCTTCTTTTCTTTATCTAGTTTAATTCCATGTTTAATACAGCAATAACCACAATCCTCATCTGCAAAATAATTTTGCTTTGTGGCCGGTGCCTGGTTTTATAACTGAACTGAGCGTCCTCTTATGAAATTTGCTTTGTACAGCATTTTTATATGTACACTGAAAAATAATTTTCGTAAAATAGCTTTTACGCGTTTCGTAAATATTAATTTTGTACATAGAACAATCGTATCGTATATTGTATGAAACATTTATACTGCTTTTTATCTGGTGGAATACTATCATTACACATTTTTGTATAATGCATGAAGTTCGTGAAAACTAGCCAATTGCTGTTTTTCTTTTATAGTACTCATGCAAAATGGTGTTGCAGCTGGGATGGGCGGGAATAATTTATACATCCCAAAATAAAAATCAAAGCGCTGTCTAGTGCTAGAACTTCATGCTCATTAATCTAGCATCTTCTCACGAGTTAGCATGGCCTAGTGAGATCAACCACGGATTCAGTATCAGCACTTTGCAAAAATATAAGTTCGAATCCCATATCAGAATCATTAAACAAAACGCCGGACAACCCCACGTGGTTGCGCTTTTTTTGTCGATTACATTTCGAGTCGATAAAGTAGATCTGCCAGTCCTTCATGCAACCACCAGAGAGACGTTTCTTTTTAATTTGTGACAAAATATTCGTAGCTCTTTGTATTGTTTTCGTACAATGCACGAATGTTCTTTCTGTGTCAACAAAAGCTTAGTGCTTTTGGCAGTTGCGCGTGTGCCATTAATTACGAATGTATCTCCATAAAAAGTTTCGTTGCAGAAAACAATGAATGGATTTGTAAGTATTACCTTCGATTTTGTAATATAAACTTAAATTAACTTTCAATGTAGGCAATGCGTTAAACACCAGTATAATGCACACGATTTGAACCAAAATGATTTCATTGGGATATTCAAATTTAATTGAGCATATTGTGTTTTCGCTCCAGCGTTGCCAGGTATACCGATTTATCGGTATTTATACCGATTTTTATTCTCAATACCGATATACCGACAAGGGCTCTGAAAATACCGATTTCCAACTTTTTATACCGATAAATACCGATTATTTATGAAAGTTATTTCAACATTATATTTGGTTTATGATTTATCGGCGTTTTTTTTAGATTTCTTACCCCTAATTAATTATTTTTCTGAAAATATTTTCTCAATTAAAACTGCATCAGATTTGAATAAATAAAAAAACAAAATAAAGGAATAAATAAGCTTTAAACAAAAAAAAAATAACAATGATATCCAGTTCATTTAGTCACACATAACATTTCATTAGTGTTAAATTTCAACATTATCGTCTAGCCAATGGCATCTATTTTCGTATGATTTAATAAAACCACAGATAGCCACAATAAATTTAACATTTCTTATACGTCAAACGCAAGGGAATTAAATGCCAACTATCAAACATCGCTTTGAGTTTCATACGGAGGTAATTGCATTGATCAATTTCTCTTAGTCGATTTTTGACTAATGTCTTCAAAGGTCAAAGCAAGTTTCAGTATTTAACCTGCAAGACGGAGTTATCCTTTATCGCAACGGATATGCCAACTCGTTTTCCTGTAGTTATCAATTATTTTCGGATCAAAAAAGAGAAATCGCTACATGCAGTTCGCCCGTTCGAAACTCAACGCGAGAAACATTTGAATTAGTCTTAAATGCACGTACGATGAACAAATTTGGAGTGTTATGGTTGTATGTCTGTGATAAAACTATCGAGTTTAATTATGATATTAAATGCGTTAACAAATGAAGACAGGTTGTAATTTTAAGCAAAATAAACGAATCAGTCCTATATTTACAAGCAATACTTTATACATTTGTGCTTTTCAATATGGGATTTTCAAAAGAAATTATCAGTTTATTGATAGGGTAGAGCGCTACTTCGTCGTAGTCGCCTATTTTCGTTCTATCAAGCAAAAGAAATCAAAAATATAAAATACACTATGCGCTCAAGAAGCAGTGTTGAATAATCGATCATATCTTATCTTTTTATGACTAGCAAATCCAGTGGTATGTATGGAAAAGTGTATAAAATTGGAAGCGGTATACACTAGAATTAAACCGTTTTTGTGTTAAAATCTATTACAAAAAAATAAGGAATGTGCTTAGCGAGGTGCTTAGCACAATGGGAGTTGGCTCAAAAACGTTATCGCTATACATGATTTTTGTTATCTTAATAACATCTTAAGAAGTGTGTATTCTAAATAATATATATTGTAAAGTATATTTATTCAAAGTATACATATTCAACCTCGAGATGGTAAAATTTCAAAAAATGGCCAATGCATTTTTATTTTATTTTTTTTATGTTTACGTCAAACTTTGTTCATATAAAATTTAAAAATAGAAGAAAAATTATCGCCAAAATATATTGCAATCTTATATTAAAATTAAATTATAGTTCATTTGAAAAAAATCTGAATTTTACTCTATACCGATAAATACCGATTCTATAAATCCACCTGGCAACGCTGTTTCGCTCTCTTGTTACGAAGAGTTTTGCTCTTGTTTTCACGTAGATTTTCCGTCTCTTTTCTATTCCTGTATAGGGGCGTCGTTCTATTTTTTTTTTGAAATCGAATGCGTTACGCAGGTTTGGAGTTTTTGAACGCAAATATCTTCTCTCTGGCGCACAGAAATTTTACGATAAGTATTTCATTCGGAAGGTAGAACATTGAAGCAGAATCCCTGTTGCTAATTTAATTGAATACGTTGGTTTGAACCAATTAAAAAGCACTCAAAATAAAAATGTCTAAACGCACACAGCTATTGGCGCCTATTTGATGCTATATTTGCGCCACGCTCTGATTGGCCCATACTGTTGGAAGACGGAACATGGAGGAGGCGAATGAACTACGAATTGCATGAGTTACTGGGAGAACCTCCCATCGTTCCCATCGCAAACATTGGTCCACTACTGTGGGCTGGACAGGTCGTAAGAATGTTGGACGGCAGCCCTGTGAAAATTATTCTTGATAACAATCTGACGGGTACAGAAAGGAGAGCAACGAGCAATGTGAATAGATCACAAAGAAGAGTACTAAAGTTTCGTATCAAATTAAGGGGGGATATACAGTTAGAATGACCAAAACATTTTTTTTTTCTTGCATGAAAAGTTAGTAAATTTTGCGTAGAATACGCTCCTGAAACCCTTTTTTCGAAATTCGAACTTCATGTGTTTCTTTTCGTCGTTTTTCGAAAAGGCCCTTTTCGCGCGCAGCAGGTATAAAGAGACGCTTGACCGCTTGAAGAAACTTTCACGCGTTTTTCTCAAAACAGCATTTTCGGTGTTTATGCCGGCGATAACTCGAAAACTAATAATTCGATTAAGCTGAAACTTATAGGATTTCTTTATTATAGTATTTGTTTCTATATGAATTAAAAATTATTGTAGTATTTTATAATTCAATATGAAAACATGTATAAAATTGTGAAAAATTGTGGATTTTTTCAAAACTGTTACGCCAAAAGTGCATTTTTTTCTTTTTACTTTCTTTTTTTAATTCAGCTACTAAATGTAAATATAATTCATGTATTTTTTTGGGGTTTGCAGGTTTCAGATCAAAACTGCGACCAAGAGTGCCAGCACAAGCAAAATACAACGCCTTTTTTAACGCACTCTAACGGCCGCCATTTTGTTGAAAAAAATTGAAAAAAATATTTTTATATACTACATGAATACACGTATAATTGTTTAAAAGTGTCAATACATTTGAGTAAAAACTTCCCCTTGAATTTAAAAAAAAAAATGAGTTTTTTTGCTCGTTCTAACTGTATATCCCCCCTTAACAGAAAAAAATCGGAATTTTCATTGAGATGTGAATATCATGTAAAATTATATTTCATTCCTTACGAAGGGACAACTTGCATGAAACATTTCTAACAAAGAAGAGCTTTTGCATACAAAATTATCGACAATGTATGGAATGTCCCAGAACTTTACACGACTATTAATTTGAATGTGAATGTTTAGTGACGATCCATTTATGTGCATGATAATGAATAGAAATTTACACTACTTTTTCGAGCTGTGAACGTTGAGTACAACTGCACTGAAAATTTATTTTCATTAATTAGCTTTCATTCGTTTCGTAAACATGGATTTTGTACATAGAACAAATGTCTCGTAAATTGTATGAAACATTCTAGAGTTAAAGTAAGTGTTAGAACTTCATGCACAATAATCAAGTATCTTCTTACAAGTCAAAATGGCTTAGTAAGATCAATCACGGACTCAATTTCAGCTCTTTCTTTAAATATAGGATCGAACCCCATGTCAGAAAAATAAAAAAAATATACGCTGAACAACTCTTGATTGTACTTTTTTTGAATTATATTTTGAGTCGATAAAGTAGATCTGTCACTCGTTTATGCAACCACCAGAGAAACGTTTCGTTTTTATTGGTAACAAATTACTCGTAGCTCTATGTATTGTTTTCTTAAAATGACAAATATTCTTTCTGTGTCAACAAATGCTTAATGCTTGTTACAGTTGCGCGTGTGGCATTAAATACAAAGGTAGCCTCTTAAATAGTACAAATCAGTTTCGTTGCAGAAAACAACGAAGAGATTTGTTAATCCTACCTTCGATTTCGTAATATTAACGAAAATCAATTTTTGATTGTACAACTTTTTCGGCACGATGGGACGAATGCCTTACGAATATAGTAGGGGTTTATTCGGTAGAATTTGACTTAAACAACGAAAAACTAAGCCCAGTTAAAAACATTCATGTTTTCAACAGTCTAAACAGAACTCCTACTTATTCTACATAATTTCTGTAAAGCTATATTATTTTCAACAATGTTTGATAGTTTCACAATCAGTCGAGTTATTAGTACGAGACACTGAAGAAGTCTGCACATTGTTGATGCGTATCTGTCAAGATAAGCAAAGGTAGTTGGAATTAAATGGAAAATACTAATTTTTCTTCTCAATTCTAGTTACAGATATTCCACTGAACAGCTCAAACTCTCTAGGATTCAGTTTCACAATGTTAGTTCAATCAAGCAATTGACGGTTTCCACTTAAACAAATTGAAGTGAATTAAAATAAAAGTTGAAATTTCATAAAACTTTTTCGTCTTCGGGTTTTCCACAATGTACACCGTTAGACATCGATAATCCCGAATAGTAGCACAGGTTTGTTTATGGGATCGAAGCGTGCTTTGGCCACGAGCTGACGTGTTTTTTCTACTGTCATGTTTTTTCGCTCGTTTTCGTTATTTTTGAGTGATAATTCTTGTACCTAGTCCCCATATTATAATCCAGTGCCTAATTAAAAGGTTTTGAACAGTTTCATCGCGATCAATCAGTAATATCAATGGCCACTTCATGGGACACGAAAAATGTTCACGCGATTTGCGAATTTCCGGAAACTGAAGCTACAGTATGGTGGAGCTGACGCTGCCATCAGAAACAGTTCAGAATCAAGGCGATTTTAGGCAACGAAAATGTGTGAATTTTGCAGCAAGAAGGAGGCAAAGATTTGATTTGTTGGATTATGCAGAGTGAAGCAAACTATTACCTGAAGTTCCAGGCTGCAGTAGACTTCTTGGTGAGCTAGTGCCATTTTGCTTAGTAGAATATTGTTTGTAGCTTGAGTAGAAAACCAATCGCAATTATCAGACATTTTGTCGTTTGAGGCCACATTGAGATGAGAATTCAATTGTGTTCTTGTTCAGTGCACCTTTTCTGTAGAATAATACTAAGCTTTGTAGCAATGAAATCAAATTATTCTATGATGAAGCAGGAGTTCCAAACCGCCACTTAGTATAGTTTCCAGTTTTGTGAATGCGTAAGTTGATGCGTGTGTATGAGAGAATGTGTGAGTTTTTGCCGGCCTTACAGTGCTGGTCTTGTAGTCTGCTCAACCCACTGGTTGTGTATGGAAAAGGTGGAATTTCATTTCATTCGTATTTCCATCGTATAGATCATTGCACGAAGGCGTCATCAATGCAGTTTTGACAGTTCAGGGAGCTTGTTTACGTGGACTTAGCATATTTTCGGTAAGATAGGATTGAAATATTGTGCTCAGAATTGGTTGTGATTGAATTAAACTTGTCGGAAAACAGACACCAGTGCTTATTTTTACATCATTTCCTGAATCTAATCGTACAGAATCCGGAAAAAGCCAATGAAAAATTTCGTTTGAGCGATCCAAATTCTAACACCTTGTAAACAAGCTCCCTGAACTGTCAAAAAAGTGAGGTTAATAGATTCGGTGCAATGATCTATTAACGGGTTTGGGAAGAAATAACATTAATTTTTTGAAAATATGCTTTTATTTCTAATTGAAATTTTTCGATTTTATTTCCTCATTGAAATCTTTAATTACATGTTGGTTTTTACATGGTCATCTAATAAGCACATGTTACTCTTTGGAAAGAAAAAGTAACTAAAATTCCATCGTCTCTTCCAGTTAATGATCTATACATAGTGGGAAACCCTTTTCAAGCAATAGTTTCTACCAATCTTCGCGGTAGGCTATTAAAGAGTCGTTGCCCAAGTAACACACAAAACATCTTTTCAGAATGATTTGCAAATGTATTATGAACGTATTGCAAAACTAGTCAAGTTTGAAGCGGTTTGTATTTCTCGTATTCTATATATCACTCTGACAAACGGTCGAGCAAAACATAATTTTTCAAATGGTTCAAGTGATTAATAGTTTATTATTATTCTTGAAAACATGGTTCCATACATTTATAGAACATAAACATGAAAAGATTTGGAGGGCAGTTCTATATACTGCTGAAATAACATTACACCAACCATGTTTTGCAAAACGTGTTCTTTTTTCTCATTACGGAATCTGTTGTACAAGATTGAGGTTTCAGTGCCAACGAGAAGCATATAATAGATACTCAGAGTTTGCTTCTCAACAATCAGAGTTGGCATAGCAATGAAGCTACAAACCTATCACGCCAAAGGCTCGTGTTCAAATCCCAAGCTTGGCAGTGTTATATTTTTGAATGAGGATAATTTTCTTCCATTTAATGTTTTATAAGGCTTCACTTTTTGCGCTTTTTGCGTCATATAAAAGCACGAAATAAAGTATTATACACCTAAATTTATAACCTGTTTTTGTCATTTAACCGTATTTTTAACTTGTTTAATACAAGCTGTGTTGCTTGGGTGGCTCCTTTGGATAGGAATACCCTAAAGCCCGCTTCAAAGTTAATTTGGACGCATTCAAGTGATAATAACTCAGGAATTAAACAACATACACGGTTGATCAAAACTTCAAACAAAAGGGCAGTTATTCAGCTTTCAAATATACAGCTTCCGTTGTGCAACCAATTATTATATTTCACCGGTTCGAGCGAACTGTCACACTTAACTTGTGATCGATAACTAGAAATTGGAGGAGGGGTTGGTGTTCTCCATTTAGTTCCAGCTACCTTTGCTTATCTTCGACAGATGCGCGTGTTTCGTCTACGATGTGCGGGCTTCTTCGGTGTCTCGTACTAATAACTCGACTTCGAGTTATTGGTGCGAGACACTGGAGAGGTCTGCACGTTGTGGACGAGGTACGCGTGTCTGTCGGGGATGGGCGGGGGTGGTTGGAGTTGAGTGAGGGATACTAGTTTTTCTTCTAATTTCTAGTTACAGGCATTCCACTAAACAGCACAAACCCTCTAGGATTCATTGTGATCGATGCCATCATGATCTGCACAGTCGCTGGTGACACTGTACCGGCGAACATATTCCAATTTAAACGCATTTGTTGTGCCTTTGTCACTTCTTCACCGTCTCCTGGAAGTTTTCGCTTGACAATTGCCCAATATTTTTCGATCGGTCTGAACTCAGGGCAATTCGGAGGATTAATCTTTTTGGCGACGAAATTAACATGGTTTGTATCATACCATTCAAGTACCTCATTGGAGTAGTGACAGCTGGCTAGATTCAGCCAAAACATAACGTTGGTCTTGTGTTTCCGAATGAAGGACTTTTTCAGACACTCTTTAATGTAAACCTTCGATGTGATTGTGTGAGATGTGATGAAAACCTTGGTTTTAAGGCCACAACTGCAGATTCCTTGCCAAATATTTAGTTTTCGAGCAAAATTATCAGCAAAAATTTATACCCGAAAGGGACATTCTCACGACCAGCTGCAGGTAAAATTTTCGTCCGGGGATTTGTTTATAATCCATTTTGACATATGTATCGTCATCCATTGAAATACAGCCATCAAATTTCGTCAAAACTTGTTTGCATAGGAATCGTGCTTGCTTTTTGGCCACTAAATTTTGTTTTTGGGAGTGATTCGGGTGTTTACTGGCACAAAAAGACTTCAATTCTTCTCTTAAATCTCGTATTTCTTTTCCAAACCACCTGGGTTGCCTTTCATGTACCTCAACACCTTTCTCCTCAGCTTTTTGTCCTTAGTGCCACTTTTATGGTTGATGCGCTGTGTTCTATCCACACTCAAAGTATCCTTGTAACGTTTGATTACAAGACACACCATTTACTCTGGGAATTTTAACACTTTTGCTATTTTTGAGGCAGACCACGAAGGATTCTTTAGATGTTGACCTATTCTCCGGTGGCGTGAAATAAAATTGCAGAGAGATGTAAAGAAGTGTTAGTAAGATATGACTCATAATAAGAAGGCATGGAAGATCGCATGTTTCAAAGTGTTTAATGTACGGTGGTGTGGAAACCAGGAAAAGAGTGAAAATAAAATATGGCTTAACCGGAACCTGGAGATAACTAGGTGGGGTCATGGTGATGCGATGTGAGACCGGTGGTCGTAATAGCAAGGTGAGTTGGCCATGGTTTCGATATGTATGTATATGTATGTGTATGTATGTGTATGTTTGTGTATGTATACTTGTGCATGTATGTGTGAATGTTCATTTAATTTTATAATGCATAATATATATATATGATCACATCACTTATCAAGGTGAATCCTGATCCATCGAGCCCTACCCTACTAACATAGAAAAACCTCCTTCCTGTGACCTTTGTGGGGATGCAGAGGTAAACACGGTCCCTAATCAGCAAAGGTCACACTAACTTTCCTTCCCTACTCCCAACTGATTGCAAGGACGTGGCCGGCGCCGTTATTGATTATTAAAGAAATTGAGTCACTGAAACGTGTACAGTGAGAATGGTCGGTTACTCCCAGCCCCATTCAGTCGATTCATTGTGCAATTTCACTGATTCTGATCAATCACGGAGTAGCAACCATCGATATGTGCAGCCAGTCAAGCTAAGCTAAGCTAATAGTAGCACAGGTTTGTTTATGTTTATGTACATTAGTCTCATATCAGGGATGAATATAAAATTGTTCGCCTTAGGACTGCAGTGCTTTTCTTTATGGAAAAATTGTAGTCATCCGAAGCTATTTCTAATCGAGCAAGTAAAAGCGCTGAATATGGATTGCCATTACAAAAAAATATATACATAAAGGAAAGTCTGGAAACTGGGGGAAAATTTCCGCCTCCACAGTAACATTGACAAATATGGGACACACGACTCATGAATAGTTTTGCACTTTCGCGTCTGCATAAATAAGGGCATAACCAGGGAGGAAGTTAAATCGAAAGGGGGAAAATCAGCATATCATATTCTGCCTCAACACACATAGGGGTGATTTTATTTTTCATGAACGCATTTCAACTAGAGCCATTCGAATTCATTCACCGAATCAATAACTTAGCTTCTTCAGCAGCTCCAGCGATCTGATAAAGGAAATCCGATGGATGTTGGATGTCCAGTTTGTGTGCTCGTGCTTGAAAGTAATATTTTCCTGCACACACTTGACACCATCAGTCAAGTTGATTCTCGCCCTGATGTCCTACATTTATGCCATAGCTGACGGTGACGTACGCGATATTATCGTACGGTTTCTCGGAACGGAAGAATAAGGACGCCTTCACCCTCGCAGTAGTTTCGAATCGTCAATCGGCACTCCTTAATCGCTTCCTTTTCCTTGAAGTTTCCCATCAACCACGAACACATTTTCATATAATCGTCATGCTGCGTTTTCCTCATTTCATTCGTTATCATCGGATAGTTGTTCCACGGAACATCGCCAACACCCACGAACTGGGTGCTGGGTAAGGAAAAGCTGTAGCTGTAGGTCGGATTATAACGATTATCACTATACAAGGTTGCGCCTCTTTGTTGCACCTTCCCAACACCTCGCGCCGTGACCCATCTGCAGCTGAGTCGAGTCGCATTAGTGTCAAAGATAATGGTGTAGACCATAACATGCCCGGGATCCAAGCAAGCGATCTCATTTTCAATCAACCGTAAAATGTAAACATATTTATCGGTGTTGGGTATGGGTTCCTATTAATAGTGCACTGCTTGAACACGTTAACAGTTTCAGAAGGAAGAAAGCAAGGACGGGTGACGTCCAGGCTTTTATAATTGGAAGTTAAATGCCGTCGTCGGACTGCTAGAATGTTATTCACGTAATGATATTTTTATAAGGAGCTCCTTTGATCTGATATGAATAATAACGGATATAATTTGTACAATTTTATAGTCCCATCATTATCTGTCCTGCAATTGATGCGGTGCATTATAAGCGTTAGAATATTCTTGTAAGGTATGGAGACTTTATACACAACCCAACCGTTAAAATAAGCCGTGCCGAATCAAAACATGCGTTTACCCCCACATTAATAAACTTAAGCCCTATGAGTTGAACTGCAAGCGTAAACTTTCTATCTAGATTGATTCATTATTCTGGAGCACGGTTCATGGATGACCCATGAGCTACGATGCACGCTTGTTGTGCAATCGCTAGTCAACTTGAGCGCACATCGATATCCAAGTACTTTTTAGCGAGATAATTGTTTTTCTTTCAAATTCTATTTCAATTTAATAAATAGATATTTTTGATAAGCTCAGCAGGGGCTGAGCTTTCGTTTTAAAATATAAATTGAAATTTCGTTATTGCTTACAGGTGAGGCAAAATGTTTGTTTTCTCGGTCGATTTTAGAGAAATATCCGTATCGAAAAAACTGAATAAAAATTAACAGCTTTGAAGTCCGATTAACACGCTAAGCTTTTAGGTTTGCCAATAATTGCAAAAAAGTGTACATACTCATTTATGTGATAAGTTGATTTACACATATTCGAGTAATTTTGTACGGGAACTCAAATAACGCTTGGTGAGAATGTACCCGTAAATAGGTATGTGCACTTTCCGCGATAATGGGCATTCTTCACCCACATTTGAGTAAACTGAACTTAGCGTGAACAGTATTGAGGAATCCAACTTGAAAAAAGAAGAAGACACTGTGTGGTGATAAATCTGACAGCTCCCATGTTAAAGTATAGGACGAAACTTTTAAAATGCTTTTAGAAAATTCTAATTAAAAGTGGTTTGTTGTATGATGTAAGAAAAATACAAAACTGCACAATAGGGGCATTATTTTAATTTTATTTTTATTTTGCTGAAAATGTCTTTATTGAGTAGTGTTGCATTTTTCTTACATCATACAACAAACCGCTTTTAATTAGAATTTCATTTGAATTTTCTAAAAGCATTTTAAAAGTTTCGTCCTATACTTTAACATGAGTTCTGTCAGATTTATCACCACTCAGTGTCCTCTTCTTTTTTCAAGTTGGATTCCTCAATAGGCATAGCGACGGATTCTGATTTTCGACAAAAGTGAAACAAATGTTTATAATAAAAGGAAGGCCAGTATGTAATGAAGAAAACAGCCATTTGCTGATCAGAAGCAATTAACGCGTGCGAGAGATGCACATAATTTCAGGTGCATTCTCATTACGTGGTGAGCTCCGGTTTTGCAATACAGGTTGCATATCTATTGGGCGGTTAAGTAACGTTAAATTAGTGTATAAATTTGCATTTATTTCGCCGCGACTGCACTAAAGATAGGGTAACGGGATGTAATGTTGGCCTATCACCTTCATTCGGCCTATGTACCGAATATGTCATTGAGGGTTATTCCGAGAGTCGAAGTGACGTTTGTCACTTGCGGTGACGTGACTCTTCTGGGTAAATCAAATAGAGAGTCACGTCACCGCAGGTGAGTTTTCTCACTTCATCAAGTGACAAATGTCACTTCGACTCTCGGAATAACCCTCATTAACTTAGCGATAATCAACAAAATCATGAATCCTAGAGAGTTTGAGCTGTTTAGTGTAATATCTGTAACTAGAAATGAGAAGAAAAATTAGTATTTTCCATTTAATTCCATTTAAACGCCATCACAACCCTATTTGTATATAAGGGTTTATTCATCGTATCCCGAGCAGGAGACAATAACATATGAATACCTAATTTTCATCTTGATAACTGGCCGTGATATCAAAGAGCTCAGATTAAGAGCTAAAATACCTTAGCAAAATACCGAAGAATTGCAAGCAAAATATCTCTCAAATAACAAAACATTACGATGTGTATATATCTGCTCCTCTACTCAAATCCACCTGCCGGATATCCATGTATTGAGCTTTTGAAACCCCGTTCTTGCATAAGAATGCAAGATCTTTCTCAGCGGTTAGTGGATTTAATTTTTCTTTCCATTTTTATTCCGAAAATTATAGATTGGCCGCTGCAGTATCAGGGTTTTGTGCTTATTTTTCTATCAGTTTTCCAGTTTTCGGGAACCAAGCCGACGCTACGGAAGTTGCTGCAGCAAACGTGATTTCTTGGGCCAAATTTTGGCTCAGAAGAGGTCCAACCTTTTTTTTTCCTTAATTTTCGTTCTGCGTTTTTGAACGGCTTTGTAGGATGGCCGGCGGATTGTGTTAAGGAAGACGTAACACCGATAATAAATTCTCCATCAAGCCAAGTTTTGTTGATATTCAAGAACCATTCGCGGTTTCGTCCAGCTGCACACCATAGTTTCTGAAACTTCAGCATCACCAGATGAAGCTTCTTATGCACCAAACCAACGTTAAGTTTTTCTCCGGAACACCTTTTCTTTACAAATTCCAACAAATCTTTTCCTTTAGCTCCCTTCATTAGAAGAGATATGAGAACGGTCAGAGGAATTGCTAATAAATTAAAATTCGCTTTATTGAAATAACAATGCTCAAACAACAATTTTACCTACCTGTTTCATTTTGAAAGCCCGTTACATGGCAATTTTATGCCAAAAAAGCAAAGCTTGCTTTGATTTGATGCCCAATGGAATACGGTTGTAGATTTACGGCATAAAAAACTATATTTTCAACGTTCTGCTATTAAGCAAAATCAAAAAAGACCATTCCCAAATTTTGCTTAAACGGACTTTGAGATATACTTATTCAACTGGTATATATAGCTATCGGTTTTACTTGTGCCTTTTTGAAATGTAACGCTTGAATATATGGCTTATGCACGATAAAAATGATGATAACTTTTCACAGAAAAGTTGTACGAGTATGATGTCTTGGGAGCAAATGTGTATTTTTATGTGAACTACAATCTCTTTGAATAAAGTAGGCCTGAAAAATAGATATTTTTCAATATATGACAGAAATTCTGATTTTTGGCTTTTGTTTCTTTAAAAGCGCTATATCTCAAAAAATAGAAGAGATAGACAAATATAAGCTTCCACAAAGTTTGAACGCTTTTGTTGTTCCATAACTTTGTAGAACATTTTGTATTTCTATCTATCAAAACAAAAAAGTTTGATAGTGAATTACTTTATTGGTGAAACTAGGCGTATAGGACATTTTTGCTAACAACGCGGCATAAGCTAACTGAAATTTGTTCAGAAGATATTAATACGCTATCTCTTATATTCTTTGAGTTATTAATTTATTCCACCTAATTTTTCACCCTGGACCACAGTGCACTGCCCAAGTAACCATAAGCATTAAGCTATAGCCCGATAATAACACTATATCAGCATTAATGTTGCTTAAAAGTTCTATATTAGCATATGTTATGCTTGCAAGCTTCATATTAGCAACATAAATGCACTCAAGCTCCACCCAAAATTTAGCATTATCGCTAGCATTATATGCGCATATAAGGCTTCTATAATGCATAAAAGTATTTGTCATGTTCACAGCATACATGCTTTATATCTGCATTTAGTGCTAATATAAAGCTGTCATATAATGCTTAGAATTTGTTTACAAACGCATGGAAAAGTAATTTGGAGTCAACAAAAACCAGTATGACCAAGAATAAGTGAAAAAAAACTTTAAACAGTGGAAATTATAGACGTGAAGTGAAATTGTATCGAAACTACAAACTACTTACAAACTACTAACAAACCTGATCATATTGAAGATTTGGTTCAAGAATCTGCTAAATCTCCATCAGTCAGTTAGTTCTAACGCCTTCAAATTCGAAGATGAAAGTTCTAACAATTCTGGAAAAGCTAATAGCCAAAGGCAGCGGGCCAACCAAGCATGATTATACATTGGTTTAAAACGCTGTACAGGAGATTTTTGCAATGTATTAAATTTAAAAAAATATTACTTTACTCATACTAATACACAAAATATTAAAAATATGAATTTAGACTAAGCGGTTTGCTTATAGCTCATTATTGCATGCATTTTCTCCGTTTTTGCTAATACTATCAATAAGAAGAAGCAGAAGCAGAAATAGTTCTTAGAATAAAACGGAAACAGACAGCAGATAAATGCAGAATAATAGCATTAGCACTGCCACAAACGGGCTATCAAAACTGACAGTTATGTTCAGGTGCATTAATATAGCATTACTAATGCTATCTACGAGCTGTAACTTCTGCATTATATAAGCACGTTATTTCGCCTTTCTTAGCATTATATAAGCATTATATCTGAATAAAGAGCTTCAAAGCATTTAAGTGCTGCTTTATATGCAGATGTAATGCTAATATAATGCCACGTTGAGTGCTGAATGGTTACTTGGATGCTGGCTGCCATTTCATTCATCCCATTCATTAACTTCGAGGTTTTGCTATTTTTCGTCGGAACATTCGTTCTTCTGGGGGAACATCACTTCATCAACTCTGGTCTTAATGAGGCCTGTATGACTGCCCTTCACACACTTAGAAGATTTTACAGTATTCGGTAATTTTTTACCGAACTTTCAACAGCTGAATGTTCGGTAATCCGATTTACCGGATTTCGGTGAAATTTTACAGTATTCCGGTACAAAAATTACCGGAGCTTGTCAAATTTTACCGAATTCCGTTAAATCGGATTACCGAACTGTTCAGCTGTTGAAAGTTCGGTAAAAAGTTACCGAATACTGTAAAATTTTGTGAGTGTGCACACTCAGATTATTTTACAGAAATCTGTAAAGTTTTACCGAATTCTCAACAGCTGAACGTTCGGTAATCCGATTTTACGGATTTCGATAAAATTTTACCGAAATCCGGTAATTTTTTTACAGATATCTGTAAAATTTCACCGAAATCCGTAAAAAAGGTTTACCGAACGTTCTGTTGAGCTGTTGAGAATTCGGTAAAACTTTACAGATTTCTGTAAAAAAAATCTAAGTGTGTTGCTTAGTCCTTCACACCTCCTGATGAGATATGACTAGAAATACAAAGCACATTATTCGTAGTTCCGTTGAGATGCAATAATTAGATATTTACCTAAGGGGAGCCTGCAGAGAATCGCTACGAGCAAATAATGCGTTCGCAATCAATCAAGCGACCAAAAAACTGATTAACGTCTATGGGTGCTATGATTTTCAACCAAAATTAAGTTAAAAGTACCCAACCGTTCTTTCCACGAACAGAACGCGATGGTTGGGTAGCTGCAACTTAAAATTAAGTTGTTTTGCACTTCAAATGGGAATATAAACGATTTGGGTTTAGAAATAACAGCTTTCAATAATTAATGTTCCTCATAAATTTTCGCAAACATTGTTCATAAGCTTAAAATAAATTTACTTCATTGCTAATAAGATAAATCTAAGTTTTCATGACATATCACACAAAAATGCATACATAAAACTTAAAAATAAAATCGATATTGTAGTTCGGGCCAATAAAATATTCAAATGTAGTTTTAAACATCGAACTCAAAGAAAACCTAAATTTGAGTTTATGTGTCATAACTGAATAGATGGGTGAATTCAACCTAAATGATTTTTTTAATTCACCCAACTGGTAACCTCACTTGCCTGAACTCAACGTTGAGTTATTTTTTACTTAATTTTGGGTACTTTTTTCTTAGCGTGTACCTTTGCTTATCTTGACAGTACTAAGTCGAGTTATTAGTACGAGACACTGAAGAAGTCTGCACATTGTAGACGAAAAACACGTATCTGTCAAAATAAGCAATGAAGGTAGCAATAAAGCAGTAAAGGGAATTAAATGGAAAATACTAATTTTTCTTCTCATTTATAGTAACAAAATCATGTTTCAATTAGGATGACCGAATGTAAGTGTAAGGAAGCCAATTCAGTGTTTTTTTTTCAACAAAGTTTGCCAAAAAAGTTGAAGTTGAATAAAAACGAAAAGGTGAGATATGTCAGTGACATATCTGCAAAGTCGCCGTAGGACTGCTTGTTGATGTGGAGGAATTGTAATAGAATTAATAAATATCTACTATATTTTGTTCAGTCTAAAGACTCATCAAACCACATGTTATTAGTTTTAATTTTCCACGAAAATTAATATAGTCAACTCTTTATAACTTTTGAAGTGGCCCTAAATGAGCAATGTCATCATAACCGGTTCCGCACCTACGTAAATTGCTATCGACGAGGTTAATTCTGTAGAGATGTGCGTCTAGCGAGTAGTGGTCTTGACATCACATGAATGAAACCGCGACTTACATCCAGACTTTTGAACCACGATCTCGACGAAACATTTGGAATAATGGAATGTAACCACCACCGAAGAGAATTACTTGTCCAATCGTTTTGCCAACTTTGAAGAGAACTCTGACGTACTAATCGGAAAAATTCATCATGTGAAATTCTTCTTACAAAAATCTCGCCTTCTTGTGCGCCCACCTTTGCTAGAGAGTCCGCTTTCTCATTCCCTGGAATTGAGCAATGTGATGGGACCCATACAAAGGTAATCCTAAATAATTTTTCGAATAATTATTCGACACATTTGCTCCCTCATTTTTGAAGGAAAGTAAGATGAGTGCCTCACTGTTATCATCGACTGCAGGGCCTCAATAGAACAGAGACTACACTGATAGGCAAAATAAAGTGCTGAGCTCATCGTTTTTTTCAATTTCTCTCATTTACTTGGTTCAAATTAGAGTAAACACACTGTATTTTTTTTATTATCTTGTTTTTTATATTCTTTTTAAGTTTCACTTATGGAATACTGCAAAAAAAGGAGTTTTACTTAAAGAAAAAAAAATCAACTTTTGTTGAAAAAAACAGTGACAAAATAAAGTGCCCACTTCATTTAGGCTACAGAAAACATAAATTAAAGTGAAATAAAAGCATTTCAATAATTGATGCGTCCTCCTCCTTTGGCCTTCAGGACCTCCTGCAGGCGCTTCGACATGCTATCGGCCAGGTTCTTTAGGTGCTGTGGAACTAGCTCTTCCCAGGCGCGCTCCAGTGCTTCAAAATAGTTATTTTTATTGGTAACACCAGTTTTGTCAACCCTGGCATCGAGAATCGCCCACAAATTCTCGATGGAATTGAGGTCCGGGCATTGTGGAGGCCATTCCAGCGGTTTGATCCGACAAGACCGGAAGAAAGACTTGGTCTTCTTGGCAGTATGCTTCGGGTCGTTGTCCTGCTGGAATACGAACTTCTCTTTAAGGCCCGTCTGGATCAGCGAAACCTCCAGATTTTCTCGCAGGATGTTGATGTAAGAATCTGCCGTCATTATCCCGACGATTTTCACAATGCTTCCCACTCCACCCCACGAAAAATACCCCCAGACCATCACATTTCCTCCTCCATGCTTCAGCGTGCCTTGGATGTGGCGCTCCTGAAGCTCCTCTCCCGATCTGCACCAAACATGAACCCGCCGCTTTCGGTTAAATAGCTCGAATTTTGATTCGTCCGTCCAGAGAACCGTTTTCCAGAACTCTAGAGGCTTATCAGCATGCTCCTTAGCAAACTTAAGCCGTTTGGCTTTGTTTGCCTTGCTGATAAATGGGCGCTTCCGGGCAAGTTTGCTATTCAACCCCTGTGCTACGAGACGGCGACGAACAGTTCGACCGGAAACTGATAACTGAAGGGTTTCCTGGATCTCGCGGACAGTTACCTTCGGGTTCTTCTTGACTTCGCGCATGATCTTGGTGTCCGTTCTCGCATCCGTTTTCCGCTTCCTGCCTCTGCCAGGGCGATCCACCACTGATCCAAACGTTTTAAGCTTCAGAAGAATTTTGCCAACCGCTGCCTTACTGATACTGTACTTCTTAGCGACAGCCCGGTGCGATTCACCGTTTTGCACATCACGAACGACCAATTTTCGGATACACAAGGGAATTGCTTTCGAAAGCACTGCGTTCTCCAATTTTTTTTCAATTGAATCAAATGCGATCTCGTATACAAATGCACCAGGTTGAGCCGATTGCTTTAAAACATGTCAAAATATCTAAACATAAACAATCGAGGGGTCTTCCAATGGAAACTTATCGAAACTATATCGATTTTTGCAGTGGGCACTTTATTTTGTCACTGTTTTTTTTTCACACAAATTGATTTTTTTTTCTTTAAGTAAAACTCCTTTTTTTCAGTATTCCATAAGTGAAACTTTAAAAAAATATAAAAAATAAAATAAGAAAAAGAACTACACTGTGTTTACTTTAATTTGAACCAAGTAAATGAGAGAAATTGAAAAAAACGAAGAGGTGGGCACTTTATTTTGCCTATCAGTGAATACTTCAACATGGGAGAGAGCTGTCAGGTTGATCATCACTCGGTGTCTTCTTTTATCAAACTTTTTTCAAAGATTTTGTTGTTGTTGGTAGATTGCTAAGCTGTATTTCGATCGAGCGATATGAGATAATTTTCCCTTACGTTAAACTGATCGGCATGTTGTGCCGCGAGCAGCGTTGCCACATTTTTTCCATAGTAAATCCGTATTTTCACATAAAAAAATTGTTTCATCTGTATCCGGCTGTTAAAAATTTATATTGTTCATTTAACCACTGTTTGGAGCCCTCTCACTGGTCAAAAAATAACTTTGCGTGAATCGCATTTGAACCAAGTTGCCGCACTTATTGAATCAACTTTAGTACTCTCCTTTTTGATCGATCCACCTTACTCGTCGCACGCCTTTCCTTTTTGTTTCCGTCAAATCGTTATCCAGTTATTTGAGATGACGTATGTTATCTTACGGCGCATCATAGAACCAATGAGTCCAATGAGTCAGAGTCCGATTCTTCAGCTGACAAAATCGAAAATTGATTTTCATCTTGAGCTGCTGTTGCAGACTTAAGCATTTCTGCATATGTCTGCTTGGAGTGTCCAGTAATGAAACCGCTCTACTTTATCGGATTGCCTTTTGTACCTTAGGCAGTACTGCAAAGAGTAAAGCTTGTAGTACACTGTTTGTCCAATAGCCAAATATTTGTCATAGGCAGATAGGCATCTGACAAACATCTATGATATCTGTCAGCTGTCTAGCTGCCTATGCCAAATATTTGGCTATTGGACAAACAGTGTACTACAAGCTTAAGGATTCTCACCACAATGAACAAATTTCTGTACAGCTTGTGTGAAAGAATCCTCTGTGTGGTTTTCACTACACTTACATCAACGAAATTTGTAGCCGCAATGACTGGCCGAATGTCTCAGCCGTTTGCAGATGGTACAATTAAATACCCTCGGTCTAAACGGATGCACCGGGGAAAAAGCCCCACCTAATTTTACAAAATTTCAGAGAACAGAACCAAAGACATTCACCCGAAATGAGTAGATCTTTTTTTTTGTAATGCAACAATGTTGCTTTACATCCAGTTTAGATAACAACAAAGATTCAACTAGTCAATCTGATGCAGCAAAAAAGTTGAAGACTACGCAACCTAGCATTTGCAAAACGTTGAAGAAGATAGGAATAGTCTGCCAGAAGAAATCATGAGCACCAGAACGCACAGAGCAACAGATATCAACCGTAAAATCCCAATGCCGCTGGATGACCCGAAATAACGCCGGAAAATGTTTCGTTTTGGATGATGAGAGCTACTTTCCTCTCTCAAAAACCCACATTCCAGGAAACGATCGGTATTATTCTAAAAACATTTCAACTGCATCTGTGAAGCAAGGTGATCCCTTATATTGCCATATCCGAGAGAGGAATTTCCAAACCATGGTTCAAGCCCTGTGGTTTAGCTATTAATCAAAAAGTGTACCAAAATCAATTTTTGAAGAAAATTTTGATTCCATTTCTTCAAACATATTATGCAAACGGAAATTACGTATTTTGGTCGCGTAGTCGCATTATGCAAGGAAAAAACCGGCCATCTTGGAAAGCCATAACATCCCGTATATACAAAAAAAACCGCAATCCAATAAATTTGTATCAGTGTCACCCGATTGACGATTGCTTGTTCATTGGTTTTTTTTTTCAAAGTAAAGAGACGTGAATTCAAAACATATCAATCAGTTTTCCTTTCTATAAAGAAGTGTTTTTGTTATGTCCCTTAAAAAAAATTCTCATTTTTTAGGTTATTCTCCGTTACTTATAGATTTTCTATTTATTTTTATACGCGATGTAGACTTAAAACGATATGTTATAGATGATGAAATGACTGTAAATTAGTTGAGCTAATCCCCACGTTGGTTTATATAGTTTAAGAAATTCTATAATAACCTTGCTACTACCTACAGCTTGCAAGCACCTCTTTGTAGTAGTTTGTGGGTTATCTAGCATCTCTGTTAATTATGTTCCTAGATGAATCTTTGCATTATGTACTCATGAAAAAATCACAAGCGATTCTACTAAACATATTCATAGAACAGACACCATAGATGGGTTAAACACTCATATAGTTACGGTTCAATAGGAGCGTAACCGCCCAAACACAATGAAAGCGGAAACGGAACGGAAAATGGCAATTTTGACAGTTGCTGCAAATGACTTCGGTATGTACAGTAAGAATCGGCTGGGATCTAACCTGTTTTCTTTCCGACAAGCAGGCATACTCAGATCGGGCTTTGCCGTTTGCCGTTGCCGTTATCATTGTTACTAGAAATTAGAAGAAAAATTAGTATTCTCCATTTAATTCCAACTACCTTTGCTTAACTTCGACAGATACGCGTATTTCGTCTACAATGTGCAGACTTCTTCAGTGTCTCGTACTAATAACTCGACTTAAAGAAAACCTTCGCCACCTGCCGTATATATACTATTTTCTTAATACAAAACGTTAACTGATCATTATTTTGTTTATACCTATCTTACTTTTATTTTGTTTATACCTATCCTGAGTCAAAAACAAATGTACTTAATATCTACCTCGCTTTTTTCATCATGGAGAATACTCATTTTTCTTCTTTCTAATTTCTAGTTACAAGCATTCCACTAAACAGCTCAAACCCTCTAGGATTCGTTATCATTGTGTTTGGGTCATAAGTGTTATAATAGTTGTGTATGAAGCCCTACAACAATTGATAAACTCACGCTGAGCACGTACCGCAACTATTGGAGCGTTTACTCTAGGTCCCGATATGGGTAGACAGAATGGACTCCAATTCGACTCAATACATATCGTCAAAAGTATCACTCAGTAATTGATCGAGTACCTTCTGCAAATATGAGCTTCCACTTAGATTTTCAGTATACTTACTGATGGATGCTGATCAATAACATCTATACAAGGTCTGCCCCAGTAGCCACAACAATATTAGTGAAATGAGCAAAATTCGCTCATGACACTAATATCACTGCACTCGTCGCGCACGCTATGCAAAAGCTTGGAAAGTGCTACGTCATACTATTTATTTTGATTTGTTCGCTCCGTGATTGTTTATTGTATGCGCTATAAAATTTAATTGTTGAACCGACTCCAGTCTACCGATGATGGAAAATTGGCTCTGTCTCGCTACTCGATTGTCAAGTCTCAGCGGTTGAAAGTTTTTGTTGCAAACATTCAGTTATCTCAGTAAAATTCACTACAAGTGATCCATGTTATCGGGAGGAAATGCTTCTGCTCAATAAATGGCATTTGTATCATGATTATTTCCATAATTCAGCATTTATAATAAACGTTTGAATCGATTTTTTATCTGAACCTTTGCTCGTCAATCAGAGCTGGTAAATCTCACGGCCATCATGTGACAATGAAAAAACAGACCATTTCACTGTCACGAGAAGTAACGAACTATCATGAGCTTTTTTGTCATTCTCATACCATCATGCAGTCATGAGGTTTTTTCTCGTACGATTTTGTTTCACAAACTTCTAACTATTCAACTTGAAATTACCTAAGCATTAATATGAAATCGACAAAATGTGTATTTGATGTTTCGTGATGAAACTAACAATTTTATCAATAAATGTTCTTGTAATAGCGATGACCAAAACACTGCCACGTGCTGTCATGACGAAAATATCAATGAGATTTAGAAGAAAATCTCCATCATCGTTTTTTCGCCCGATGAGATTTTCAGCCGTATTTTGGTAAAAATCATAGGTAATTTTTCATTGAAAATGACATTTTCCAGCCCTGCCGTCAATAGAAAGTTCAATAGTGTTACGTCATAACTCGTCGGCTCAGCAATGTTTACATTATTTTTGCTTCCAATACAAGCAAGCAGTGCGTTGCCCCAGACCTTATATAGAAGCCCTTGGATGCTGATGACCTGTTGACAGAATATTATACGATGCTGTGCGAAAATGAATGATAACTCATTCATTCTACACATTCTCCTTTCATTCTACTGAGTGACTAAGAAGAATTCGACACAAAATTTTCATTAGGGCCTAACTGACAAACGTAAACAATGGCTTCTTCCGTAAATTTCTCGTGGCACAAAAGCTTCCCATGTAAGCCTCCAATTCTATCGGATAGGTGAACACTTCCTCTTCGAAATGATCGTGGTGGATTGATTAGGCGAGTTTTCAATAACGAGAAATTTAAGGAAGAAGCCATTGTTTACGTTTGTCAGTTAGGCCCTAATGAAAAATTTGTGTCGAATTATTTTCTTTCTCTACTATTCAATTTTCGTATAACGTGGATCAGATCAATTTCTTACTAGATCCACTATTTACGAAACTTGAGTAACAACTCCGTGTGCGAAAAAGAGAATGGAAAACAATCCTACTGCAGTCACTGATTTGAATGAAACGGGAGTGCAAAAAGTCTGAGTTATTTTAACGTGTAAAAAAAACTTTCTACTTGATGCATACATTTAGGCTTTCTTGAAGATAGATTTTTGTGCCTGTTCTATTACTTCAATACTAACTAGGAGTTTAATTATTCTTTTTTCTACCAATCGAAATCTTAAATGATGTACCCGGAACAATGGAAATGAAATAATTATCATAATTGGTGGTGGTGTTGCAGATCTATCAGGCTATCACCCCGATATTTGGATAAAGAGTGGAGCACTTCTTAGGAGACAGAGCAATTCCCGTCGATTTTTCGCTATAACTCAGCCTTGTTTGATTTATTCACAGATATAGAACTGCAAATACTTCACCCTACCTAATACTTACAGTCTTTGTTTATTTCTATCGGTTTAATTTGTTGATTGGCGACTGATGACGGATATTCTGACTCACCGTAACCTGAAAAGAGATGGAAAGGATAATAATTTATTAATAATACTTATCTTATTGGCTATTTTATTGCAAAGGAAATTTTACACACGCCTACTGATAGCCAGCTAGGACTAGTTACAGATAACATAAATCATGTGTTTCCACGATTGAAGTTTGAATTCCTCAGCAACGGTTTTAATTGTCAAGTGCCAATACCAGTAATAAATCAATTCTTTTTATTAGCCGCATCAATGATATCAATCAGTCGATCCACGCCAAAGTCGAAAACCATGAAAACGAACGATTTACCTTAAACGTTTACCGGTTCTCGATCGACCCAACCCGGTAGCTTCGGTTGTAAATCAAACCACCAGATATCTAAACAAATCGACGTTTATTAGCTCTATCGGCATAAGGTTGGATCGAAATGGTGATGACGAATTCGCGCAATCCGCGATGATGACGGAAGCTGTGTAAATTTCTGCACCGCAACTTAAATATTTACCTCACACGGGGCGGGAAAACAATGACAATGTTCTCAAAATGTGTAAACATTGAGAAATCGAAGACAACCGACTGTCGACTTGTGCGTTCGGCTGCTCGCCACCCCAAACTCAAACCCAAACAAGTGCGTTCGATGATGATGATGACGATGGCGCTGCCGAAGGGAAACCGAAACCGAAGGTCATCCTAACACCACTGTGCTGCGATGTTTGGAAAACAAAACCCTTGAAATATGTGCGCCGTTTGGAATCGATCCAAAATGGTTAATCCAGTGTTTTGATAAATGTAAACGATGTATTCAATCATTTCTCAACTGAAAAGGAAGTGCAAAGACCAATCAACCGAACGTGCTAATGACATCATATCGTCCTACTGTTGTTATGGTTGCATAGAATGACGGGGCTGTGTTCACATCCAAAACATACTTCATCATAAAAGTCACAAACAAACGGTATTGTTTTCCTCTTCGGTTGGTTTCCATATCGTCCATTTCAATGGGTGATTATGCTTTCGGTGCTGTTTTATAACATAGCCGGATTTTGGCAGCAGAAATAACTGTACCGAGAATACTTCGTTTGACAGAAGAAAAGGTATTGAATTGGCTTGTAAAACTCTAGACTAAGTGAAGGATGTTGACGACACATTTTCAATGATAAAATTCAAATTTCAAACAACTATTGATTGTTAATGGTTTTTATTCTTGGATGAAAACTATAAACGAGAATTTTGAGTCCAGTTTTTTATCGACTGTTCCAGGTTACTACGCAAACAGATATGGCCATATGGAAGATTCCTTCTTCAGGCTGTAGAGATACCTCCGCCGAACTGCGGTCGTCCGGGAACTCGTCCAGAAGCTCATTCGCAAAGAAACCAACAGTGAAACTCTTTACAATAATTTCAATAATTTCTATCACGATTGCAGCGACGTAAATGTTAACCTTTAAAGCTTTTCAGTTCGATAGATCTATGGAAAGTGACGATATTTGGCTATCTTGAATATCGTCTAGATTTTTGGCAATCTGAACGGAGAGATGACACATTGATATATTTGATTTATTCTACTTAACTTTGATGTTTCGTTCGCCAACTTAAAATTGAGTATTTACCATCACAATCATCAGAATAAGATAGTTGTAGTGAACTGCCGAACAACTTATTTTTAATCAACTTTAAACTAAGAAATGTGACTTAAAATTAGCTTAATTTAAGCTGGTACTTAAAAGCGAAATAAAATCCAATCCCGTAGGAATAAGAAGTTCTTATTTCTAACACTTTTCAAGAGGTAGATCCTTCAGCACACTTTTCTGCTGTGTCATTTTACAGTTCAAATTTTTATGTTTAGTTGTAGCTGGTAACGAACAACGATTTCTCATTTCCAAGACCATAAAAATTTTGAAAATGTTCTAGTGAAAGATGTTATGCCGACTTGAAAACCTTCATAAAACCTATTGGCTGCCATCAAAACCAGCATAGGGCTAAATGGTCACAACTGTCAAATTTCACAGTGATATCATGGACCCAAAGGGAAGGACGTAGTCATAGACTAACTCTAATACCAGTAGGTCCCGAACAAATACGATTTTTTTCTTGGCTCAGTCAGTACTAGCAAATCGGTCCCAAGCTCGGTCCCAAGCTTAATAATGTGCCCCTTATAATGAACTCACACGAACACACTCTCAAATATTCTATCAAAATAACACAGCAAATCAAAACAAAAGCGCAAATATGTATCGCAAGGTGCTGGCTTCAAGGTGTACTTCGGACCAAGGTGTTCTACAACAGTGAACCAATCGCTAGTTGCATATTGATTGACGTAGGATCACTATCGTACTAGATAATCGACTTCTAGTACTGTCAAAGTGCCGTGTATACTAGATTATTTTCGATATTGCTTAGACGTGTTTCAGTGTGCATGTAAGTTTTATTTACAAATCGAGTTTTCATAAGGACCAATGTCGCAAATGTAAACAATGGCTTTTTCCGCAAATTTCTTGAAAATGCAGACTCGCTCAAATAAACTACCACTTTTATTGTAAAGGGAGCTCCTCTTCAGCACAATCAGCAGTGAGTCAGCACATTCTCTTAAAAACAACGGCGGTATCTTGTCTGGACCCGACCCTTTCGACACATCCAACTTTTCCAGGGCTGACATAACTTCATGTTGGCTCACAACTAGAGCAGGACAATCAGAGATGCCAGATATTTTCTTCAAATATCTGTGATAAAAATTTGAAATGTCTGGGAATGTCTATAAAAGTCTGTTATTTTTGTTAACAAAATTAGACTTCTTTCAATGAAAAGACGTAATAAGAGAACGAGTTATGTCATTTCACTAAATGTGTTATTATGTAAACGTTTCTGCATCTTTTTCTTAGATTGTATGTTTCCTCCTGAACATCAGGCAAAAATCCTCAATGAACTTCTTGGCAGTCACTTCTTATTTTCTTCGACATTGACGTTCAAGAACCCAACCTTAGCCTCTAGAAACATTTGGTAAGTTTTTTTTCCTGAACATAGTTACTTTCTAAACTTCTGATAAGTCCCATCCTGAACTAAGAAGGAAATTTCCACCAAACTTTGGGAAAGTATTCTCCAGAATTTCTTGGAAAATCTTATTGAAGTTGTAAGAAATTTCTTCCTGAACTTATGAAAAGTCCTTTTCTGAACTTCCGAAGTTAGTATTCTCCTGAACTTCGGGGATGTTTGTCCCTGAATTTCTGAGAAGTTCCTGCTTGAATCTACTAGAAAGCTTCCCCAATACTTCTTCTTTGAATTACTAGACAGCTCCCCAAAGTTTCTTCCTGATTTATCAAAAGTATCTACCTGACCTTCTAAGATTTTCTGAACTTTGAGAAGTTCTCATTCTGAAATACTGGAATGTTCGATTCGAACCTTTAAGGAAGCTCTCTAGCACTTCTGGGTAGTTCCAACTAAACTTTTGGTCTCTTCGGAACTTCTGAAAAGACCTCTTGTAAACTTCTGAGGAGTTCTTTACTGATTTTTTTGGAAAAATTACTACAGGTAGTGCCCTCTCTGGTAAGTTTCTTTCTGAAATTCGGGGAGTATTTTCTTGAGCTTATTCTTTCCAAACTTCTGATTGGTCCCATCCTGAACTGCGAGGACCTTTTTATTGAAACTTTGGGAAAGCCGTCTCCAAAACTCCTAGGAAAATTCCCTTAAATTTGTTCTTGAAGTTTCTTCCTGGACTTCTGAACTTTTGGGAAGTTTTCTCCAGAACTTTGAGGAAGTTTGTTCCGAAACGAATGGGAAATTCGTGCTCAATTTAGAAAGAAGTACCCCAATACTCCTGTAAAGATTCATTTTGTTTTCTCTAAAGAATTTTGAGAAATCTTTATTCTGAAATTGTGAAATGTTCTCCTCGGTAATGTTCGGTCATGAATTTTTGAAGGTTCTTCTTGCTTGAACTGCTTGCTCCCAATACTTCTGAAAAGTTTCTATCTGACCATCGGAGAAGTTTTTTTTTTCCTGAAGCTCTGGGAAGTCGTCTTCAAAACTTTCCAGGATGTACCCTAAATAGTGGGTCTTTTCTTTCTATACTCTTGGGAATCTAGGACTAATCCAGGGATACATTTCTAAATTCGTAGTACAAATGTACTGAAATGATGCATTTCGTAGTACTTTGTAAAATTCAGAGTTTTAAGATTTATTTCAAAACTTTTTCTGTTGTTCTGTCCCCAAGTAGCAACCAACTGGGCTTTAGAACAACAAACTCAGCAACCCCTTTTACGGTTAATTTCTTGACTTTCGTTGTGACTTAATGGCAAAGGACCAATATTACCAACGCTTTGAAAATAATTTTTCACATGGGATTGAACCCTATCATAAGTAGGGACTCCATGTTACTTCGGAGGGGCCTATACGATACTTATCTCCCGGCCCATTGTGTCTCCAAGTGGCCCACCGCTTTCGTTTCTTCAAGGATTTCTACTTTAAATGATACTTACGATATTTAAAAAAAAATATTTCAACAAAGCTTCTTACCGTATCTACAATACTGTTCAGATCCTTGTACGTTTTGAATCCGAAGTTCAGAGAATACCTTTATATGGAATTTAAAAAAATATTTCAAATGTCTGTAAAAGTCTGCAGCCTAAATAAAATGTCTGCCAAATGTCTGCATCGTCAGAAAAGTCTGCAACAAAAATGAAAAGTCTGCAAATTTACAGACATGTCTGTGAATATGGCATCTCTGAGGACAATTCAAATTGAAAGCTTGACAGGATTTAAGACTGTCAGCGGAAAAAGTTGGTGACGTTTGAGTGTGTAGATTTTCGAATAAATCGGCCGAAGTTTCTTGAAAAGTCATGTCGGTAGGGATCCGGTTCGATTGCTTACGGCTTCGAATATACGACCAAAAGGATGACGGGTTCTGTTTCGCTGTCTGCTCCAATCGTCTTATATAGCAACGAAAACCAGCGTCGTGGCAATTGGCGTAATTGGTTTCGAGCGACTGTAGATTGATCCGAGTAGTCCGTGATCGAAAATAGCGTTTACGAGCTTTTCGCACAATGGAGATGCTACAACTCAGGTTGTCCACCACGGTTGCTTAAACGAATGAGGCCTACTTGTTCGATGGGGAACATATTCCTCTATAATGTCGTACAATTTGTCATAAAACATACGTACCGTTTCATCCGTATCTTTTGCACGAAACATTTCAATCCAATCGACGTCCCTGAGAGCGCTATTCAGTTCCGGAAAGTGGCAACGTCGAAAATCGAAATCATCAATGATGTTCGAGTCGCTAGCTGGTTGCACGTAGGAGGCATTCACGTCAATGCGAAAAACGAATGGCTTGTGATGGTTGTCAATTCGGAGGAGGGATGACGGAGGCTCGATAAGTTCAACATCGTTGGGTTCGACCGTTCGAGTTTAGCAGGTTGCTGAGCTGATGTAGTCCGGAGGCAATCATTGATTCAGCCAGAGCGATTTTCTGTTCAGTCGATGCGTTGAACGGCAGCAAGCTGTTGATCTCTTCATCGTAGGGCCATACCAACTGAGGTACGTTGTAATCTCCAACGTTGTCAATATTACCAGAATCCGACGCACTTTCACAGATTTGCTGGACTGCTGCGGAATGCCCTGAGTACAATACCGGAGACGAGTTCGGTCAAAGATAGACTCCGCACACAAAGATCGTCGCCTTGTCTAGTTTGATACGCACAGCGATTTGCTCACTACTGCCACAGTCAACAAGGTCTACCGGCGTACAGTTGAGGTTTTCTTCAACCGCAATTAAAACTTCACCCCCTCGCTGAAGGTTGCAAGAAGCTGCACTGCGATCACACCGAAATATCGAGTAGCTGGCAGCAAACTCTGAACTAGCAATATCAGGACAAAGCCACGTCTCAGTTAGTATAATAGATCATTACACGATGGCGTCATCAATTCAGTTTTGACAGTTCAGGGAGCTTGTTTACGTGGACTTAGAATATTATCGGTAAGATCGGTTTGAGATTTTGTGCTCTAATTTTATTACGATTGAAGAAAAATTGCCCGAAACCAGGCACCAGTGCTTATTTTTACATCATTTCCCAAGGGGCAAGACGGCTTTCTCGTGATTAACTTTTTTTTTCAAAATTACTCAGGATTCATCAAATTTGCTCATTCTATAATTTTCTTGTCCCTCCAAGATTTAGAGTGGTGGGAATGCCAAAAAATGTGTGCAAAAACGAAAACAACAACTTCACTCATATTTGATCATAAAACTCACGTTTGCTCAGAATGCATCAGCTTTCATCAACTTGTATAATTTATAACTCGATCTAAAGTATTCTGGTAGCACTGGCATGTATAAGACGGTGGTGACGGTGGTAACCTTGGCAACCAATAACAGCAGTATGTTTACTGTTTGGGAAAATGATTTATTATCGTTTCGTAAGAAGCTCTCATATCAGGCATGATAGGTCGCAGTATTTGGAAGAGGAATTGGGCCCGAAGTAGATTTTTTAATTCATTTATTTTCTCGCAGGAAGACGAAAAACACATGAAATCACTTCCAAAAAGAGAACAAGCCGGTTCTCAGTGAAAACTCTAGTTTTGCGACTGATCGATCCGGCTTGGTTTGTTTCTGGAGGTGTTCCGTTCGGCAGTCATCAAATTCCACATATTCCTATTGTACGGATTGATCGACCCTACCAAGTCGATATTAACTTCAACTGCGAGAAGCATTGCTGATCCAGTGACGCATATTTGATTTGAGAGAATAGGATAGAGTCGTTTTGATGAAGAATGCGTCGGTATGCGGTCAGTGTCCAGAAGCGAAAGTTCTGTAGGATCATTTTAAGTTGCATACCTAAAGGGGGGTGGGGGTGGGGCTGATGATGGCACGACAAATTCATTTTCATGCAGGTGAATAGATGATGGGGGCTGGCAATGAGCTGTACTTGGGCTGGGGGACCGACACAAGTTCCAATCAAGCTAAAAACAACACGATCTAACAAATTATTTTTAATTACGTATTAATTTAATGACTAGCGGGTGAAGATTACCACAACGTTGATACGGTAACCTTTCATGAAAGAACTTTCTTGTTTTGATTATGCAATTTCACTGTCAAAACCAAGCGTTACAAAAGGTAGGAATGTTGAATAGCACAATATGAATCCAGTGAATATGAGATGCTCATAATGGCTCACAGTAACTCAGGATTGCTCAGTGTCTTGCCCCTAGATCATTTCCTGAATCGAATCGTTTAGAATCCAGAAAAAGCCAATGAAAAATTTCGTTTGAGCGGCTGAAATTCTAACACCTTGTAAACAAGCTCCCTGAACTGTCACAAAAGTGAGGTTAATACATTTGGTGCAATGATCTATAACTTCGCATTCACAGCAGTGTTGCCACATTTTTTTCATGGCCAATCTATATTCTCACATCCAGAAATCTTTTTTTTTCTGTATCCGGCTGATGAAAATCTGTCAACAAAACTGTATTGTTCATTTAATCATTGTTTGGTGCCCATTCACTGGTTGAAGAATAACTTTGCATGCATCGCAAACCAAGTATTTCTCGCGAATAAAATACTCTCCGCACTTATTGAATCACACTTTTTACATACACACACTTAGAAATTATGAATTTTACACGAGACGTAATTCATGTTTGTAGAAAGTCGGGGAACGTAAAGTCGGGGAACGTATAGAAAGATTTCGTGTAAAATCATGTCTCCTGAAACTGACACATACGCAATTCGTCAAAAGATGTGTTCGGTTGAATTTATTTTCTCATCTCTTTCAACACATTTTTGTGTGCTAAAAGACGCTTGCATGTGTCGGTCTCAGGGACAGAAATTTACACGAGATTTTGGTAGTGTGCAGCCTTATGAAATTCCAAAATTGTTCATATGTTGAACCTTATGAAATTCTTAAGTTTATTTGCCCGCTGAACTTCTACAAATAGAGTGAATAGTTCCAGAAAAAGCACTCGGTTGAAAATAAACCAAATATTTCTTTTGATAAATAATCACATTTCCAATCGATTGAATTCTTGAAAATATTTCGAATAACCCAGAACTCCGCTTGAAGCTAAACATATGGTTATTCGAATAAGTTTGTTGATTTTGATTGTTCTAATCAAACTGATTTAGCACATTTTGTTTATTTACCCATGAAAATGAAGAAAGTTTTTTTGTATCCACAACCTAACCTAAAATATAAGCATTCAACAAAAACAGCTTTTACTTCAAATATGAATCATTATGCATTAATAATATGAGTTTTCAGATCAACAAAAACATTTTTTGGTTCGATACAATGAGAAACATTATTTTAAATCAGTGTTTCTGTTGAAGTACTTCATTAATTTTATCAGTCCACATTAAATTCAATTTTTTTGTTAAAATAGAGTGTAGTTTGTTTGACACGAACTACTGTTTTTTTCTGCGTGTAAATAGTTCTTTCAGTTTTTGTACTCAATTTATGATACGTTATATGTATCGTCAATGCTTAGTAACCGATTCGATTTACTGATTAGGAGGTCGGGAGTAAAATCCCAGGTCTTTACTTTTTTAAATAGCTTCTGTGCGATATCATATATTTTTTGATGATTTCAGTAAACGTAACAATGTAAGACTGAATACATTCTTATATAAGTTAAACAATATCTAGTCTAAACTGATGTCATGACTTTGTAATGTAATCCTTTTTATACGTACTAGGTACGCACTTTAGTTACTTTTTTGAAATATTGGTATGTGCAGGGGTATGCATGTAAATTATATTTTCTGTCAACACCAAAGGGAATGCATGAATAGGTATAAATAGGCGTAACAATTGTATTCTTACTGGTATAAACAGTTTAACTAATTAAATACATTATGTTTCTACCTGAACAAAATACGCTTGTACACTAACATGAATACTAATTATTTTTGTTTCGGGTTAGGTTTTCATAATATACAGTAAGTAAAAGCAGCAAATTTTGTCGTGTTACCTACAGTAAATATCAGGAATCAGTTTGTCTAGTATTCTCGGTAATAAGAGGTATATTGTAGAAGATTTTATGTACAATTTGAAAAGAATACTTTTGCAGATGGACAATCACGACTAACATTTGAAAAAGGGATATTTTCATGGAAAAAGCCATTTTTTAGACATTACTTTCAAATTATCTCGAAAACGGATACATTTAGAATGTTGCTCACCAAGAGCATTTTTGTTTAAAATCACTAGAAAAATCGTATTATATTATTAAAATATGGTTATTTATGCAAAAACAACAAATTGGAAAAAATTGAATTTTTCTTACATCTAAGAACTTTTATCTTAAGTTGCTCCATCGTAGAACAACTTATTCTTCTTCTTATGACTTCAAGTCTTTTTGAAAAAATATAAAAATCGTACGTTGGACAGATTTGTAAATTGATTTTCAAGTTTAATTTTTGATTTTTTTGAAGAAAATGTTTTTTTACAGTGTACATATTTTTTCATAAAGTCAAATTAATTAACTACAACTTTTTCTCAGACGCAATTTTATTACAACCAACGGTTTTTCGAGTAATCATTTTTGAAAAATACGCATGACAAAACACATACGCCCTTTTGAAAAAAATGTCTTGAGTCAAAAAATTCCCTTAACCCGCGAAAAATCCATCATCATCAATTCCGAAGACATGTGCAAAGTTTCATCCAAATCGGAGAGGGTCGTGCAAGATTTGACTTTTCCGGCTGATTTCATCAGGAAACGCTCCGAAGATTTCTCAACCGGACCGTGTATGGATTCCCGCCTTAAGCATTATGAAAGACACAGCTGCCATAACAAGTATATGCCATCGTTTGCTGGGTGTGGTACTGGAGCTTTACTGACCAAGTTTGTTGCTGATCGCAAACAAATAAAAATAGCACATGAAGAAATCATGCTTTGACCGGACTGCCGCAGAAAAGCAGCCAAATCGACGTTTGAGGATAGAGACTACGGAGAAGTAGCACTGGCTATAAACGAAAAATTAAGACTATGCTACCAACGGCAGAGATTGAAGAGTTTGACAAAGGGAGCATACTCTCAAAGTTCACCACTGATGTGATTGGTTCTACAGACAAAAAATTGCAGATTGGTTCTACAGTTGAAAAAAATATCATATGATTTTACTTACGACCACAACAGGGAACCACATCCGACAGAACAAACATATTGTTGAAACACTTCTACAGCACGTAAAAAATCCAACCGGTTACGATTTCAATTTAACGAAGATTTTTATTGACCAATGTTATAATTTCTTCTGTTGTTTACACGATGGTTTATATAATAGACTACTGTTATCCATGTTAAATTTTATTATTGAATTAATCTTTCAGCGTATGTGACATGAAAACCTATTTATCTAAAAGCGACACGCAAGCAATTTTACCTCGTGAATTATTATAATAAAAATATATTGCACGAAATTTCAATACTTTCCACGAAAACACATGTCTCAAAAACGGATACCTGTGTAGTGGTAAGCTTAAGATAGATTTTCATTTTCATTTTCTCACATTCATGTTCAAATAGATTTACCAATAGAAGGTCAGTTCAATCATTGATATGGAAAAAATAATTACGAAGTCTTCAACCTTAATCGTTTTTAATTTCAGCACAATCGGAGTTTTGAATTTGACAATGGTATTCATAGCCATGCAACCTGACGTAATCTTGTTTACCTAAGAAATGCAAAGGAACATTAATCGATTTCATTATAAATAAAACTTACATGCCGAATGCCAACGACCTATCGATTGCAGTATCGTCCTCAATATTTCGATCCCTGTTTTTCTGCAAATTAAGACTAGCCTTTTGTTTTGCTTCGATTAGACATGCACTGCAAAACACTTTGTCAGGAAGTAGAAGTAGATCAGTTAAACCATTTTTGACATATTTTAGTGCACCTAATTATTTCCACACATCGCTGGTTCGATTACCATTATTTGTGGTATCAATATGTACATCCGCGATGGAAATTTATCGACATTTAAGGCGGACATTTTATTATTTTTCAAAACAAACTCACTCGCGAAATTGCTGAAAGTCGGAACACGAAAATGTATACTGCAGTTGTAAGAATGAAACGACAAAGCTGATCACCGTCTCACACGCATACCGTCTCGGATCAAGGTGAATTTAATATATCAGGTGGTCTCAATAGTGTATATGAGAATTTCAGCCATGTTTAAACGCATACTAATACGATCCATATCAAGAAAAATCAGGTCTGGCATACTGAAGCTGTCTTTTTTACACCTATGCAAAGTACCTGTGACGTCAAACTCGCTGTTCCATTTCAAACCAAACGAGTAAAGAAGATGATTAATTGCACACTGCCAGGCCTGTGTTCTAGGCCATTGGGATAAGAAACGTCAGGCTACAAGGTTTGTTTACCAATATTTCGGGGAAAAATACGAAAACCGAACCATTCATACAGGCATAAAACAGCTGATATGAAGTAAGTAGTGAAACTAATATTGCCTTGTTAATTGAAATTTATTGAACGCTATTTATTTACAGATGAAAAATGTTCTTGCTGTTGGTTGAAGACGCAAGGATATATAAAAGGAATCACTGCAGGTATTGAAATCCTACAGGAGTTGCTATGAAAACCGGTAAGTAAATGGTCCCGTGATCGATCATTCATGTACGGATGTACGGCTACTGTGAGCGGAGTTTTTTATATTTGCGGGTAACGCTACTCAAATCTTTATCGATTTTGCGCTTCACCGAAGTTGATGCATACGGTTGGTTAGCGGTGTTACTAGTGAGTTGTCCAAGGATGTGCAAATTTATGTGGCGCATCCTCACTAACGTGCGTATTTTAATATACCGCTGCACGATAGCTTTATCAAAGTTTGGATAACGACGCATTATGTCATGGACAACTCCAGAAACTACGCTTATCTTGTTTTTAAAGCCGCTATGACCGTGCCAAGTAACAAACGCTTTTTCTATTTCAGCACCCATTGCCTGAAACGCAGGAGATGGAGCTGTCAACCCACCGTACGATAGGTTGGCAAGGTATTGTGGCACATGGCGTTTGTCGATGCAGGCCGTCGGAGATCCCAAATCGGGATGCGTGTGTTTCATCCGGAAAGCAACCCAACCTAAAAGATAGTAAAAGCCGTCCACTTCTTGGTCGCTAACAAGAACGTCACATGGCCATGGTTCTGATTGCTGGGATGGAAAATCTATGTTGCTATCGTTGTTGGCTAGGATTTCGTCTTCATCACGCAAGTCTTTGAGTATTACTGGTACTACATCAGCTTTTCTCAACACCGTGGCAGTCAGATACTCGTCTGGGTTGCCATCCATGATTGCACTCGTATTGGTATTCCGTTGAATAACACCGGGCGTTTTTCCCAGGATTATCAGACGAATACGGTGGATAACGCTTAATGGAGTGGGTCTATCATTCAAACCACCATTCGTCCTCACCTGGGAAAATAGATTTTCGATGACATCTTGGTTGAGCTGTGGAACCGAATAGTTTCAAAATAATTAAATTGAGAAAAGCTTCATTATAATAAGTTTTTACCATGTACGTCGAAATAAAGTTAATACCATACTTGTGTCTCATTGATAGGAACAGACTCTTCAGCGACTCGATGGACATAAGAATCGATTTCTGGAATGTTGCCAGTGCCTGCATCACTCTATCGTTCCTTTGAATTGCTCTGCATTCCAACATTAGCACCTTCATTTTGTCCAGTATCCCGATTTGCTCAGTGGTCCCGTGGTACGAGCGCTTCTGTTTGATATTATCACAAGGGGAATGTGAATTGAACACGTCAAACCAATCATTACAAATTGCAATAAATTGGCTGACTAGTTCCGCTTCAGTTTCATCACTTGTGCCTTCACACCGTTGCTTCACAACAGTTGCTGTCGTATGAGACAGTAGTTTGGCAGCCTTGGCCACGTTCTGCTTTTCAGCAGAACTCAGCTCGACATGACTCGAATTAATGGCAAACAGCGGAGTCAGCTCACAACTAACTCTCTCATCGATTAGCTTTCGAATTAGATTGGCCGTAATCCGAGTTCCTTTCCACAATAAGCCTTCACCCACAAACCAGTTCCGTACTAGTTTCAAATTGTGGGGCGCGTCACCAAAAATAAAAATATCATCTTTGGTAACGGGATGAGCAATGAAGGTCTTCTCTATTGTGATGCCTAATGCTGTGCGCAAGCCTACATTTTCCGCACCATTATCGGAACATACAGCTACGACATTGTAGCTCGCATCATGCAGTGCGGTTATTGTGTCTAATAGAATTTCCGGTGTTACTCGTTGGTCAAACGCAATGAAAACGACTTGCTTCCACTTTGCAAACAGACCACGAGCCATAACCACCTGGACATGAGTATGTGGTCCAACCATCTCGTCTGCAGTGACATCGTACTCCATCACACGCCGTACACTCATCTCGTCAAAGGTCAGTACACATACCCGGTCCCTTTCAGTCATGTCAATTCCTGCAGTTTTCAATGAACGTAATACATCGACCAAAAGGCCGTGCCTTAGATCAAGACGGCTGGCGTACGCTGAAAGAGTTGAGAGTCCTGGCAGTGGGTATTTAAGGTGACAACGCAGATACGAGTAGCAGCGCTTACTCAAGTACCTTAGCGTAAATGCCATAGCTATCTCTTCACTCGTCCACATTGGCTTCTTTTTCGTTTGAAGGATAACGTTCAGCTGGTTGAATGTTAGAACTCCTTCAAAGGTTTCCCGCATGTACCGAACCATGTCCTCTTGGTTACTGTGTTCGCGTTGGCATGCCCTAACTTTTTTTTCCAGGTCATACATCCGCTTCCGCATAGCTTTTTGTGCCGCTTCGTTTTGTTGTGCCAGTGCCTGATTTGAAGATTTCAGTTCTTCAATTCTTTGTTGAGCTACTAGAAGCTCTTTAGCCAACATTTCATTGTGTTGTAATGCTTCCAGCAGCTCATTGTTTAGCTTTTTTGTATCTTCAAAATCAGATTGTTTTTGGTCTGTAAACAGTAATAAATTATCAATCATTAACCCTTCCGTTTCTATAACTTCAAGCCTCCCCCCCCCCCCCCGCCTCCCGCACAGTCCCAGAGTGAACGTTAAAAAAAAACTATTTTCGTTATAACTTTGTTGTCTCTTAACATTTTTCAATTATTCATTCATCAGAATTTTTGGAAAGACCACATGGTTTTGGTGTTATACCGGAATCAAAATGGGTGTTAAGAAATTGCCATTTTCTGGAAAATGGTTTTCAATGTGAAAACTGCTGGCTTTTTATATCGAAATGCATCAAAAGTGTTGGCAAACTTGTATTGAATTCTATCCAAGTTACAGGGGGGGGGGGGGGGGGGGGGTTAAGTAACGGAAGATTTAATAATGTGAAACGGGAGCATTCGAAGAAACATCACAGTTTAGCGTACTCATACCTTCTCCAGCAATCCAGGCATCGGTCATTCCAGATGCAGGAGCTACGATATCAGCATCCGGGGTATGTGAGCACGAATAACACAATGGATCTACTGCTACTTGAGGTCCAAGCGCGTGTGTTACATTAGCAGACACGGAATGACCCACAACACCCGATAGAACTGCTGCCGGACTTGAAGGACACGGCTGAATTGCCTCGGAAATTGCTAACGGTGGTGGCCGACTACCGGTTATCAACTACTTCATTACGTTAGACTGGTGTCGCGTATCGAAGATTGTCCCTCTGTATTCAATAATAAAAATTCAGTTTACAGTTTCAAATATTTTTATTGCAGTATTTCACCATCAAAGAACTTGACAATTAAGTTTTTGTGTCATGTGACATCTTAACAAAAAAGAAACGAATTCTTGGCAGACACCAGGACTTTCAGTATACTTTTTCGGGCAGCTTTGATCGAAATCAGGTCCAGGCTAATATCAATTTTACTCTCATTCAATACGTTTAGCATAGCGTTGGAAGAAGTGCAGTGTTTAGCATATCTGAAGCGTTCGATAGCGCACTACTTCCGACATTGTGTTCGACGTGTGGAAAGGGAGTGAAATTGACTGCGCCTTTGATTTCGCTTAACTGTAGAAGAATAATATTACGACTTACACGCAAAGAAATCACTCTGCTTTGAATCAACAAAATATTTTGTTGGTATGTCAAACCGAAGTTTCTATTTGTTTCAATTCATAAAACAGTTCAAAATCAATTCAAAATTTCATTCAAATTAAACCAATAAAATTATTCACAGTAATCACTGCTGTGTGATTCAGAACAATCACATTTATTTTTCAACTCAAATGATTAATTAATTGCTTGAACAAAGTATTTTGTCACCCTAAGAAATCGCTCTGCTTTGAATCAACAAAATATTTTGTTGGTATTAAAGCAAGCTTTCTGTTTGTTTCAATTCATAAAAAAAGTTCCAATCAATTCCAAATTCCATTCAAATCAATCCAATATTTTCTTTTAAAGTAATCACTGCTGTGTGATATTAATTTAAATAATATTTGATTTATAACAACCACATTTATTGTTTCACGCAAATGTTTAATTTATTGTTTAAACAAATTATTTTTTTACGCTAAGAAATCACTCTGTTTTGAACCAACAAAATGCTTTGCTACTTTTCAATACAAGGTTTATATTTGTTTCAATTCATGAAAAAGTTCTAAATCAATTCAAACTATCATTTTTATCAAACCAATTGAATTATTTAAAGTAATCACCGCTGTATTATATTCGTTTAAATAATATTTGATTTATAACAATCCCATTTATTTTTAACTTAAACGGATAATTTACTGTTTTTATAAATTATTTTTACATATTGTCAGCCTGCCGAGCATGCATATTGTTACTGTGCAAAAGTTTCACAATGCTGACAAGTAGCTGCATCTGCCTTTGCCTCCGGTAGTTTTTCTAATGTAAGTATAAACATAATATATTATAATTTGTTGATATATATCAAGATTCTCAAGAAGTTATTGTCGTTGTAGATAACTGCAGTTGATCCAAAATCAAACTCTACAGTGCACAACACAGGCGATTAGACATCGACGTTACGTTTAAGGAGCAAATCATGAGAAAAATCGGACTGCGGTCTGCCGCGAGCATAGTCCTTATATCATGGCCGTAGAGAACCACATGTCTAATCAGCGTCTTGTCTCGTCAACTTCATGCCGCGGAGATTTTTACTTGACCGGAGCAACTTCGGGAGTCCATAGTGGGACGATGTCCTGCCAAAATGTGAGAATACATAAATAATTTGAACAAATAAACACTTCATTTATTTCAATAAATCATGAATTATTATTTCAATTCAATGGTTTTGTTGTATTAATTCATCAATGTTTATTAATTCAAGAAATGCGCTTAGTTGCTTAAAAAAAATATTTTGTTTCAAACAACAAAACCCTCAGTTTAATTCTATAAAGCATGAGGTTTTATTTCAATTCAATGGTTTTGTTGTATTAGTTCATCGGTGTTTATTATTTCAACTAATGCGTTTAGTTGGTTTAAGAAAACATTTTGTTTTGAGCAATAAAACATGATGTTCAATTCTATAAAGCATGAAGTTTTATTTCAACTCAAAGGTTTTGTTGAATTAGTTCGTCAGTTTTATTGGTCCATATTTAAACCAAAATTTTAGTTGAATTGATTCCTAGTTTGAATTGGAATAACTACGTATTTTTTTGCGTGTACCATCCGGAAGAAGCTGCCTACGTTGCTGGTACCGATTATCGTATGATGCCGATTCAAAATGCTCCGAACATATCCCTTGATTCGATGTCGGAGTCCAATCCTCCCCACGTCCACAAAAAATTATCCATTGAAGTGCTTGGAAGTCATCACTCGGGAACTTGTGGAAAGCCACACTATCTTTCCTTGGTGACTTTTTATTTTTACAATTCCTCACTCCACAAAACCATACCATCTAGAAAACGATAATTAAATATAATAAAATTAATCACAAAACATAAAGTCTCTACTAACCTTTATGTTGATAATTCTTTATCGGATATTTCAATAAATGTTCTTTAGTGTTTATTTTTATGGAATTCGTGGAAGCGAAAAAGTGCACGTGCTAATGTATGTAAACAAAACGTTTAGCCCATACCGTTGACATTAATATAACTCTTCACTCCTAGGCAAAAATGCAATCAACAACTGTCATTATGTGTGTAATACACTATTGAGTATTCCTTACTCTTTCGCTCTACTGCTAAATCTCATTTGATACCCCGCTACTGCACCCGTCTCTCCTACCAACTGAAGATAATAAGACCACCTGAAATATTAAATTCACCTTGGATGGCACATCGCATCGAGATGTCATCATTTGTCATCAGTAATAAAATCAAATTGCTGAAGGGCTAATGATCACAACTGAAGGGATACATACACGGTGAAAAATTTCATCGTCGACGGCGGTGGCACGGCGTGGCAGGACACAGTTCTATTCCGCACTTGTTTAACAAAATATAAATTAAATTGTAAAAGTGTTGGATTTTTTTGTTGGAAATCAAAATTTCATACCAAACCGTTTTTTTTTCATCATAATAATCTATCTGAGGTCCCAACATAAGCGAACTTTTTTTTTGCATGACGAATCACCGATGATGAATATTTAATGCCTTTGTCCCGCCACTTTTTGTGCAACCGCAAAAACCAAAAACATAAACCATATCATGAAAACAACAACCACCCAGCCACCAACCACCATGAAGCAATGAATCATTCGTCTCTCTCTTTCGCTGGTTTGCCTTGCCTCATTGAAGGGCGTGCAGTCTGCGTCTGGAGTCCTGCCGCAGTTAACAATGAAGTGAAAAGAAAAATCCGAACGGCGACATGGAACCTCCACTGGTGGTTGCGCCAATTGCCAATGTCTCAAAGTCAATCCCTTAAATTGCCCGCAAGCAAAAAACTGGGAAAGAAGCAAATTTGACCGAAAGTGCATTCGCCCAAGTGGGAATGGGAAAAGATGCTAATTTCCAAAGCGGCTTTACACTGCATTTGAATATGCGCCAATTGATGATGGCTGTACCGTTGCCGCTTTTGTGTGGGTGCGCGTTGTCACGGTCCTGAGGCCCCAGATGACTACAACTCAAAAGAATGTCAAAATTTGACATGCAAATCACGCTCGCACAGCGCTCGTGCTGCAATTTTCATTCTTCATTGAATTTCCAATAAGCCATTTCGATCGAACATTAATGAATGAAATTCGGACCCCATCGCACGATTGTTTTATGCCGCTAAATATCAATCATTAACGGTGATTTTGAAGGTTTTTGGAACGAGCCATCGATTGAATATTAATGTGCGAAATCAGGTTCCTATTCCGGGTAGAATGGCCCGTTTCTATCAATATTGAAGGTGGTCGAAACAGAAGCCACCGACTTCCCGCCGTTGGTGGGTTAAGTGTCGAGTATCCGGCTGACATAAAATTAAGGAATCGATTGAAGGCATTGCCGAAAATTGATTTTTGACACGTTTGGTCGTAAAAAAAAGTCGTAAAACCCCCGAACGCAATCGCAGGAGGTCAGAAATTTAGCATTTCGCCGAAGCTGTTAAAACCATACCTGATCAGGTTTAGGTTTCGATATATTTTCGAAACGCCTCCCGGAGAATTCAATATCGACATCATTAGTGGACACGTTGCAATGCCGGCTTAAATTTACCCAGTCAACAAAAGCCAACAAAAGTATCAATTTCACATCGAAACTTCCGCTCTCGAAAGCGCCACCTCTCAATTGGTAATATCCGGTACTCCTTTGACAAAACCGCCAGATCCGCTTTAGTGATAGAAGGGCAAAAAACACTCCCGAAAAGCGCAACTTGATCCGCGGTGGTCGCTTCCAGCCGGTGAAAGACGATAGTTCTCAGTGTTTCCAAACAAACACCTCCATTGATGCGGACAACGACCAAAAAATGCTCTCTGCAAACGTTTGTATTTTCCATCTCATCGCAAATAAAGCTGTGTTTAGACTGTGTGTTGCATTTCGGCATCCGTCCTAGCAGGCCGGTTGTTTTTTTTTCAAGAGCAAGATAATCTCCTTCCCTTTTCCGGAGATTTGTAACAGATCCCCCTCGGTGTAAACACGACCGGTGCAGCCGCTCTCTTCATTCAAATATTTATACGATTGTTTGATCATTCATTCCTGCCTATCCAACCAGAAGATCACAATGCGGATTCGTGGAAATGCACATGCACCGGAAAACATGCCGCCAACCTTCAAAACAGATGAAGCTGTATCGTTTCGTTTGAATGTCATTGATAGAATTTGTTTGAAGTGTAATTTGCTTTCTAGTCGTCGCTTGTCGTCATTGTCGTCATGGCTACCTACGTCGTCGCGAGATGTCAGCCAAGCAATACATTAAAACGAGTTCAATAAATAAATTGATATTCAATTAGTTTTGTGTGTAGGTCTATTTGTGCTGGGCAGAATCCATTCGGTTGAGCGGTCGCACGACTCCCGATGAGTATCCGATTGAGTGAAGAGTGAACACTGTAGAAAAGAGGAATTCAACAATAATAAATTGATGCGGGGAATATCAACAGTGACAACAATGGATGGGAAAGTTCATTCACGTTGTCGGTTGTTGAGTTTTCAGTTGGGTGGCCTCGATTGTCACGAAACATATTTTATATTATGAAAAAATGGTGCTCCTATTGACGACTGATTTATCAAGAATGTGTCAAAGCAAGTTTCACTGTTTAATAACTAATCGTATTCAAGTAGAATTAAGGAATAAACCCGAATTAATCCACCAATGCACAGTGAGTAAAAAATGAACCCAAATTCCCAAGTAAGAGAAGCCGCTGGTTTTTGAACCAAACCAAATGCATTTCTTAAGGGAAATGGGTTAATAAATTGATTGGCGTAGGTTTTGTGTTGTGTAGAGCTCGGGAAGTGGCTCGTTTTGCCCCAATTCATCCTAAATTGAAGGTTTTTTTTCCATTCGGCTCATATAGTTGGAATCTCCGCAATTTATTTTGAGTGAAAATGCATCTCGTTTACGCATATCATATTAAGAAACGTAACATAGATATTCCATGTCGTGTCTGGCCCGTTTTACCAAATTCATTCTATTTATGTGATTTTTCTTGTTATTTTCCGAACAGCAGCAATCATCAAAAATTATTTTCGCTGGGAAAAAGTACACATTCCACAGGATATCTGCATAGAAGCAATTTGAAGCGACTTCGCGTGTTTTTGGATCTGTAGATAGCCCGTTTTGCCCCAATACCCCTTCAATTGATGGTTTTTCTTCATTCTGCTGATATAGGGATAATTTCATGTTGTGTCTGACCCGTTTTACCCCAATTCAATTATTAGAATTTATCATAGAAGAGAACGGGTACCGTTGAGTAGGTGGAGATTCTACGGGGCTGAGCTGTAAGCCACCCGACGGGTCGCAGGTTGCGGATAGCGAACGGCCACCAGATATGGAGGTTAGTTGTGAATTAAATAAACAGCCCCGGACAAGCAGCGTGGGCTGCCAAGGATGTGGGGGGACTGAACAGTTATTGGACTCTGTTGAGTTTCTTCCAAAAACCCACACGTATCCGAAAAGCAGCCCTGTCAAAGCGAGCCACCCCGCTATAAGGGTAAAAGTCCAAGTCTCTACCAAGCCGAGCGTCTGATTCACCACGGAGGTGCGGCTCAAACAGCGTTTGTTCTGGTATCCAGCGGCTGAGTAAGAAATGCTGTATCGCGTCCAGCTAGATCCAAGGTGGCAGCCCCATCAGCGCGATCGTCCTAGTGTCCAGCTGGGACGCTAATCAATGCTGGCACGATGGCCATCCGGCGAGACAGGATGGTTGGCGTAGACCCAATAAGCCGCCCATAAAAACCAAATATTACGAATAACATAGAAGAAAATACGACTCGATATAATCGGCAAAGACCCTCGCGACGAAAAAGGATTACGATTGGAAACTCGGAACATGGAACTGCAAGTCGCTTTGCTTCGCTGGTTGCGACAGGATAATCTACGATGAACTACATCCCCACAATTTCGATATCGTAGCGCTGCAGGAGCTTTGCTGGACGGGACAGAAAGTGTGGAAAAGCGGGCATCGAGCGGCTACCATCTACCAAAGCTGTGGCACCACCAACGAGCTGGGAACCGGTTTTATAGTGCAGGGCAAGACGCGGCAACGCGTAATCGGGTGGCAGCCGATTAACACAAGGATGTGCAAGTTAAGAATCAAGGGCCGTTTCTTTAACTACAGCATCATCAACGTGCACTGCCCGCACGAGGGAGACCTGATGATGAGAAGGAAGCGTTCTACGCGCTGTTGGAGCAGACCTATGATAGCTGCTCCCCGCGAGACGTGAAAATCGTCATTGGCGACATGAATGCTCAAGTAGGAAGGGAGGCAATGTACAGACCGGTGATCGGGCCGAATAGCCTGCACACCGTATCGAACGACAACGGCCAACGATGCGTGAACTTTGCAGCCTCCCGTGGAATGGTAGTCCGAAGCACTTTCTTCCCCGCAAAGATATCCACAAAGCCACCTGGAGATCACCCGATCAACAAACTGAAAACCAAATCGACCACGTTCTAATCGACGGAAAATTCTTCTCCGACATCACCAATGTTCGCACATACCGCAGTGCGAATGTAGATTCGGACCATTACCTAGTAGCAGTATGCATGCGCTCAAAACTTTCGACTGTGGCTAACACGCGTCAACGGAAGAGCAGCTAGGCGCCGCTACTCTTGAAGATGGCTGGAGAGATATCCGATCCGCCATAGGTATCACCGCATCAGCAGCACTAGGTACGGCGGCACCGAACCGAAGGAATGACTGGTTCGACAGTGAATGCGTGCAGTTAAAGGAGGAGAAGAATGCAGCAAGGGCGAGAATGTTGCAAGTCCGTACAAGAGCGAACGAGGCGCGATATAGACAGGCGCGGAACAGACAAAACTCGGTCTTCCGGAGGAAGAAGCGCCAGCAGGAAGAACGAGATCGCGAAGAGATGGAAGAGCTGTACCGCGTTAAGGACACACGGAAGTTCTACGAGAAGCTGAACCGCTCTCGCAAAGGCCATATGCCACAGGGCGACATGTGCAGAGATACTAACGGGGATATTCTCACGAACGAGCGTGAAGTGGTCGAAAGGTGGCGGCAGCATTACGACGAGCATCTAAATGGCGATGCGGCAGAGAACGAAGGTGGCATGGTACTGACCTTGGAAGCACGCGCGGAAGACGATAGATTCCCGGCTCCAGATCTGCAGGAGATTAAGAAGGAGATCGGCCGGCTGAAAAACAACAAGGCCGGTGGCGTAGACCAACTGCCAAGTGAGCTTCTAAAATATGGTGGTGAAGCACTGGCGAGAGCGCTGCACTGGGTCATTACCAAGATTTGGGAGGAAGAGGTTTTACCGGAGGAGTGGATGGAAGGAGTCGTGTGTCCCATCTATAAAAGGGCGACAAGTTGGAGTGCGGCAACTACCGCGCGATCACATTGTTGACGCCGCCTACTAAGGTACTCTCCCAAATTTTATGCCGCCGTCTATCACCGATTGCAAGAGAGTTCGTTGGGCAATATCAGGCAGGATTTATGGGCGAACGCGCAACTACGGACCAAGTGTTTGCCATCCGCCAAGTATTTCAAAAATGCCGCGAATACAATGTGCCCACACATCACCTGTTTATCTATTTCAAATCAGCGTACGACACAATTGATCAAGATCAGCTATGGCAGAGTATGCACGAATACGGTTTTCCGGACAAACTGACAAGATTGGTCAAGGCAACGATGGATCGAGTGATGTGCGTAGTACGGGTTTCAGGGACATTCTCGAGTCCCTTTGAAACTCGCAGAGGGTTACGGCAGGGTGATGGTCTTTCGTGCTTGCTATTCAACATCGCTTTGGAGGGTGTAATAAGAAGAGCGGGGATAGACATGAGTGGCACGATTTTCAGAAAGTCCGGCCAGTTACTTGGTTTCGCCGATGACATCGACATCATGGCACGGAAGTTTGAGAAGGTGGCAGAAATGTACACTCGACTGAAGGCTGAGGCCAAACGGATCGGACTGGCCATTAACGTATCGAAGACAAAGTACATGCTAGGAAGAGGCTCTAGGGAAGAAACGGCGAGTCTCCCAGCTCGAGTTTGTATCGACGGCGATGAAATCGAGGTGGTCAACGAATTCGTGTACTTGGGCTCACTGGTGACCGCCGATAACGACACCAGCAGAGAAATTCAGAGGCGTATTATGGCAGGAAACTGTGCTTATTTTGGACTCCGCAAAACTCTCCGGTCGAAAAAAGTTCGCCATCGCACGAAATTAACCATCTACAAAATGCTGATTAGACCGGTAGTCCTCTATGGACATGAAGCGTGGACTATGCGCGCAGAGGACCAACGCGCCCTTGGAGTTTTCGAACGGAAGGTGTTGCGTACCATCTACGGCGGAGTGCAGATGGAAGACGGATCGTGGAGCAGGCGAATGAACCATGAGTTGCATCAGCTGCTAGGAGAACCTACAATCGTCCACACCACGAAGATCGGGCGATTACGATGGGCCGGGCATGTCACCAGAATGTCGGATAACAACCCGGCAAAAATGGTTCTCGTCAATAATCCGACTGGAACACGACGAAGAGGTGCGCAGCGCGCAAGGTGGATCGACCAGGTGGAGGATGATCTGCGGACACTTCGCAGACTGCGCGGCTGGCGACAGCTGGCCATGGACCGAGTGTAATGGAGACGACTTCTATGTACAGCAAGGGACACACAGGCCCTAGCCTGATTGGTAAGGTAAGTATAGAAGAGAACGAATTTGAACTTGTGACATGCCGTAACGCGCGAAACCGACCGTGTTGACAATAGGTCTGATGTTGTTGTACACCAAAGACAAAGATCATGTAAATTTAGATTTGAGGTAACCTTAGGAGCTGTTGTAAATGTAGCATCCGGAACGTAACTTTGAGTGTGTCAGTATTTATTATTGTGGGTTTCAAATAAGCGTTTAAAAACACATGAAATATAACATACAATTGAGTCATATTTATCTTTGAGTCTCGATGTACGTGCAAAATGGATTACATCACTCGTAATATTCATTATTTTAAAGAGTGCAGTACACTTGCACTTCTTGGTTACAAATGCCGCCTCACTTGTGCGGTCTACTGTAACAATAAGCGAGGTTTTTTAACACCATGTTGTAAAATATACACGTCCATACGAAATCAGAGTAATAAAAAACATTTTCTCAACATTAACTATAACCACAGTGATATAAAATCACCTAAATCGGTGAATTAGGCCATTCGTCGTAAAGGACGAAAACCCGATTCCCATGCCATGAGTTTTTTCCCATCGACGAGAAAACTGTTCAAGCCACGCAGAAGCACTCAAATTTTTAATTGATTCCCGAAACAGATTATTTATCTGTTCTTTACCTTTTCCCAAATCTTGATACTCATTCACAATTTAACTATATTTCATTCATTTTTAACATTTTTCAAAATAAGGTGAACTTCGGACCAAGGGCTTCTACAACAGTGAGCCAATTTCAAATTGCTAGTTGCATATTGATTGTTGCTATTATAACAACTGATGTACGGTCGATTATTATGCGGATTTTTCAAACGCAGTGTTGTCTTATGCGGTGCATTGCGGCGATTGTGGCTATTTTGAAAGAATCTAGCAAAATAAAAAAATGCACTCTATTGAAATACACAGAGGTTTTTTCTTACACGGGGGATACGTTTCACTTTTACTATGAAACCACGTTAAAAAGACTAAATAGAGTTGATAAATTCACATGCATAAACATTTTAAAAGACTTCGATTTTGTTTGCATGTATGACTTTTTCATGCAATTGTCAGAATACAATTTGTGGAAATTTTTAGTATTCACATCCAAAATTATGAATTTTTTAAGCCATATGATTGGTTTTTGCCCAAAACGGAAAATGTGATTCGAATGAGGTCGAAAAGTTGTTCCGTTCTAGAGTTATCGCCGAAAACAAACCGTGTAAAAAAAACCCTGTATAAAAAGACCTTAGTGTATATGGATGAATTGGGGTAAAACGAGTCAGACACAACATGAAATTATCCCTGTTACGTTCGTTAATGTGACATGTGTAAAATGTATGCATTTTCACTCAAAATATATTCCGGAGATTGGAACTATATGAGCAGAATAAAGAAAAAACAACATCTGAAGGTATATTGGGGCAAAACGGGCTATCTAAAAGATCCAAAAACACGCAAAGTCGCTCCAAATTGCTTCTATGCAGATATCCTGTGGGATTTGTACTTTTCCAGTGAAAATAATTCTTGACGATTGCTGCTGTTTGGAAAGTAACAAGAAAAATCAAATAAATAGAATGAATTTGGGTAAAACGGGCCAGACACGACATGGAATAATCTTTGTTAGGTTTCTTAATATGATATGCGTAAACGAGATGCATTTTCACTCAAAATAAATTGCGGAGATTGCAACTATATGAGCAGAATGGAGAAAAGCCTTCAATTTAGGGTGAATTGGGGCAAAACGAGCCACTTCCCGTGCTCTACACAACACGAAACCTACGCCAATCGATTTATTAGCCTATTTCCCTTAAGAAATGCGTTTGGTTTGGTTCAAAAACCAGCGGCTTCTCTTACTTGGGAATTTGGGTTCATTTTTTTTCCACTGTGCAATGGTGAGACTGGTGACACCCTTCTTACACTTCACCGAACATTTCATATATTAAGTCTAAAGAATGAAATATCACACAATCCTGAACGTATTGTTCATAAGTGTTCAACGACCTGCTTATGTTATTGGTAGAAATTCTTTAAAACAAACATAAAATGAGAAATTACATAAATATTGAAAATTGCATATAATCAGTCCATAGAATAAACTATAAGACAATCCTAACTCTCATTTTTGATCATTGATATGGATTCAATGTACTAAATAAGTACATGTCTGTTGATAATTATGCAGTTATAGTAAAGTGAGACTTTCATTTGGCGGCAACAAAACTGAAATCGATACATATATAGCTTAGTATGTAATAAGAGACTGGAATGTTTGGTCACTATTGACGAATTTCACGCTAACTCATCCAGTGGTTGGCAGCAGCCCCTCAGAATCTTTTCAAGCGACTTTGCATACCTCGTTTTATTTTTCAAAATTTATAGACTACACACTTGACTTGAAAAGGACTGAAGTTTTTTGCTCAATTTTTTAAAACCAACATAACTCAAAAAGAACAACACTTTAAAAAATGTGATGCATGGATGAATTAGAAAATCGTCTGAACTTTTATGAAAAAAATAGGAACAAAAAGAAAATTGTAAAATCGGCAATATAATTATCTAGAAGTTAGCTGAAATTTGTCAGAAGCAGATAATTTCTCATCTCTATGCGAGGCTCTAGGACTGGTTAGCGATACATCACAAGGTGGAAACTTTTAAGGAAAAAGAGTTTTTCAAACGACAAATTTTTCATGTCCTATTTTTACCGTGTATCGCGCCAACTCGTCTTATAATTTGGTCTTAACAACCTCATTGAAGCCAATTAAATTTAATTGTTATGACAATTTGGAATTTTTACGGGTCTTTGAATGTTTGAAAAATCGAGACTACCATTTGGAAAAGGCTTCTTTGCAATTTTTTTTTTTTAACGTTAGTGATAATACAATTTAACCAGGTGGTTGATCTTGTTTATTATCAAAAACTTTAAACACCATTCAATCAGAATGGCTTTGCCATGAACTAATGATTTTGTTTCTGAAATCCGGAATGGTAAGAGAGAACATGAACAGAAGCGTTTATTAATGATGTCTTTGAAGAAGCATACATGATTTTAAAAGAAAATTACAAAGACCTTAAAATTGGATTTACTTCATTCACTCAGCTCAGAATTAATCATTCTATACTTCTGAATTGTACAGGCTCGCATAGTGTGTGTGTTTGCACTATTCATGAAGATGTTAAATTGATGATTAAAAATGCAAAATTTGATCCACAAAAAGTAAGAGTTAACCAAATTCTTTGCAATAGCATAATCAGAACTACAAATTGTTTACATTAATTGTTATGTTATGTATTCTCCGTGCGAGGAGTAACGATTATGATGTAGAAGGAGATGTTCGCTCATCACCATGAGGCACCAAGAGTGAACAACAATGTTTTTGGCTAGAATGAAAGATGTGAAGAGAAAGTGTTGAAAGGTCCGTCAGAGTGCGGCAGGTAGGAAAATTAACAGATGTTTTTGAAAATTGAGCGAAAGGGCATGTATCCAATGGTACTCGAACCATGGACGTCAATCTTTGCCTAACATCCCACTGCATGGGTAGGTTGTAGCGACGGAACTAAGTCCGCCACTTCAACAGGCAAAAATTGACGCATGGAAAGACGCTCATGTACCACTGTGGCTTGTATAGTTTATTCTTAGCGATCTATTGTGTGCACTCTGTTTACTGATGCGCACATGGGAGAGGAACTCTCTCCTTTTTTGGGTTTGTTTTGATTCGCATCGACTGACGATCACTACAGTTTTTTCTCGTCGTCTCCAACGTAGAGACCTCGGAGAGAAACATCGTGAAGCGATGCGATACTGGTCCCCACCAGTATAATTAATGGTTACCACCATTTATGGGTTTACATACATTAATTGTTATGTTATGTATTCTCCGTGCGACTTGTTCCGTGTATTGAAGTGGCGGACTTGTTCCGTCGCTACAACCTACCCCGCAGTGGGATGTTAGGCAAAGATTGACGTCCATGGTTCGAGTACCATTGGATACATGCCCTTTCGCTCAATTTTCAAAAACATCTGTTAATTTTCCTACCTGCCGCACTCTGACGGACCTTTCAACACTTTCTCTTCACATCTTTCATTCTAGCCAAAAACATTGTTGTTCACTCTTGGTGCCTCATGGTGATGAGCGAACATCTCCTTCTACAAATTGTTATTTTCCTGCATGTGAAAATTGTAGTTCTACAGAAAGAGAGAGAGAAAGAGAGAGAGAGAGAACTTCCATGAGTATAAGATTGAGATGGCAGAGAAGATGTTGTTTTTCAGCAGTGGCTAACAACTGATCGTTGTAACTTGGAAACAATTATAAAGCCTACATTGGCGTAACTACTGGGGGTGCCTAGGGGGCCAGGCCCCCTCTAGAATTCTGTAGGCGCCCCAGGATTTTTGACTAATATATTTCTTATTTGAAATGAAACACTATTAATTTTTTGTACTTTGCTCCCTTGAGAAATAGTTAATATGAGTAACTTCAGAAGTATGAGTCTTTACTCCTTTGCACTCTCTTTCACACACACTGACCCCACTGTACCTTATTGGATGAAAAGTTGGTATATTTATCAAGAAAACCATAGTTAACGACAATTAGATACATGAGAATTCCGATATATCAACATTACATCCACTTCGCTCGAGAGTTTGCGTCTGTTAAAATGTGTTGAAATTGGCAATATCTTCCCAACATCCTGGGATCCTAGTTGTGAACAGCAATTTTTGCTAGAACCAAAGATGTAAAGAGCAAGTATCGAGCTCGGCAGGTTATGAAATCTAATAGAAGTAGTTTGAATTTGAACGGAGGTCTTTTGTTAAGCAGTATTTCGAAGCAAACGCACACACTTTTGCCACACATTCCCATGCGGGGTAGGTCACGGATCCGCCACCTTGACTGGCAAAAATGTAAGCGCTTGATCATGCGCAAATACCGCTCAAGGCACAGAATGGTTCTAACGATGTGAAATCTCTGTTTTTACACTCCCTTATGACCACATGTGATGGAAATCAATTTCCAATTAGAGGTTTTAAAACCACAACTTCTCATTTTTACCAGTAGTGTTTTTTCTCGTCGTCGTTAACTTAAACTTCGAAATACTGCTTAACAAAAGCTCCACGCCTTAGCTCTAAATAATTCTGAATTCTAATAATTCAATTCTATTTATATTGAAACCTCTATTTAAAATAATAGCGACAGTGAAATGTAGAGCCTGTTAAGCTTAAACATAAGATTTCAAACACTTTTCTATGTACGTATTTTAATTTTATTATTCTAGAAGGTATTGCAATAATGAGTTTTATTTAAAGGCGCATTTTAGAATTCACGATATCATTTTCTCTTGTACGAACAATTATAGCCTCCCCAGATTGATTAAAAGTTTCGAAGCTAACGAATGTCCATAAGCAAAATATGGAGATAGAAGTTTATTCATTAACGATAATATTTTCGAAAATGTAGTTTTAGAAGTTAGGTTAACATATAATGAGGTAAATTTTTGAAATCATAACATTTGTTGGGGTTGACTTCAGTGCCACTATTTGTTGCTATAGACTACATAATGGGCCTGCATGTCAAATTTTATTACAAAAGTTGTATCTCATTTATTCTTAAGATTTCTTTAAAGGATTTGATTTTCAATCAAAAGCTTCTACTTTTTGCTGGAATAGTTCCTAGTATACAGTGGTCGCGAAAATATTAAAAACATCTACAGTTTTTCATACAAAATTGTCATATTTGACATTCTCTATGTTAGCACTTAAAAAATAGATTGAGCTGAAATTTTGACTATAGCTATACAATAGAAGTTACCTGAATTTTGAACTGTTTTGAATTTATAAACTGTACTTCAAAGTCTTCAAAATGACATCCGATCAAGGGTGAGTCGCTTAGAACAGTGTGCCAGCAACGATGTTTTACACACTAGACGAATTTGTTACATAACTGCGGAGATTCGATTTTCAATCCAAAACACACATGTGGCACATTGAGGCACACTTTTGACAGTTGAGCTTTAAAAATAAGAAACTAGCAACCTTGCTAATATGCGTTATTGGTTGTCAGGTACAGCAACCAAATAAAAATTTAAACTGCCAACACAGCGGCACCTTCGGGACAATACGGGAACACCCATGCAACATTGCAACGTTTGTAGACACAGTAAAATAAAATAGCACAGCAGAAGCGTGTGCTGAGCGATCCACCCTTTGAATCCGATCCACCATCTTAGAAAATTAAAAAAAAATTATTTTCTTTTACAAAATAGTTTATTTTATAAGAATGAACTATTTTGCCGAAGAATTTATTCTTGTAGAACTTTTAAATTTTAAATAATTTAAAAACTTAATTGTTGCCAAACCTTCTAACAAGGCAAATCTGATACCATTTTGAATACTGTACTTGAAAATTTAAAAGTTCATAACGGTGCATTTCTTATTTTCGCATACACTGTAGTTGTTTGCATTCTTTTGCCATATCTTCAAAAACGTTCGAAAAATTTTGCAAGGAATTTCGATACCCTGGAACACTATCAATCAAAATCTTAAGTTAAACTTCAAACTACCCATGGATGTTTCTTTTGAACTGCCGTGAAGTTCTCAGTAGGTTTTTGATGCAATAATCATCGGAATTCTCCTGCAAATTTTATTGAATTCTCTTTAGAAATTTTGCTCCAAATAACTAATAAATTTTTTATTGTGTTATTCATATAATTCCACTTTAAAACAACCTTGGTTGATGAGTTGCGCACAGAACATTCAAAAAATTATTTAATAAGAAACTTAAATCGAATTCCACTGAATGGTTGAAAAATATCCACATTGTGGAAACTGACAAAAATCTCTGAATTTTTAAATTACTGTTTTTTTATTCAGTAATAGAGTCAGTTTAATTGGAAAAATAAAATTGCTAAGTTAAGACGTGTTTGCATCTTAACTTTATGTAACAATTGATTTACAGAATTCCGTTAAAATACGGTTAGCGACTAGATAGCTAGTTAAAACTTATTGAATTTGTTTAATTCATTAAATTTGATATACTGCAAGTAAATCGTTAAATCTTCTAATTAATTAAAGCTTGAAACTATTCTTGAATTTGTTATTAGATATAGCTACTGAAATTACAATTTGAAATTATCATCTAAAGGTTTTGTGCGGAGAAAACAGAACAATTGAGAGCCAAAATTTATAAATATTATTGATAATTTTCACAGATAAAAAGAATCATTGAATTTTCTGCGTTTCTAATGCACATAAAGGGTATGCTAGATTTGGCAGAAAATAATGCGATACTTTATGTAAATTTAAGGCAGATAACGCCTGAATCTAGCCTGTTGTATGAAAGATTGCAAACATTGTTGTATGGCGCATCACGGACCACAACCAATTGCGTTGTTTACGCCTCCTTTGGCTTGGAATTAAACGAGCGGAAATTTTACGCGCTTGTTAAAATTAATTATTTTTTTCAGTGTAATTACTAATAAAACTTTATTACAGCTAAAGCTGTTCCTATCAAACTTTGAGTTTTCGGGACGCTACAAAAAATCATTAATAACAATAGTCATCAAAAAAATATATTGAATCCCCTGACCACGGTTTATAAAGGACACCATGCCCCAGGTATATTCACACTTTTCTGCAAGGAGCAACTTTAAGTTAATAGCTGCATTGCTCTTCGCTTAACTTCTCAGCCAAGAAACGCACAAAAACATGACGCAGAACCGATTTTCAAATCTGGCTAATTCAAGTATTTGGAACGGAGTTGTGTCAACCGACAGAATTTTGAAGGTTTTAAACGCGTTATCCAAACTAATCTATATTTTGATATAAATTTAAAATGTTCATTGACTCAATACTGTTCTTTGAAGTTTTTCAGATATTTTTTTTGCTTGAAATATGACTCTATATAGATTCAGGACTATTATCCGCCTCGGAAGAGTTGAGACGCCTCAAGAGAATTGAGTAAGGTGACTACAGTAACCTCGTGGGAGTCCATTCTCGATTTGATCCAGAGGGAATAATACGAGGTATATATTCACCCCACTCGATTCTCTTAAGGCATCTCCACTCACCGAGGCGCAGAATAGACCTAATTATTCTATAAAATCTGTCTTGATTTATCAAATAAAAATAACTTGTCCTCAACAATTACTCTACTTTCGTAGCTCTTTTCAATATTCTTATAAACGAAAAAAAAAATCCTTCGCGCCTCCAGGCCCCCTCCAGACTAATTGTCTAGCTGCGCCAATGAAAGCTTATAGACGAGTTTGTTCCGTATCTCGTTCAAAAATTGGTAGGCTGATAACAAATGATATAATTTATACACACTCAGATTATTTTACAGAAATCTGTACAGTTTTACCGAATTCTCAACAGCTGAACATTCGGTAATCCGATTTTACGGATTTCGGTAAAATTTTACCGAAATCCGGTAATTTTTTTACAGATATCTGTATAATTTCACCGAAATCCGTAAAATCGGATTACCGAACGTTCAGCTGTTGAGAATTCGGTAAAACTTTACAGAATTTTGCAAAAAAAATCTATGGTGTAAGGAACAATCTTCTTTTCTGCAAAACAAAAAAGATTCTTAAAAGAGGGTGAAATA